>JAUMHE010000068.1:13803918-13849882 GCA_032359235.1 Enteromius mattozi | reverse complement strand
TTTCAAATTTTTTTTTTTATTTCCCCCCCCCCCCCCCCCCCCTCCATCCATTCACTCTGGACGCAAAAACTCAGTTAATGGAGCAAAGCAACCTCCACATCCAAGATGGCACAACCTGGGTAAAACATCCCACCCCTAATGAAAACAGAATGTGTCAGAGGAACTTTGTGAACACATTCGGTCTATCTGCTTCAGTTCAAACCACTGAGCCCTCACGCACAAACACAGACAAAATGTGGCGGGAGAGTTGAGGGATGGCAGAGGAGGGAGATTCTGCAGATTGTGTGATGATGAAGAGCTCTGTGCCGGCTTCTCATTTGCTGGAAATCTCCTGTTATCATATGTGCTCAGACTGTGCCTCCCTCTCAGTTTAATACGCTGCGTGTATTATTGATTGATGCGCTGTGTAGCTGGGGTTTCATTTGCCCCGTGGGCTCTTGAGAGTATGTACGTCCAGACGTACACTCAATCAACGACTCGAAGCACAGATGGATCCTGCCTTACAAGATTCCCTCTCCCTGGTTTTTGCTTGTCTTATCTGTCTTTTTTGGAAGGAAATTGCTTCATAAATTATTATATATACAGTTCTTGTTTTCCAAATGTGACTGATTGCTGAGCATCCTTTTACAGTACAGAAGAAAAAGTATCTGTATTGAAAACTGTTCTTGTTACAGTTCTCAGAGTTTTTAGCTTTGTTCCAAAACCTTTTTAGCTGCCTATATAGTTCACAAAGTTTGGGGTAAGTAATACTTTTATTGAGCAAGAATGTTACAAAAGATTTCTATTTTTTTTTTAAATGCCATTTTTATTTTCTATTCACCATATAACCCTGAAAAAAATGAAAAATTACAAAAATATGAAGCAACTGTTTTTAACATTGATAATAATAAGAAATATTACTTCAGCACCAAATCAGCATATCAGAAAAAATTCTGCATAATAATGTGGCACTGAAGACTGCTGAAAATTTAGGAACTCATTCATTTTAAAATATTGAAATAGAAAATGTTTGTTCAAAGTTATCTAGTCTTTAATTATGTTCTCAAAACATTAACATATAAACTCTATTTATTGACCCTCTTTACTTGGAAGTTTGTCTAAAAATTTTTTTAAATCTTACTATTTTTTTCAGAGCATACATGGCATGTAGAATATTTGCTAAATTATAAGACAGAATGTTCCTTTAACGTTCATATTAAAGATTAAAAGTTTTTATAAATATTTTTAAAACTTGAGGTTTGTAATGTTGAGAGAACACATTTTTAATTTGACTGGAATGTTTGCAAAACATTTTTGGAACATTTTTGTTAGCCGGGTTCTTTCAAAAACATTTAAAAATCGAACAAAATATAAAACAAACTCTCTACTATACACAATATGTACTTTTGTTCAGATTTTTGCATTAAAATTTTGCTAAACTAAATTTACAGTGCTCAAATAAGCCATAAAATCCATAGTACACACAAATACTAAGTACATTTATTTGAAATATAATAAAAAATATTTTTAATCTATATTGTTTTTTTTACAATGTTTTTTTGATACTAATATCAAAAGGGCATATCTTTCTCTATGAAGGATGTGTACAATGCTGCCTCATAATTTGGCCAACACAAGCGTTCTTAACCCTTCATGTTTTTGATGTCTTAAAATGTTGTCTTCGTAGGCAGCTCTGTAGGTTTTGGAACACAGCAATTGTGATGTTTGTGCCTAAGAAAATAACACAGAGATTCATGCCTTTTCATAGCGGTAAACTGCATCCATCTTTGATGGATGACAGCTTTCAGATGCGATGGGCTTGTTTTTTTATCACGCTGGCGCAAAATGACCGGGGACAGACACAGGCAGAAGAACCGCTTCAGTGGCTAATGAGAGGCATTATTCAAACGCCTGCTCTGGTGTCAACATCGCATGTCCTGCATCTCTCACTGCTGCTGCATTAGTACAGACAAGCAGCCCAGTGACTGTGACAATTAAAGCTATTCCTCCATGCTTCATTTTTACTAAAAAAAGCACACATCTAAATATCATTAGATGCAAAACAGCACCAGCTGTCATGTAGACATGCCGTCGTGCCATCCGTTTGTCTTTTTGATCAGCTTTCTTTATTGATGGTAATGGGACACTTAGTAAGACAGGTAACTCTGCTGTGGAAACCACTGTCGAACTTTACATCTTTTAGCTTTGTGTTGGCTGCCTCCGTCACAAGCCATTGGCACTGGCTGTGTAAGTGTTCTCGGACCATCAGACCAGAACGGCTCGAGGTAACGGCAACATGTTCTTGTCTCAACTTTTTGATGGAGTCTCCCTTTTGTGTGTTTATCACTGAGGGACGATGCACCTGGGGCAGCTGTGGAAAGAGACAGGCCACCACACATGACAGGAGAGAGAGACAGAGAAGGAACGAACGGAGAGAGCACACCGAGGAGGAGAGAGGTGCCCGTGGTGTTGGAGGGAGCTCATCAGACAGAGCCCTTCTCCATCTGTCACAAATCATTTCTGCTCTGGAAGTAAGGAAAGGCAAAATGTCAAAATATTTGAATACATTCCATGGGAGTGTGTCACGCTCACAGAGGGAGATGCTTGGCAGCAGTGGGGTGGAAAGGGAAAGGCTTGTGCTTGTGCAGGGGATGAATTGGGATTCGATAGTGTTGTACGAACAGTCAGATGTATATAATACATATTTTTGAATAGCAAGACAAAATAGTATGAATAGACAACAATAATGACTGAAATTACTTTTAAATACCATGAGTGTTTGGGGTGCAACGCTGCAAGGGGTTGATAGTAATTATTTCTAATAGTATAACACCTGGAGTGTTCATTTTACGATAATGTAGTTTTCATAGAAGTAACTATTTTAAAAGTGTTAATTAATTAAAATATATCGACTTGTATATTTACCCAAGAGGTGTTGATTTTTATACGCAGAATATTAAAAAGTGTTTTTGATGACTCACACTATACCAAGCTCAGTACTTTAAAAAAAAGAAAAAAAAGAAATTAATACTTATGCAAAAATGTTCTGTTTCAGAAAAATGCCATTCTTTTGAAAGATCTATTCATCAGGGGATCCTGAAAAAAACGCATTACACTTTACATAAAAATATTAAGATAAACTGTTTTCAACATATTAGATAAAAATACGATTTTTAAGCATCAAATCAGCATATTATAATTTCTGAATGATCATGTGTCTGAAGACTAAAGTGGTGGTTGCTAAAAAATCAACCAAGCTAAGCATAAGAATCTTCTTTCAATTTAAAAAATCTTACCAACCCTAAACTTTTAAATGATATTGTTTTAATGTCAATGAAACAGCAGTCTTATTTTCTATCTTTAGCAAAAATGTGATTTAGTAAAATCATTGGATGCTGATTTGAATGCTTTTGATAAGCTTTTGATTCAACATTAAGGTTGATTTCTTCTAAATCAATATTATATACAACTAAACCCTTGAGCTGTCATTAGCTTTCATTTTTACGCTGCAAGTGTCACAAAAATATAATTTACTGCAATTTGAAACTTTGGCTTTCTTTTCTTTTTCTTTTTTGGTAACACTTTAGAATAGGTAACACTCGTTAACTATTAACTACGACTTTTCTCTCAATAAACTCCTAATTTGCTGATTATTAATAGTTAGTAAACTATAGTAGTTAAGTTTAGATTAAGGATGTAGAAAAAGGTAATGTAGAATAAGGCATTAATATGTGCTTAATTAGCACTAATAAAGGGCTAATATTCTAGTAATATGCATGCTAATAAGCAACTAAGGTCTAGTCGTGAAATAAAGTGTTACCCTTTTTTTATGTTAAAGATTTTTCTCTCTGAGAAAGCAGGAGAAGAGTACATGTTTCACATGTGTCTATTATTCCTACCAGTTGTATATTTGTCTGTCTCCTAGATTGTTCTTTTTGAAAATTGTAAGTTTAAAAAGCTTTTCTCAAGCGAGAGAGTTCGAGTTCGTGTTGACTGAGGAAGAGCGAGGCAGGTGTGAAGGACGCAGGGATTTGATCTCTGTACCTTTGAAGAATAGTGAGATAAGTGCTTTCAGAAAAGGTTTTGCTATTCAGTGTCTAGGTAACCTGTCCACCTGTTATTCACATATTCTTTGCCTAACAGAAAACATTTATTTTATATCCTTGTTTATTTTGGACAATAGATACTTAAAATAATATCTAAAACGCAGATCAGTTACCTTACTATAGATAGTGAATAAAGCTTAAATTTAAAGAAATTTAAAGGAATATCAAATTTCAAATAATGTTACAAAACAAGTTGTTAATTGCATTATATTAGTGTCATGTCTTGCTATGATGGTGTTTTGTATTTGTTTGAACCTCTATGCACCTTATAAATCTGCATTTATCAGCTTTACACACCCTCAGGCCATCCAAGATGTAGATGAGATTTTCTTCTTTGGAACCAATTTGGAGAAATGGGTGCCGTCAGAATGAGAGTCCAAACACCTGATTAAAACAACACCATAAGCCACAAATAATTCACATGACTCCAATACATTAATTAACATCTTGTGAAGTAATCAACAGAATCAGTTTTATAGTTAAATGCTTTAACGATAAATTTGTGTCTTACAAACACATTAATTTATGGAGACTTGTGGATTATTATTTGTTCATTTTTGTGATGTTCTTATCAGTTTGGACTCTTATTCTGCACATACACATATATAGAAAAACAAATAACTCCTTGCTCTTCTTCTGTTGTAAAGTGAAGTTTCAAGTTAAAGACATCCTTGGCCATTTCTCATCATAACTGTTCTTCAGTAGCTTGTGTCAGTCTATGCCATTAGATCAGTGCACCTCTAGTCTCTGGGCCACTAAAACACTGTGATTAATTATTTCTCTCTAATCAGAATCACAATGGAATAAAACAATGTTTGTCTATTTACAATTCTCCCAGGCTGAGCCTGAAATTTGCATGCATTTGATGGCGAAAAAAGGAATCTCTTATCCGGGGGAAGATCAAGGTTATGACTTCCTCAAAGCAGAGTTCCTGAAACCAATTAAACTCAGTGTAGTGAAGTTCAGCTGGAGGACACAGCGCTGTAACAATAGGAGAGCGTGATGACAGCCAGCACCACTATCTCCCTGCATTTCCACCCGTGCTAATTATATTTGCAGATTCTGTCATTTAGACAAAAGGCGAATAACTTTGGTAATCATCGTGAAACATTTAAATCACTCCCTGGCCGGTGCAAATAGTCGACCTTTCTAAATGAAGTCAATTGCAAGATATGTCGGGGTAATCAAATATCATTTCGATAAGCTGGAAATGGATATTAAATGTGAATAAGTATGAGCCGTGTTTACGGTTACAATTAGCGGCAGGTATGATCTTCATGAAAAAGCGATGAATATGCCTTTTGAATGCCACCAAAACAGGTGTGTATCATTTTGGCTGAGAGGGATCAAAAACAGAAAGTGTTAAAAATGAATAATTCATATGTGTTCTCATGTTCTGAAGTTAAAATGTCCGTATTCACACATGTGTGAGCGGTGCATGTTAGTTTAACTCAAAGGAAAGCCATTGCGCTACGTTGAGTCATACCCAGTTTTGAGGCACTGGATTTACAAAAGCTCTTTATTTCAAGTGTTTCGGCGTCCATTGTTAACGATCAAAGCCATTCTAATTCAGATAATGTTGTTATAGCCACAGGTTCCTCCCCCTACTCTTGCTCCTGTTCAAAAGACTATCATGCCAAAGAGAGCTGGACTAACTGCTTTTGATTTGAATGTGAAGTGTCATTCAGCTGTGCGGCTGCCGAGCGATTTGCCATGGTGATAGGCCTGCGTTTGAGAACACCTGGCAAGGTGGCAAATGTATTCTAATCTATGTGAATTGTAATGCTTTCACCTGGAGCCAGTGGGCCGGTGTGTGTGTGTGTGTGTGCAAACACAAGTGTGTATTGAAGTAATCTGGTATCATTACTAAACACAAACTTGAGGGGATGAAGCAGAGCGACATGCACAGAAAGAAGCTGATATAAGTAGGTTTTGTCTTTTGCGTCTTAAGTAAAAAATGTTTCAATAAATGATAATGGATCAGAATTGACTTTGCAACCTTAAGTAAGCCAACCAATTCAGTTGAGTTTATACAACCTTTTAATGTTTTAAGACTTGAAGTGGATTTTACATTATCAGAATGGCTTGAGTGGAAACGGGAATATTTTTAGTGGGTTTCAATTTTGATTGCTTCAATCCTGAAAATCGCTGCTGTTGTTAAGTGAATGGGAATGAGAGGATGAGAAGAGAAAATCCACAGCCTAGGCTGAAAATTGCTGCATTAAATAGCTGAGAGCTGTAAATGCTGAGAGCGATTTACTGTATATTTTAACCTTGTATGTGTAACCATTAAAGTGAATGAGATTCAGCAACCAGGTCCGTTATAGAAAAATATCTAGAGTTATTAACAGACTGTCTGGTCAGTAATGGTGTGTGAAAGTAGTGTTTGAACAAGCTTATAAAAATCTTGTCAAAAACTCATTTGCATGTGTATTTTTATTTATTTTTATAATTTATTATTAAAAATGACTTTACACTTAAAAGTGCATTGCCATGAAAACTGGACACCTAATGTTCAAACAGCATTGAATCTCTGAAAGATCCGTAGAGGGAGCTTGGTTTGTTTTCCTCCTCCTTCCCTGTTTGTGTCTAGTAAGCACTGGCCAAGTGGTCTTTCATCTGCAAAGAGAGGATAATGTCATAGCAAGTCTTATTTATGACAACTGATGGAAGGATAGCTGAATTTTTGTTGATGCTGTTGTCTTGTTCCTCTGTGGCTGTGAAGAGGGGGATTAAATGGACTGAGGTTTGTTTTTGGTTTTCCCTCGAGGATCCTCAGACTCCTCTCTCTCTCTGCGTTTCCCCTCCCTGCTGCCTTTCCTTCAAGGAATATGGCCAGATTCATTATTTAGCTGTGCTCTTTTTGACAGCTGGGTCGGAGGGAGAATAGGGCTTTGGAGAGAGTGTAAGTGTGTGTGTGTGTTTGCACGTGGGTATGGAACAGCAGGCTGGAACTGAGGCCTGACAGAAGACAGGAGGCCTGTCGGTGATGCCTGCAGGAGCTGACAGCTGATCACACTGTCAGTCAAGGGAGCTGTCCACGCTGGAGGCTAACAAACTCAACACCGTCAACCTTCTCTTTGTCGTTCAGACCGTTCTTCTTGTCAATCCTTCCACAGTCCTCCTTTTCTCCCCCTTTTTCTTTCTCCACCGTTTCTCAGAATCCTCCAAATCATCGTTTTCTCATCAGAGGCACATGCACCAACTTCTCCTCTCATCAACCATCAACATGCTCTTCTATCTTCTCATCAACCATCTGGACCCAAAAGAACTAGTGTATTTCCAGGTGAATAGGGTTAAAAAAAGATATCACCATGCTTTTAATTGATTACATAAAAAACCTGAACTTTTTGTATTGCAATGTTATGTTTAAATATGCAAATTAAAGACAGATTTATAATTCTTGGACCATTCCCATATGCAAATGTATTATACACATACCGCTATTCAGTTTGCATTTATGAAATATATTGTCATATAAAACAAAACGGTTTATGGAACCTATTAGAAACTTGAACAATTGCATATTCAAATATGTAGGCGTTTATGTATGTATAAAACATTTTTGGTCATATATGCATATCATGCATATGTCATGTATCCATCCCAAAACTTGTCAATACATGTTATTATATAAATAAATATCAAAGTTAGGCATGTATTTATTACAAAAACATATTATATTACTTATAAGTTGCATATTTCTAAAAAAAGAAATAAATATTGTTGACATATGTTTGCTATAAATAATAACAGAAAAAATATCCTATAGATAGATATTGTGTAACCTTAGGTAACATAGGCTATATGTCTACATCACTCTTGATAAAGGGCAATATATGTCATATTACATTTTTGAATGGGTTTTTCTGAAAAATTAGAGTTTTTATGGATGGGATATATGCCTAGTTCTTTCATGAAACTCTAGATGGTGCAGGCTGATGGGTTCAAATTAAATTATAATATTCACAGCATTAAATGACTTGGAACAAGCTGATTGGTTCATGTTGAATTTGCAGCCAGTGAGCTTGCTGCTTTACATTTAAATCGCTGGTTAGCCATTTAACCCTTCACCTTCCCCAGCTCCACGTGTATAGATCTGCTACGGGGTATTATACATTATATTTATGCAGCAGCAAGTACCTGTACTTGCTTGCAGCAGCAGCAGCAGCAATAATTTATAACAGCAATAACCAACAGCAGCAGCATAGCAGATCTATTCTGCCAAGACCAAATACATTAACGCTGTCATATCATTACCATGCTAAGATCTTCCTAGGGTTGTCATGATAAAACTCTTTTTGCCATTTGCCAAAAAAAAAAACATATATATATATGTATGTATAGTGAAAGAATTTGGATGCTTCCTTTCCACTTTCTAGAACAACACCTTATGCAAAGCCTAAAATCTCAAAATGAGCCAGTCTTGCCTTAAAATGTCATCAGTCCATTTGCAAAAAAGGCTGTCAAGGTTTTTCCAGCTTTTTCATTTTAGTCATAAATTTTAGGCAGACCTCAAAAACTGATATTTCTAATGCACAAATAAAATTCTTTTTAGGTTAAAATATAGCAGCAGCTGAAGAAAAACCTGTTATTCAAAACCAATTGTCTTCTTTATCCGCCATTCAGCTCCAGTCCTAATGAGAGTTTGGCCTGTGATTGCCTAGTGATGCTTCCAAAGAGACTCAGTGCTCTTTGTGGTGACAATGGGGCTTCAATTCACCCATGAGACAAACTGACTGGACAAGTCATTCATCGATGCAAATGCCAGCCAAGACGTGGTCATATGCATCTGTTTCCCTCTGTGAGCCCACCACTTGTCCATGATGGACAGCCAGCGGCACGTATTCTTTGGAGCCAAGCCTGCACGGCGCCTTCTATCCACCAGAGAGGCCAGCAGGACAGGTCATGAGGGAATGTGGCCATTTACGATGAAATAAATGTCACAATCACCACATTCTCAGTCAATTCTAACAGACAAATGTATTATTCAGAACATCAAAACAATGTCTTTCTTCCAGACTACAAAGGACTGGTGCTTCTCAATGCCTTTTACATAAGAAAAAAAGTGAGCAACAGAGCGAGAAGAAAAATGAGAAATTAGCAGCGACTAAAAATAATTTTAGACCTTTGTATATTTATTGTATTATATGTTTTATGTGCATTATATTAAATATAGACACACACGCACACACATGTATATAACTGTTTTGCAAAGACTGTATCTTTGGTCATTAGTAATTTTCAGACCAATGTGGTGAATAACAATAAACTATAAGTGCCATTTTTTATTTCCAGTCATTAGTCTGTGAATAATTTATGCACATACATGATTAGGCATAATAATTTTTTTTTTTTTTTTTTACAAGTCACTTTGGATAACAGCATCTGCTAAATAGATAAATTTAAATGTACGTCATTGCTATTTATTTTTTATTTTTTTGTAATATAGCCTACTTTTGACAGGCCAAACTAATCAAAACAATATACTTTAGAGTCAACTCTAAAGAACTCATTAGGGTTTCTGTAACTTTTTACAATAATCATTATTCAAATGCCACACTAAATGATTTTATGTCAAACCATAATATAATAATAAGGGAGTTAACAGAAGCATATGAGAGCATTTATTACAATAAAGGAAATAGCAGAACTCACATAAGCTTGTTTTTTAATAATAACTTTCAGTATTAAACAGAAATAAAAGTGCAACCAAATCCAAGGTTAATAATTATCCAAACATGCTGCATATCTTATTCTGGATCTGAACTCTTTCTATAGCCCTATTGCTTTTATTGGCTGTTTAAGAAAGCCTTCTTGGTCTGTAGCCTACATGAAAAAAATCGTGCCTAAACAATGTATCATTCCTCGGAAATAACTGTTGTTCTTCAAAAATTATTACAATCACAAATGGTTATTTTTGTGCTTCGGAAACAGTTTCGTTAATTCAATAATACAGGATGACGTGTGATAGAACTCCACTTCCCACAATGCATTGTGCAGAGGTGAAGCGGATGTTTATGTTCCACACGAACAGTGAAGAATGGGCGAGCAATGACAGCAGAAGTGGGAGATGGATCGAGAACACAGAACACACTCAGCAGAACACTCCAACACACCATTGCGTCGTCTGTAAGTTGTCATTGTTTTTAAGTCCGTCAGTGCGGTGTGGCATGACAGCCCGCGTTCTAGGCGATTCATAACCCAACCTAATAAACTAGCTCAGATCGCTAACAGTTCCTCTTTTCTGGTTACATTTTTAAACGTTTCGATAACATAGGAAGCCACATATGACTAAAATTAATCGATATGTTGGTGACAGAGCTAGCAGGCATCAGCAACAGCTTTCATTCTAACATTAAAGGGCTAATTCACTCGAAAACAACAGAAGATTCTGCCATTTTCTCATTTTTTTCTCCCTTATGTTTATACAGGTTTGAAACAAATGTGTATTTATTGAAATTCTGACCTATTCTAACTAAATATAGGTTTTTGGGTGAACTGGCTCTGTAACTTTGTTTGTTAGCTATGTTTGGTAGTTTGTCATAGTGTCATATGAATGGCTTTCACTTTTTTTATGATGTTAGTTTGTTGTCTAAAAGCCACTAGAATATGTTGTGGAAGTAACATACATACATCTTATCTGGGAAAAAAAATGACAAGAAATTAGATTTTATTTGAATCTCTCTCAAGACCTTTGACAGGTAGTTTCCTTTGTTAGACTTTATGGTTTATGCCAGTAATTAGATTGTTCAGGGAAATTATGCAATACAGTTTATGATATATATATTTACGCATTAGAACATGCAGTTTGCCTGTTCAATTGTATTTAATGAATATTCTTGGTGAGTTAAAGTATCAGAAAATAATATTTCCACTCATTTTAACCCCTAAGGAAATAAATACGAGATGGGAAGAAAATATTTCAATAGTCTACTTTCTCAGCAGTTATAATTGGGTAATTAAACTGTATAAATTGTGGAAGCCGTTATTATGCCTGGAACTTTTGAATTCACAATCGCTTTTTAGTTTCACTTTCGAGATTCGAGAACTCATACTCAGGATCCGCAAATCATTCGCCATCATCCTCCATCATCTGTCCTTACTAGTTTAAGTTGTAAGTGAAATTGCAGGTACTGTAATGTAATAGGCAAATGTTAGCAATCATAAATTGTTTTCCGTGCCTTTCTGAATATGGATTCAGGCTTTGGGCACCCCCCCCCCCCTCCCCCACCATCCCCACCCTCCAATGTCATCATCCATCACCCGACCCTACAAGCCATCTATAGAGGTGTTAGTTTTTATCTTAACTTTTTGCTTTAATATCAAGTTTTAGTAATTTTGTAATGTGCTTTAGAGTTTAGTTTTTTTTTTTTTCAGTTTTAGTTTAATATTTTATTATTATTTTCAATTAGTAATGTTTGTGCCTGTAAGAACTTACTTGTAATGTATTTTTTTCATTTAGTTTAGGTATAATAATAATAATAATAATAATAAAAATAATAAATGTATATTAAATTTAATTTCTGCTTTATTTGAATCAACATAAAAACCGTGTTTTAGTAGTTAAAAATAATAACCTTGCTGTCAATGCATTTATTTGTATTTGTTTTTCTGAGTGTTTACTTATATTTAACCCAGAATCCTTTTTAGCATTTAAAACATAGAAGATGTGTATATTGTTCATAAATTTGTTCTTATGTAAACTGTCCTGAGTACTTTTATGAATAATGTACACAAATGAATTTAACTTGTGTTTCATGAACGATGCCCAAAAATGGACTGATCTTCCTTTATATTTCAGTATTCTCACAACATTTTGTGTGATTTTGTTTGTGTGTGTTTGTGTGTGTCTCTCTATAACCCACAGGTCATGCATGCAGCTTGGCCTATAGCCTGTACTGTGTAGAGCCTATTGCGCTACAGCGCAGGGAAGAGAAAAGGGCTGTGCTTCCTGACTCAAACCCAGTCCTGCTGCTCCATGTTTCCTATGCTAACTCTTCTGAGCATGTTTTACTATATCTGTCTACGGCGGCGCTCCAGGAGCGGGACACGGAGCGAGGCGTTGGGTAGCCGGCGGGCGGTGGAGCTGGGCCAGCGTTCTGCGCTCCCTGTCACCGTTGAGGTCGAGCAGTATGGCAAAGAGGTCCTGGACTTCAGTTCTCACTATGGCAGTGAGAACAGCATGTCCTATACCATGTGGAATCTGGCGGGAGTGCCTAACGTTTATCCCAGCTCAGGAGACTTCACCCAGACAGCTGTGTTCCGGACTTATGGAAGCTGGTGGGAGCAGTGCATCAGCTCCGCTCCACGGTTCCGTCGTACGCCGCCTAGTTTCCACAGTCTGGACTACCTGGAACTGGCCTTCGAGGAGCCCGTCTATCCCACAGCTGTGGAGGTGCTGGAGACCTACCACCCCGGGGCCATTGTCAAGATCCTAGCGTGCTCGCTCAACCCTTTCTCCCAGAACCCTCCAGCTGATGTGAGGTAAAATGTTAGGTGTGAGCGAATGTTCTGCAATTGTAATCAATAGGTTGTAGGTTCTAATCCCACAAAATGTGATCCATTTAGTCCGTTTAGTGCTAATTACTTTAAGATGGAGAATTCATCTTTTATATGTTTTTTTTATATTTATATATTTTCTATTATTAAGCTATGTAGTCCATTTGTTAGTCATTAGTAGCCTAAAAATGTACTTTTTCCTAAATGAACCGTCCCACTCAATAAAGCTTGTCAAGATATATTTTACTGATTTAATGCTATTTCTTATTTTAATAAAATTAATTAATTCCCTGACAATAAAATGTAATCTTTAAATAAGCAATTTAACAACTAATATTACTAAAACATATATACAATGTTATTATATATATATATATACACACACATAATAATTATTATTATTATATTTTAATATAATTTCCATAAATAAATAGATACACTTTATTTTACATTTTTAACTTTATTTTTGTTTTGCATCTTACATGTTTTACTTATGTTTTAAATGAATAATTACACTGTAATAAGGACACATCTTAGGTTACACTTTATTATAAGGTGTCGCATTAATAAATAATAATTAAATAATAAAAAAAGTAACAAAAATACATACATGTATGCATACACAATAAAATTTATTGTGTATATATATATATTGTATATTGTATGGTCAGAATTATAAATTTTTATTTTATGCCAAAATATTTTGTGATATTTTGTGAATTTTCTTCAGTAAATACTTTCCTACATTGATAAGAACTTAATTTGGATAACTTTTCTCAGTATTATAAAATTTGTTACTAAAATAATGTTAATTAATTATTAATAATTGTACTGAACAGTTTAAACCAAATTCATAGTCATGGCCAATTACATACATTTTCAGCATATTTTTGATTGTCGTCATGACCTATATTTCATATATTTCAGTATATATTTCTATATTTAGTAAAGAATTGTAGCCTAATTGAAAAAACAATATCACAAATTATTCAGAGTTGGATGATATTATTAGTGTTTTGAGTATGGTCATGTTATTATTTTTTTTTTTGCAGGTGGGAGGTTCTGTGGGCCGGCAAGCCCAACAAAGCTCTGACCCCTCAAGCTCGACAGTTCTCTCCCAGCATCAAGCAGATCAATTTTGCAACCAACCTGTTGCGTCTGGAAGTGAACAGCTCTGTTTTGGAATACTACACAGAGCTGGATGCTGTGATCCTGCGAGGCGTTCGGGAAAGACCCATTCTGGCCCTCTATAAGATTCCTGTCATCGACATCAATGATCTGAGTGACAGTGAAGAGGAGATCAGTGATGCTGGAGGCCTCTGCTGCAGGTCGGCTGGAGAAAACAGGCACAACCTGGGGAATGGCTACTTTGATAGGCTCCCTTATGAGGTTAGCATTGGAAACTCTCACTACAAATGAGGCATGTGAGTTTTGGAATGTTTAGAAAAATGTAGTTTGTGCCATCAGTGTGTTTAATAAATAGTACGTGGGCCAAGTAACAGATTGTTTTCAAGAACTGTGGATAACAACACATGTTGGACCACAGATGTGAAATCTTCTACCTACCAGACACATATTGAAAATAAATAGTTGAGATGTGGTCTAGTTCCTCAAGCCCTGACTTGTGCGGTTGCAGTAGGTCAATTTCACATAATTAGAGACCATTTTATTGTAATTTAAAAATACCTTTCCCATTCGTAATCCTTTATTACCTCCATGCAGCTCAGATCTCCTGTCCAAACCACTGCCAACCTCACAGACTCGTAACAGCGAAAACGAAATGTAATCTGGCCATTATCTGCTAACTGATATCCAGCATCACACTCAAACTATTGTTCACTTTCCCAACAGTGCACATAGCAAAAACATAATCAGTTCCTCCACAAAACGTCTTGAGAGTAATCTTAGTATCTCTGTCATGGCAAGAAACTATTTTGATGCACAAGAAGAACATTTAGCATGCTGTGTTTTAGTCTGAAAGCCACTGTTTGTTTGTGTCACTGTAGCTAATCCAGCTGATCGTGAGTCACCTGCCGGTTCCGGACATGTGCCGATTGGCTCAGAGCTGCAAGCTTTTTCATAAACACTGCTGTGACCCATTGCAGTACATTCAGCTCAGCCTGCAGCCATACTGGGCCCGGCTCACAGACGCCTCTCTGAGCCACCTGCAGAGCCGCTGCACCCTCCTGCAGAGACTAAACATGTCCTGGACGGGCAACCGTGGAGCCGTGACGGCCGCTGGGTTCTGCAGGTAATCGCAAGAGTCTCTGATCCAGATATTTCAAATATTTGATCTATCAAATGTATGGTAATAGTTGCTCCATCACTGTCCTTTTTCCTCAAGCTTTATGAAGGCCTGTGGGGTGAGTCTGGTGTGTTTGGAGCTGTCGTGCTGTCATTTCCTGACTGAAGCATGTTTAGAAGTGATCGCCCAGACGTGTCCGTGCCTCCAGGAGCTCAATTTGGCTTCCTGTGACCGTCTGCAACCACAGGCCTTCAATCACATCGCCAAACTCACTAATCTACGCAGACTCGTGCTGTACCGCACCAAAGTTGAGGTGAGAGCAAGACTGAGAAAATGCCTGATTTTCTGGGGTGACCTTAATTATATGAAGCTATGAATTTGATGTATTTTTAATTTAATTTGATTTGAACATGCAAATTTTCAAATTTAAATTTTTGAAGTAATTTTTACAGTTTCAAAAATCTGTGATGCAAACATATTCAAATATGAGACAAATTCAAATTAAAGCAGCAAATAAATCAGCAATTATGAAACAAGTTCAATTCAGCAATAGACCTTAGTCAGGTTTGATGGCATAAATTAGCGCTTATCAAAATGAGTCTGTGAGGAGTAGACTTAAGTCTTTTGCATTCACTGTATAAAGCTTCTAGATCCTTTCCTTTTCACAACTCACAACTTTCGAAACTGTTTTGTGGAGTTTTTGCCTACTTAAAGTGTTTTTTTTTTTTCATTTATTTTTTTCATTCAACATGCTGTAAATCTGTCCCTCACAGCCTTGTTTTCATTCCCATCACAAATTAAATATAGTGCTACCCTGACAAAGGTGAATAAGCAGCTCAACAGAAAGCAATAGTAGAAAGGCAAGTCAGCTTAAAGGGATAATTCACTAAAAAATTACAATTTGGTCATTAATTAAATTCATTAAACCTTCGTTTATCTTCGGAACACAATATATTTTTGATGAAATCTGAGAGCTTTCTGACCCTGCATAGACAATATGCATAGGTAATAAGGACATTGTTAAAATAGTCCATGTGACAACAGCGGTTCAACCTTAATTTAATGAAGCTACAAGAATATTTTTTGTCCGCAAAGAGAAAACAAAAATAATGATTTATTCAGTTATATCAGTCTTCGATGCATAGAACCCGGATGCGCTGCACCTTGTTTGCAAAGAGAGGAATGCACACGTGTGTTGTGGTACTGTCATAAATGTGCAGAAGACAAGAAATTCTTGAATACAATAATTAATTTTTCTCTTTTTGCACACAAAAAGTATTCTTGTAGCTTCATAAAATTATGGTTGAACCACTGATGTTACATGGACTATTTTAACAATGTCTCAACTAACTTTTTGGGCCTTGAATGTGTCAGTTCCATTGCTGTTTATGCAGGTTCAGAAAGTTCTCGTATTTGATTAAAAAGATCTTAAATTGTGTTTCCGAAGATGATGTCATAAGGTCATATGGGTTTGGGTAATTATTAACTAATGACAGAATTTTCATATTTCATATTTTCATATTAACTATCCATTTAATGTGAGTTCAATTTTTTTTTCTTAACATTGTAGTAAAAATGTGGTAAAAGTTTGTTAGCATATTTTACCAGCTAAAACCTAGTCAGACAAATTATTTGCTTTTTATCGATTGTGGGAGATGCCATTGTAAGGAACAGCCAATCACAACCGTTTATTTTCCTGCAGCAGTACAACACACAAGAATATGGAAACCTTTTCCGTTCCATATGGATTAGATGAGCATTGTACATCATTGTATACTTCATTACTTGTGTAATATCTATATTTTGTGATGGAAGATTTGGGTGGTAATAATGAAGGTTTTTAACATGAAAGCTGAAATTGCTAATTACTGATGCATGAAATTTTGTGTTCGCCCATAAGTTGTGTGCTTTATCGTGCATCACCTTTGTTTATTGTTTATACTACATCATTAAAAAAGCAAGTTGTCTTGGGAGTTGAAGAAGAAAACATGCTTATGCCAGCCTATTTTAAGCTTTTATAGTTACCTGTCCTAATTATATAACATCAGGCCGTGTAAGTCTAGCATACTGGCATTACCACCTTTAAATCAGGCCCAAGCGTGCCACTTATCTAGAGTCGTCCCATCCCTCTGTGTGTGGTTCACCGTGAATCAGCATTTGTAGTTATATTAGTGCCTCTTCCAACAGGTATAATGTTTCTGTAGCTTTTCTGTAGTGATGGCAACTGCATATAAACTCACACACGAACACACACGCAGCAGACTGTGTCTATAGCTAACCCACCTCTCTGTCATCATCACTGTAAATGAAATGTCCTCTAGGGAGCCTAATGGTGTAAATAACAATGGAAATATACACAAAACAAACTCAAAAGTGAACTGTCAATCTTGAGGTGGTTGAGTTTCATTTCACATGACTATTTTTGAGACCAACACAATAATGAAAACAATGGCTGTATTCTCTTAGTGGTGCTCTCCTGACACTTCAGCTTTTTAAATCAAAACAAACCCATTTTTTTCTGTGAAACATCATATCACTCATCTATCTCATACTCATACTATCTCTAATGTATGTGTCAGTTTTGTGTGCCAGACCGTGAGGTCATATAATAGTTTTATTTTGACACATCTATTTAGTAGAATATTGAATGGCGGAGTTAAGTATGTTGTCATCTTTGATTTGTAATATCAAATGTGCATTCGTTGGTCTCACTTTGACTGAATAGATTGTTGTGTTATTCTTTCATTAGTGTTGTGTTAATCATCACTGTTTTCTCCATTTCTTTTCACATGCAGCAATCAGCCATATTGAGCATCCTCACATTCTGCCCAGAGCTCAAGCACCTTAACCTGGGAAGCTGTGTCATGGTGAGTCCACTGGACAGTTGAACTGATACAGTATGTAGTTGGCTAAATCCCAATTCGCAGATAACATTGGTGTTTATGAAAAACAACGGTCAACATAGAAAAGCCTTTTGTAATGAATGTTTTAGGATTTTGTAAATAAAGTCTATTTTTTTAATGAAAGAGTGGGTGTGACCCTGATTAACTTAAATGTGTAATTTGTGGTTATTTTAGCTGTACAAAAACAGTCTGTTATGCCGCGCTATATTGTGAAATGGTATTTATCATATTCATCAACACATCTTCTTCAATTCACTTTTTGTTATTCTAGTTTTATTGAATTGTTAGCCTTGCACAAAAAAAAGCTAACATCCGCTATTAAAAAAAATATTTTCTCATACTAAGTACTATACATTATGCAAGATTAAGTTTTATGTATGTCAAATAGTTGTAATAATAATACGCTGAAAATTATATAGATAATAATAATAATAATATAGACTTTAAATAAATAAATAAAAGGGACTTTTATTCTTGTTGCATCAGAGTGCATTTTTATAATGTTATACAATCAAAAAAAATAAAGGATCCAAAAGAGGGTTTTTACAACATTCCCAAAAAAAAACATTTTGAGTTCCCTAAAGAACCTTTCAGTAAAATTAGCTTTTTGTGTGTGTGTAAAGAACATATTTTTTTAAATCTAAAAAATCTTTTTCCATTCCGTTTTCTTTTTTTAAATTTTCCATTCCAAAGTGGCCTAAGTAATTAGAATTTTTTGTATGAGGTATGCAAATCAGTATGTTCCTTTTTAGCTACAGCTGGTCTGGCTGTTTGTCTTCATGTGCTCATAGAATAGCTTAGAGACAGCCAGTTATCAATGAGTGCTTGACTGTAGCTACATGGTGATTTCATCACAGATTGAGGACTATGATGTGGTGGCGAGCATGCTGAGCGCACGCTGCCATTCTCTACGCTCCCTTGACCTGTGGCGCTGCAGGAACCTAAGCGAGCGTGGTCTGGCAGAGCTGGTTTCGGGCTGCAGGCTCCTGGAAGAGCTGGACCTGGGTTGGTGCTCCACGCTTCAGAGCAGCTCCGGCTGCTTCCAGCACTTGGCCCGCAGTTTGCCCCGCCTACGCAAGCTCTTCCTCACCGCCAACCGCACCGTGTGTGACTCTGACCTGGAGGAGCTGGCCGCTAACTGCAGCGCTCTGGAGCACCTTGATATACTGGGTGAGATGAGTGTTTTCATTTAAAATGCGCTAAGATTTAAGGATTCAAACCTGCATTTCTTTTTTTATTTCAGTGGTTTTTCCTGCAGAATGAAAGCTAAATACAAAAATTCTTAAATATACGTGATCATTTTTTTAAATGCTCTTATGCTCGCCAAGGCTGCATTTATTTAATCAAAAATACAGTAAAAACATGAAAATTGTGAAATAATATTACAATTTTAAATGAATATTTTCTATTTTAATATATTTTAAAATGTCATTTTTTCCTGTAGTGTAATCATTACTCTAGTCTTCAGAGTCACATGGTTCTTCAGAAATCATTCTAATATGCTGATTTGGTGCTCAAGAAACATTTATTATCTTTATAAATGTTGATAACAGTTGTGCTGCTTAATATTTTTGTGGCATTGCGAGTTTCCTGGATTTTTCTATGAATAGAAAGTAAAAAAAAAACAGCATTTGTTTGAAATATAAATATTTGTAACATTAAACGGTCCCTTTTTAACAGTTTAATGTATTCTTGCAGAACAAAAGTAATACTTTCTTTTTTTTAAAAATCTAATGAATGATGACAGAATGTTTGTTTTTAGGAGAACTATCCCTTTAACTGTTTTTATTGTTGTTTTTCAGGTACACGGATGGTGAGCTCTGCCTCTCTGCGGAAGTTACTGCAGTGTTGTCCTCAGCTAAAACTGTTGGACGTGTCCTTCTGCTCGCAGGTCGACTCTCGCTTCGTCCAGGAGCTCAGTGGCCTTTTCCCGAATGTGTCCATCAAGAAGAGTTTCACTCAGTAAAACTCAGTGGGTCCTGAGCAGGAGCAGCTTTACGGGACGGTCTTTAAGACCCCAGGGAGCGGGGTGGCCCATGGTGCTGTGAACTTGCTGCCTTGAACTGCACAGAGCTGTGAACTGCCGGTTCGAAGATATTATAGATGTTTCACTCGCTGGTCTCACTATGTATTGAATCTCACACATTTCATCAGACCTCAGTTTTTGATCTTAATCTCAGGGTTTTATTTTTGTCTTCAGAGAGAGACGTTTGTAGTATGCTGTACTACAGCTGAATGGTTTTGTTTTAAACGTACATATTTAATGTTTCAATACCAATGTTTTATTTGCTTTGTTAAATGTTGTCAAATCAATGTTAAATATTGTGAAATAGTGTACTTTGTTTATTTATTGATTTATTAATTCAGGGCCTCATTGACTTGAATTGTGGGCACAGAAATCTTTAGTGGCAATACCTTGTTTGTGTGAAACTTTGCCCATATCTTGAGTCAATCCTGTTATGCACATGTATGTACAGAATAGGGCAAAATACCAAAATATAAGCTTTTCTTTCTCTATTGCAAAACTTGACGTTTCCTTTTACACAGGCGCATGCTAACCAGTAGATGACATATCCTTGTGCCTTAGTTTTAAAGAGAGAAGTGCTTTGTTTGTTTGCTGGTCGTCTATATTGTGCTATGCTAAATTGTGATTTGCCAAAATCACCCTAAACCAAAGGGTTTTTCTTTTTTCTTGATACAATTTCATTTTGAAAAACACAAATGGCAATGTACTGTATTTTCTTTAAATGTGTAAAATTATTCAAGTCAAATCAAGGATTAAGGATAAATTGTTTAGTGCTTTTTGTAAAAGTTTTTTAAGTGCCATGTTTTGTTTTTTTTAATGGTTTTCAATTTGACTTACCTGTGCTTTACTAACAGCATAATAAGCACACCCTGTAAACAAACTCTAGTTAATTCACAACAACCTAATGCTAAATAGATTGTATTTATGTTAAATTGTACAGTAGCTACAGTGATTTTTTTTTTTTTTGTCATTTTGGATATTGTATTGAATTTGTGTTGATTGGAAGCAAGAGGCTTTTAGCATCATGTCAGATCTGAGAGCGACAGTCGAGGTCTTGGTTCAATAAAGTGAGGCTTAATACTTTGTGGGTTTGTCTTTTTTGTGATCGTAAGATTATAATAGAATTGATCTTATTACTAGTGCTAAATCACACAGATTATGTTTGGCATGTAGTTGATCTATATTATCTCCACCAGTGAGATACAATAATTTGGTCAAGCTGAAAGTCAAAAACTTCCCTGGTCTTAATCCCTCTGAGTTTAACGGCGTATTAATATTGCATCTGGCAGTGACAGTCTCATTGGACTAACAGTGATGTAATGAATTGTTTATGTCTACTTTAATGATGGACTGAGGAGCTCTAATGTGCCCTGAGGACCTGGAGGGATGCAGTTAATTAGATGAAACGATTTCTTGATTTCTATACAACTATTGCTAGTCAGTACACGCAGAAAACTGTCATTACATCCCTGTAAATAGATCAGCAGTACAAAGCATAATAACACTGTCTGCCTCTGCTTATGGACCCTGTAATTTAGATGTGGCACTGCACTCCTTCTACAATGCTTTTCTCTATTTCATATAACTTTTCTAACAGGGTCTAGTTTTCAGGAGTCTTATTAACGCCTCACATGCGTTTCCTGCCATAAACAAAAGACAGCCTAAAAATGTAATGTCATTTTGCAGTTACTTTTAACCTTACCTAGGGTATGTTGTTTTCCAGAACACGAACGTCAGAAAAACTTACTTTGCTAATATAAAAAGTTTGGTGCACTTTTCTTATGAAATTTTACAATTTTTTTTAAAAATACAGCAAAAGCTTACTACAGGTGCTCTACAGGTCTATATTCATATTAAACATTCTTTAGAAACGATAATATAACTTGAAATATATATAATTCCTCAGCAAAACAGATCAGAAAGAAAATTAAAAGTAATAATTTTCGTATTTACAGCTAAAATATGTTTCTTGGGGGAAACCAGGAGCAACTGTGAATCATCATGATCCATAGTGTATAAAATAAACTGTGCAAATGAACATTTTCAGCGTGTTAAGTCAGAGAGCACCGAAGAAAACCCCGGAATACTGAGCTACAAATCGCCATGTGCTGCTGCTGCTGTTGTTCGGTTTAATCAATGTTGCTTTGGGTGTTCTAGAATAAAACCTCACTAGATGGCACTAGAGGATAAGGATGATCGTTTTAAGCAATACAGTCAATTCATTTTCTAAAAACGCCTTGTTTTCCCAAATATGGAGAAAATTGCATCACTTTGAAACTTTTTAAACTAGTAGTTGTAATTTATCTCTGAATGGTTAAATCACTGGAATTTGCACGATTGACTATTGCCTATCTCAACCCTCCCAAGCAAGCGAGCAAGCACCACGAAAAACAGCAACTCTAAAAATTCAACTCAGCTCAGTCTTAGAAATCATGACGTGAAAGCTACTACAGATCATCAACGTAATGTTTCACATTATTAGTAACATTTATTTTACGGTTTATTGTTGTCAAAATTAAATCAGTTCAAACGGATAGATTGCAAACAAGAATAGAAAAAATAAAAACGCGCAAAATAAACTGATGCCATGAAAGAAGGCTTATACTTAGGCCCACGTTTTGATGCCACA
Source organism: Enteromius mattozi (assembly GCA_032359235.1). Lineage (NCBI taxonomy): Eukaryota > Metazoa > Chordata > Actinopteri > Cypriniformes > Cyprinidae > Enteromius > Enteromius mattozi. Next base: position 13,827,492 of record JAUMHE010000068.1, on the reverse strand, counting down.
AACTTAGCGACACCCAATAATTGTGCTTCATCTGTAACTGGATCTTTACAAAATCTAAGAAATTTAAGTCGAACCAGTTTAATTATAGGTACTAAACACTAGCCGTACATTTTTATACTGCCTTTACCACCAAAACCAGCGCGCTGTGATAAACGCAAAAAAAGACATGAAAGCTTCTCAGTGGCAGTGCTCAGGGTATAGCTATTTCCTGTTTATTTTTCTATTTTTCTATTTCAGGGAAAATAAACAAAACTCGGTTTGCATATGTTGTCTTACAAATTTCACGCTCTCAGTTTCTTTTGAGATTGCGCTGACAGTGTAGTGCACTTTTGTTAATTCTGTTTCAAATTTAAAAATTTCGTTTAAAAAATTGACCGAGACGTCAATAAATATAAGCTTCATCCGCATATTAATTTTTTACACCCGACGACACAAAATGTCAGGGTTGATGCTTCGATTTAGGAAAAAAAAAAACATCATATACTACAAAATCCGATTTCTATCACAACCTCTGCGCATTTTATTATACCCACAAAATCATCCAGTTCAACGTTTGATGGAGTAAATAAAACAACAAATAAATAGCTCCACAGTATTTGTAGAATTACATGACAGCTTGATCAATTAATCTATGTAAATGTTTCTTTTGAAAAACAAAAAAGTAGAACGATAATAACAGACGTCCCTGGAATTTCTGTGGAATAGATTTACACCAAAATATGAATTAAAATATAAGCAAAATAATACAATAAGAAAATAATAATAATAATAATAATAATAATAATAATTTCTGATTGTTGTATTGTATTTACACATAGTGACATATAGCAAGCCCCTGGGAGAAATCTTCCCATTTTTCCAGTCTTCCAGTGTTTACATTTTTAGTAAATCATCACTGCATTGTGTCCCTATAAATGCGAACCGGAACCAACACAATGAAGAACTATAAAGCACAAAAAACAGATAAAACAAAAACAGTTAAATCCAAAGTCCAGGTATTATTTTACTGTATAGCTCTGTTGTTGGGTAAACGTGAAGAATATTTAATAATAATAATAGTGCCCCTGTTATAAATTGATATGCTTTATAAATGATGGAAATATAAAATACACAAAAACGCTTTGTCATATGAAACAATAAAGAATCGTTTGACTTAAAAATGAAAATATTGCAGGTCACATCACTTGCTTTCCCCATTCTCCACGATCCTGTGTAAATAATCTCTATTTCAAAATAATTAAAAAAGACATTCAAATGTTTGAGATATATAATATTGAATTCGTTGGGTAGAAAATAGTGCTAACATTGTTGGAGACTGAACATTGTTTACTATACATAAACATATAGTAAATTCAGCTCATAATTTATAAAAAAGCAGCTGAATGTGGGTTAAAAAGCAACTGACTTCCGCAAGAGATAGCAAGCAATATTCGGCTAAATGACTGTAAATATAAAGGCAAAATATACCAAGACTCTAATGTTAAAGAAATAAGACAAAAATAAAATAAACAAAAAGCTCTAAAATCTTTTCCAAATTCAAAATAATACGCAAAAGTGCTCAAGTGAGAGAATAACGTAGCTATGTCCTTTAAAAATGATACAATATTTACAGCACTGTGTGGAGTCCTGTGAAACAATTGTATTTTATGGTAATACGACTAGATCGAAGGAAATGCCAGGTTTCTATCACTAGCCCTTCGGTGACCTGTCTGCAGCTCGATACTGGAAGTTTCTTTTATTTATTTTCAGTTTAGAGTCATTCGTATTGATAAAACGGAGAAAGAGACTAGAATCAATTGTGTGAGACTAATTTCTTGGCGCCAAGACTACAACATCTGTTTAGTGTGACCTTGCACCTCACTGTCTCTCCATGAGTAGGAGAAATGGTACGTAACCATGCTGTATGTAAAATAATAATAATAATAATAATAAGATTGTTTAAAGGCCTTTTGATCCCAAGAAAAATGGATGAATACTGTGGGTGGATGCATGTCACACTGATGTTGTTTTTTCAACCGAATCGATGTTCACCCCTCAGTCGCCCACAACAAAAGTAAAAATGGCGTGTATTTGTCAAATGCTGCAGCACTAGTCACTTTTCAGGCTAATTCCGCAAAAGAAAATGCAGTGAATGCGTCTAGATGTAAACAACTGGCTATGGGACACCCATGCTCGCGTTTCAGGGACATTTCGCTCGTCTCAAAGTGTTTGATAAATAGTAGGGTTACACCTTAAAACTGCGTCTTTTCACAGTGCTGGGTATTCACAGAACAACCGTTCTCTTTGCTCGCGCGGGGAACGCACGGTCCCCTCTGTTGCAGCAGTACGAATTTTGAGTAACATTGAAGACGGATATAATCTGCTCTCCCGCCTCAGTAGTAGTCTAAACCGCAGCTGCTTTCACTTTGGATAGCTCCAACGTGAACGTAATCATAAATGAAGACTGAGGCAGTCAGTATGATAAGATGTGTCCTTGTTTTCGTATTGTTTTTGTCTTGTCTCACTGAACTGGCGTCTGAACCCCGTGATGCGGCGGCGTGTCTCCGTATACGTCCTCGGTACCCGGCAGAGGTCCGCCGGGAGGAGTCATCCGTTTCTCTTTCTGTCTTCTGTTACAAAACCAAACCCTCACTACCTCTTTTTCCAACTGCAGACTGTCCGCCAGCGAAGTAATTTCCGACGCGGCTGGCTTTGGGCACTTAAGGAAATGGCTCTCCAAAGCCCCTTTGACGCTTACCTCGATGGAAGTCCTCTTTTTCCGTTTCCTCCCCTGCGCAGCTATCTTGTCCAAGCTCGTGGGGCTGCCAGATGTGGAGTCCGCCTCCTCCAACCACTTGTTCAACAAAGGCTTGAGCTTGCACATGTTTTTGAAGCTGAGCTGCAGGGCCTCAAACCTGCATATCGTGGTCTGCGAAAACACATTTCCATAGAGCGTTCCCAAAGCTAGTCCGACGTCCGCCTGCGTGAAGCCCAGCTTGATCCTGCGCTGCTTGAACTGTTTGGCGAACTGCTCCAAGTCGTCCGAGGTCGGCGTGTCCTCGTCCGAGTGGTCGTGGTGGCTCTGGAGCGGCTGGTGCTGGTGCTGGGACGGTGGATGGCCGTGGTCGCTGAGGTGTGGGCTGTGGTGGTCCTCGTGCGCGTCGCGCATGCTGTGGTGGTGGATGCCCTGGCCGCTGCCCGGGATGAGACCGTTCACGCTGAAGCTGGGCTGCGAGTAAATAAGGCTCTGTCCGTTCGACGTGGCCATGCTGGGGATGTGAGCCGCCGTCGTCGTTCTCCATGCCCTTGAATCGTGATGGTTCCCGTGCGTCTGATGTACCAGATGGGGTGGCCGCGTCTGATGCTGTAGATTGCTGGAATTGTGCATCTCGTCCCGGGGGCTCTGCACCGCTGGCTTGATGTCCTGCTCGCCGAGGGGACTGGACGACCACGGACCTCCTTCTCCGTGTGACAAGGCTGTTATCCACTGGTGCGCGTGGCTGAGCGGGTGACTGTTGCTCTGCAGCGAGTAGTCACTCTGCAACAGGGTTTGCGCGTCCCTGTAAGCCGTGGCTTGCTGCATGCTCCCAGGCTCCGAGTGTACAATAGATGGGCTGGAGGTGAGGATATTGTAATGATTGGATGCTGTAGTCGCCATGACTCTCGGAGCCGGACTGATCGCTCCTATTAAAGGAACCTTGCATTTGACAGTTACTCTTTTGCCACAGGCGTCTCCCAGGCTCTTTGCCAAGTGGACGCAGCGGCGCGCACCTGAGCTCCGCCCCCCGACGATGCTCATTGGGTGGAAAGGGATGATGGACGCGTTTTTTTGGAGGCAGCCTTCAGTTCATTGGACGCTCGAGAGTCTTAACAAACACTGCCTCTTTCCCTCAAAAGAACTCAGTGTCCTGCAGCACCTCTGAAATGCGAGGGACCGACGGGCCACCAAGAACGGAGCGAAGAACATCAAAGGTTATGCTTTTTATAACTTGGAGAGAATTCATTTGAAACGTCTGTTATGGAATTTGCGATTTCGTGTGTTATGTATGTACGTGTCTTGTTCAATAGAATTTATTCAATAAATGAAAACTATTTTTTATGTGATGTCATTTCATATTTATTGATCACAGGTTCGGGGTTTCATTTATCAAATCTTTCTAGCGTGATGTTTGCTTAAAGGTATTTGGATAGTCAACTTTACGGATTTTACGGAGGAATAAAGAAAAGAAAAAAAAAAACTTCATTTGTTTAAAAAATCGTTTGTCTCATTCAGGTGTTTGATTCTGAAGAACTGCCACAAACAAACAAAATAGTTCTTTAATAAATAAAGTTTGCTGGCCATCACCACAGGAAATAACTTTGATTAGTCAAATGATGCTGTATCTGAAACAAATTAGTCAAAAATTTAGTAAAAATTTACACAAGGGAGTGAAATTAAAAAAAAACAACGAAAGAAAAAAAAATTATTCTAAGGTATATTTAATTTAACGTTAACATTCGTTTATTATATATTTTAAATAGGCCTCTTTCATCAGTTTTAAAGTCGATGACATAAGAATAAGAGACATAACATGTTATATTAGGTAAGTATGTTGTCATTCAGAAATAACAGCAGAGAACATGTTGGTTGTATATATTGTAACCTACTACTAATAAAGAATAATAATAGCTAATAAAAAAGAAATAATAACAACCGATATACGTGTTGGACGCGTACTAAAAAGTGAGTAAAACGCAGCTTTAAATTACCATTTTTTTAAGTTTAAAAGAAAGTGAAAAAAACTCATATTATGAACGTTTTAGATTGAAACGTTCATCTTATCTGATCCCTAAAAAAGTAATGCCGGTTTGGTTCAAAGAGAAGTTATAATTCACAGACAGACATGTGTTGCAAAGTAACTTTTTGAAACATGCCATTTATTCGGCGGTAGGTGCAAGTGTAGCCTATGTTTATTTTTATTTGTCTTATCTCATTAATAACAAATATAAATACAACTATTACTCCAAACAACTAACTGGTATTTTACATATCTAATTACATTTGTCTTTTTAGTCAACATCTGCCTATTAAAGATTTAAAATGATATATTTTTCCTCTGGGTTTGCACGGTGTACAAGTCAAAGGAATATTTCAGAGGGAAAACAGTGGGCCGTTTGGGACCGCAGGTGTCTAAAGCTGACCAGCTGGCTTCTCTGTGAGCCTCTGTAAAGAAAAGCACACGACATTGTCCGAGGAGGGGGACATTTTTTCAGCAGCTCTGCTGGTTGCTATAGAGAGCAGTAAATTAAACAACGCCTCATACGTCACCAGTATTGCCTCCTCTGGAAGGCCCTGCGTAAATCAGAATGGGTAATGGACAAAAGACAAAATGAAACAAGAAAGACACACACAGAGAGAGAGAAATCAGCTGATTTTAAGGAACTGTTTACAAGCAGTAAATAAAGTGTAATTTGCACAACTAATGAACTTTGAAACAGGGCGTACAGCACCGTCCAATTACGCGTAACTGAACAATGGCCTACATAATAAACAAGGCAGAAAAACAGTAAAGTCAATAATAGAGGCCTTCAATAGCATTCAACACATTTACCCTACCTAAAACTATTAGAAACCCAAGAGATTTATATCAATAGAAAGAAAAAACCCAAAATATTTTAGCTGCTATAGAAAGGGTTTATGAAAATGTTTTTTTTTTTTTGTAGTTATTTTGGGCATACAAAAGTTCATTTTGTTTGATTCCAGATGGGACGTTCCCTTAAGTCTTCTGAAGTTCTTCTTTTAGTGTGGTCTGTATGTCTACTTAGTTTTACGATTTAAAAAGAGAAATCTAAAAACACCTGAACCTGGGAAAACAGGTCAAAGCTAATGAAAACTCTATAAGGACGGCCTAATTGTGGGGTTAAAGGGCGCTGCAAAAACGAAAAAAAAGAAAACTTTAAAGACACGTTCCGGAAATTCATCCGCGTAATAATGAACATCATTGTGGCGTAACAGTGAAATCACCCAAATCAAAAGAACATTTATGGCAATTAAGGTTGTAATTCAGAGAATTACCACAACGCCACAGAAGCTTAAATAGTCGTGTTGGGAGAAAACCAAAGCACATTACTTTAATGGTATAATATGCAAACTATGGATCGTTCAATTACATGGCTTAACAACGCATAAATGATGCGAGTCTTGTTATTTGGACTGTGGGGTCTATGGTAATTCATTTGGAAGGGCCAGCGCGCTCTCAAATACAGTGAAATCTATTTCTGAGCTCCGGGAGCCGCTGCCAAACTACATTTAAGGGAATAAAAATTAATGACAGAGAATCTGAGCGTTAAATTAACAGTAATTATATGACCCGCACGCTGTAAAGATTCCATTTTTTATGGTCTAATTAGGTAACTGTCTCCCCATACATCAACATATTTCCCTCTTTGGATTTTCACACAAGATCTCGGCCATGTTCAAATACTGATTGAAAATAATTAATTACATTTTACAAAGACATGCTTTAAATCAGACAATAATCAAACTCTTCTTGTAGTTGTACGCTAATCAATGACAGTCTGATCACGCATAAGAAAAAAGATGAACAAAACATCTCAATTTGGGGGGAGGGGTGTCAAGCGGTCATAGTAAAAACACATTGTTTCATACAGGTAGCTTACAGAGAGGTTCCAATAAGGGTTTCAGACGTAGACTACAAAACAAGTTACATTACAAGTTAACTGTTGCCAAACAGACGCTAATAAATCGCGATTGCTAATCCAGGTAACCATAACAACAGCACGGCAGTCACGCGCTTGGCGAGCGGTAAATCCGCTAGTATGCACCATAAATCATTATTCATATTACAAATTAAAACTTCAGCGTTTACCAAGTGTTTTCGATAAGTGCCCTTTAGCTTACTGGCTGCGGGTACCAAGTTGACTATTTTTGTTGCGGAAAATAACATCGCCATATTGCGCGTTGAAAACCAGCTACCATTTATTTACACTAGGCTTAAAAATCATACTTGCACTTTCCAGTAGGCCTATTCCAGAAAAATATGAATTAGCTATTCATTATAAAAAAGGGAGTTAGCTAAATGGTGCGCGTGAGTAGGACTGGTTAGGAATTGTGGAGAACCAACTCTGTCAGTGGGGGTATCCTTATACAGCTCTTGTTGAACAGGTCTTGCACCGAGAATCTAGTAATCCCATGCAATTAATCCACACAAAGACATCGTTAAATCTGTCCCTCAATACAATTGGCTACCGATTGTCTGCATCCATTGTGGGGGGCGCAAGAGACCACCCCTGTGAGGCAAAGTGGAGACCTGTTATGCGATCCATCCACGCAACAAAAGTGACTCGAACATCTTCAGAGACTCTGAATCATTCCACTTGAACAAGATCAGTAGGAAAAATGTGGGATTTTTTTTTTTCATAGAAGAACCAGGATCAAATGGCACAACCTACGAGATGAAGAAAATCATCTGTGCTTTATTTACTCTTACTCCAGAATAAATAGCACTGCCAAATAACAGACCGACTGCCTGCAGTAATTTGAATCAAGCAACTAAACCTTTAATCGCTTCAACATGTTTTCCAGTGAACAGAACAACAGGTTGCGGATGCAACCAAAACTATTACATATCGCGCTTGCAATATTTCATTACATTTTTACAACACACATTTTTAAGATTAATAATTTTTTTTTAGCCTATTTATAATTTCATTAACATAAATGAGCAGCACTTAATTTGCACTCATGAGACATTTAAAGTCTTCAAAAAAAGCTGTTTTATTCTGTCATGTGAGTCACCATATTGAAATCACAAAACAGCCTAATTACCAAATAAAATCAAAAGCAACACATAAGCAAACTTCATGCATCCAGACCCATAGGAGTCAATATAAAGGTGGTTCAACTGGTTCTACTAGGATAAATAATAGACAGCTAAATGTTAATAAAAACTTAATGATTGCACCTTTAAGGCTGCCATAGTAAAATCTGAAGTTATATAAAGACAGACATGTACAACCCTAAAAATGTCTCTCACGTGGCAACAAGTTACTTTACAGTGTATGTCTTGTATAGGTGCATGTGGTTATCTTTACAAAATGTGAGTAGCTGAGAGTAGATCAGCTGGGCAAACTTGTTGACAGTTGTAATGCACCTAAACTTCACTTAGGCAGGTTGCCTACCTGAGATGCCGGGCCTGCAGATTTCTCTTGATCTGTATAGAGATGTGAATGAGCTCCTGTTCCCATCGCTCATGTGCAGCTCGATTAGCCCCACGTGTCTCGTTCTTCATATGTGGAAGTGCAGCAGATGGTTGGAGACGCACCGTGTTACGAAGCTGTGGCGGTATGTAACGCTGTTCTAATTGAAACATCAATATTGCAGCAGAACCCCGCAGTGGAACAACACTGCAAGTTTGGACAAAGATTACAGATGAAAGTTCTCTAGGAAATTACATCTGGGAACAGTTTCTGTGTAAATCGCCTTATGATCCTAAATGTAGTGTGAATTGCATATGTAAGCATGGGTTACTAGCCTACCTAAGACCATAAAATAATCATCATGGTCTGTAAATTAATAAATTATACATTTATAAGCTCAGACTATGCAACTCTGCATCATACATACAAGCAAACAAATCCACATGCACATAGTTGCTCACTAAAGTTTGACCTTTTGGACAAGTTTGCTTTGCAGCTTTGACTTGAAATTGTGCTTGCACCAGCTGATCTCGACTCTGTTGCTTTACTGTCGTGTTTTGGGTGTCATCTCTATGTACAGGGTTCAAGTCATGATTTGAATGTATTTGAATATGGAAAACATGATTTAAGAATTTATAAGAAACCAAACGCAGTACAGTTAAATTATGCCTTATTTGACATTGCTTTTTGAAACGCCAGACACCCTTCTGCCAAGAAATGACCGATGTCCAGCCCAAAATGGTAAAGGTTCTTTACACATTAATGAAATTAATGAAATAAAACAAAGGACATCATTTGTAGGCCAAGTCTTGTCTGAGCCCTCTCCTCAGCTGCTGTCAACCAATCCAATACAGCCCTAAGGAAAATAACCAAAGCTCTGCGTTTGGACTGAGGTTGGAAGGTCTATTTGCCTCTCCGTCAAGCATCGATTTATCCTACTCTCCAATTTATTTCTCCTCCTCATTCCTGCGATCCATAAGGCTCCAGCCTCTGGGGGAAGAACCAGAGGAGAGACGGCGAACAGCCTCCCAACACATTCAAAACCTGATATACAGCCTTCCACAACATAAACCGACATCTACCTTTACTTCACAGAGGAGAAAACATCTCTGAAAGCGCTGAGATGGAGTATGTCTAATGTTACCCAGACAGCCATGAATGACAGCCATGATTTATTGCGAGCACATGGTTTTTGCTGATTTATATATTGATAAAGATGTTGCCAATATTACTGAACTTTGAACCAACATGGGATTTCCTTGATCCTCATAATGCAATGCCAATCAACATAAATCTTGCATGCCAGTTATACTGAAGAAAACAATCAATAAAAAATGACATGGCTCCACATGCTTCAATATTTTGTGCGGTCTTGCATATTTGCAAGATGACCAGAGTTTGAATGCACTTGATATAATTTCCCCATCCCATTTCTCCTTCTGGTTTTCTATCACATCTCAAAAGTTTTGTTCACAAAGTATATGTGTGTGTACTGTGTGTATTTATTATGTTCATATAAATATACAACTGTGCATGCCTATATATACAGTATATTATAGGCTATAATATAAATTATACGAATGTATACATGTAAATATTTTCAAAATATATACTGTATGTGTGTATATTTATATATACATAATAAATATACACAGTACACACAGATACGTAAATAAAAACTTTTATTTTGGGTGCGATTTATTGCGATTTGACAGCACAAAAACATTCTAAAAAGAAAGGTTCCCTATTGTTTAAAAGTTAGAGACTAGTAAGATTTTAAATACTATATTTTAAAATGTAATTCCTGGGATGATAATTTTTCAGCAGCCATTATTCCAGTCAGTGTCGTGGTCCTTCAGGAAAAAAAAACAACTTTTATCTTAACATTTATTATTATCGATGTTAAAAACAGTTGTGCTGATTCATATTTTTGTGGAATCTATAATATTTTTTCCAGGATTCTCTGATGAAGAGAAAGTTCAGAAGAACAGTATTTATTTGAATTATTATCTTTAGTCTTTATTATAACATTTGACAACTAGCTTTGACTAATACTACCCAAACCATAAGCCATCACTCTAAATTAAAACACAAAAGGAGCGGCATTATGTTTATGTTAGATATTTATTGCTATCATTGTGAAAATCATTTTGAACACATATCATTTAAGCTACTGCTGCAAGCCAATAGTGTCCAATATGTGCTATAGCATTCCCCAGCAAGCAAAAAACCATATTTAGTCAGGCCATACCTATTTTTGCAAAGATAAGACTCTTGATGTCCAGATCTACAGTAAAAACAAGCAGCTACCTGCGATAATCCTTCACCAGAGTCCTGAGAGAGGCCTGACATGTTTCTATAACTGAAATGGATCAATGGCGATCTGTTCAGGGGAAATTGAAATCTATAGGAAATTAGATTGTTTCAGGGATTTATTGGAATGCTAAATCACTCTGTGTAACCCAGGCTGTCGTACTGTACCTTCAATGTTACTTTGGGGCTACTGGGATGTTGTCCGCGCAAACCCTCTTATGTCACAGGCCAGTCAGATTTGGCGGGAAATGGTTTCTTGTGACCCTGAGAGAGGTGAAGTCACCAACCGCCCTCTGAAAAACTGACACAAAATGAAAAACAGAACAAATCTCAAACCCCAAAAAGGAGACCCGCACAAGCAAAAGAGAGAAGAGATTGCTAAATGAGGCCTAAAAACTTGAGTTTCTTGATTCTTCGGAGGAAAGGAGGGCACAATTCCATCCTCACTTGCTTTGTCCACATTTAATTGCTTTTTTTTTTTTTGAACAGACGTGAAGAGAAAAAAAACAAGACAACAAACCCCCCCTCCAAACATAGCAGCGACAGCAGCTAATGGAGGGGGTGTAATTGTGAATGGAGGCATTCATCTGGAGATGCGGCTGGTAAATTGCTGCAGACAATGCATAGCGCAAGGATGCTCAGATCGCCAGCATTTAGAGACGCTGGGGTAATTGCCCCTCCGCAGAGATGGAGGGAAATGAGCAGGAGAGAAAGAAGGAGATGGCGAGAGAAGGAAGGTGGAGAAAAGTGGATATCAGAGATGGGGCTGGTGAGGACGAGTCTAGAGACTGAAAGGGAGAGCGTGGAAGGAGAGGAAGAGGAAAGCAAGTGTGTGTTTACATGGAGAGAAGATGATGTGGGGGAGGGTGACGACTGCGGTGAAATAGGTTCTCAGCACTGCACTTTGCAGAAGAAATAGCCGTCAACCCAAAGAAAATTGTATGAAGGCAACACTGCTCGAGTGCAAAATGTCCTCGGATGCTCGCTACTGAGAAATATATCAGAAGTCTAGACATTAACATTTAAAGAAAACATCCAAGGTCACAAACTCTGGAAGAAAGCGTAGTTGCACGCAAACAGACGCACACAGCAAGGGCTGAATAGAAGAAAACAACAACAAGCATTCACAGACAAAACACATCTGTCAACAGAACAGCATCCTCACTAGAGAGAAACATCAGGGAGCAACAATTCAATTAAACACATCATCCTGGTTAAATTATGGCTACATAATCACTGCAATTCACCATTGCCTAGAATTACAAATTCACAACACAATGGGCTGAAACGCAGCAAGACAGACAGGACCATTGATAGCTTTGGCAGGAACGAGATGGTGTGTTTTGATACACGGAGCTGCTTGCAGCTATTAAAGTCGCAGGCTGCGTGAGGAGTTTTGAACTTCTGAAGTTATATTTTCATCAGAAACCAGCACTAAATGTCTCTCTCTGCATTTAATTAGCCAATATATAGAGATGTTCTGTTTGTAGGCCTGTAATATGGAAGGGAATTAGCATTTTCAAGTCACGGCTTCCCTCGGGAATTCCCTCTGGAAATATATATGGGGTTTTACGAATGATGGTTTTGTATTTATAAGTAAAATAAGGTCTGTGGTTATCATTACTGGAATAGATATTTAAGTTTTTCTTTACAGTCTGCTGTTCAAAGTTTGGGGTCAGCATGATCTTTTGGGAAGAAACCGTTTTTTATACAGCAAGGATTCCAATAAATTCAGTTCTTTTGAACTTTACATACATCAAGAATCCTGAAAAAAAGAAACCAAGACTTCCATAAAAAAGTAAGAAATGTTTCTTCAACACCAAACCAGCATTTTAGATTGTTAGATTAAGGTTTATTGCTTTTACAGTATTTTTGATTAAAAGAATGCAGTTTTTGTAAGCATAAGAGACGTCTTTCAAAAGCATTAAAAGCTTTTCAACCCCAAACTTTAGAAAAGCAGTGTTAGTTGTAGAACAAAGCAGGAATGTTTCTTCAAATTATGTTATACTGCTCATACTGTAAATCCAAAACCAGCTTACTACAAACTTATTGAAATTTTTGCCCATGGTGCATCTGCCCAACACAATGACATCATGAATTCAATAATGTTGTGCAAAGTCTGAAAATATAAGATATATATATATATATATGTAGTGAGTGCACTTGGCACACATGCTCTAACACATCAGGTCTAACTTGATATTTCCTGACCTCTGTCACCCATCATTTCCTGTCCACTCTATTCTACTCCACTCAATTATAAAATATAATGAAAGGTGTGATAGGAAATGAATGTAGAAGGTGAAAGACTATTTAAAAACTGGTAAAAGCAAAAGTTGGCTTTTTGTTTTACCTATGTGTGTAGAACAGACAAAAAGTTTTCATAGTGCAGAACTGTAATCTTTGTTCAATTTTTGCTGTGTCATGCTTTAATGCTTTAAATGTAAAGATATTATGATTTTAGTGTTGTTAGGCTTGGCATGTTTTTAGTAACCGTTTATAAACGGCTCTTTCACTTTATCAAACTGAAACAGAAGAAAATAACCTAAGGTACTAAACCTAATTAGTTTCAAAATGTCTTGTGTGTGTATTTGTGTATTTAGACGGTTGGCAGAGGGACAAGTGGTGTGAACTGTGCTAATGCTCTGCTGAGTGTCCATGTCTCACCCCTAAATACTGTCCCCTCCTCGGCATTGTGGTTAACAAGACGGTAGCAGGCACGGCACGGCCGAGACACACCGCTGACACGAGACGGCCGGGGTCAGCAGGGGTCACGTGGTAATTACACATATAACTCCCTCTGTGAGCAGCAGGCCGGCTGAGCTTACAGCCACTGGCTACTGTGACACACACACTCTCATGCAGAGCACCATATAGTGCTGACACACGCTGAGAGTGGCCAGTGCTTATGAGGCGCACACACGGTGAGAAAGTGATTACAAGGCAGGAGGAGACAACAAAGCGAGCAGAGACGAAGAGGTGCTGAAAAGCATAATTATTAGCAGTATACACTGACAGGGTGGAGGACTGTGTGACTCTGCCGGTCCAAAACAAGCTCTCAGACATTCGCAAAAACAAACCTGAAGCCTCTTTATCCTTGAGATTTGCTTGGAGATCTCTTCTTGTTTGTGTTGCCATCTTAATGTGGTCTCACTCACAGGCTCTTACTGTACACTTGTTATCTCCCACCTAGAAAAACACCAAAAATGCCATGTCTGTAATTTTCCTACTATATTTAATTATTTGGGATTTAAACCCATACAGCCCATACAACGTTTACATTAATTAATTTGGCAGATGCTTAAAGGAACCTGCATTTCATTCAAGGTATACATTTAATAGGTACATGTACTCCCTGGTAATCAAACCCAATACCTTGTTGTTGCTATAGGGCTATGCTCTGCTGTTTGAATATTTATGCATTTGGCAGTTTTATCCAAATTGACTTACATTGAATGTACACTTTTTATTAGTTCATTCATTCCTCTGGATTCAAATCCTTGACCTTTATATTGCTATAACTTTACTGTTTACTGTATTTTAAATGTTTCAGTTTACATTTAAATGTATGCAATCTGCAGACATTGTTATCCAATGCAACCTATATTACATTCAAGGCGTACATTCTATCATTACATGCATTCCCTGGGAATCAAACCCATGACCTTGATGTTGCCAATGCACTACTGGTGTACTACTCTACTGGTTGAGCTTTCAGCTACAAAGTACTTTTGATTGCTTTACATGCATTGTCAAAGCAACAATACACATATATACACACACAAAACTTTAAAATGCTAAGATAATATATTAACAATATTAATAATAATATATCTTATTATTATTATTGCCATGTTTAGAAGCACAATAACACACCACCTTAATGCAATAAAATAGAATAAAATCAACTTTCAGCAAAATATTTATTGGCATAGTACTCTTTCCTACAGACATGAATAAACTCCTTGCACTAACAAACCCAAGGTCATGGGTTCGAATCCCAGGAAATGTATTAAGTAATAAAATGTAATTGCAATTCAATTTGGATAGAAGCATTTACTGAATACATAAATGTAAGCAGAATATATTCTTGGATCAACATCAAGCTCAATCATCCGTCTTTTAATGGTAGTTGATGGTTCAGGATGAGTTAGTGTCAGGACTATGTTAAACACACGTTGCTCCAGGACCAACAAAACATGTTGATCCGGGAACATGTCTTTCTTGGCAAAATCACTGCTAACAGATGGGCAAAACTGTAGGTGGTGTAGTGGTTAATGACAAGCAATGGTAACTAAAAAGTAGCAGGTTTGATTCCTGCAAAGAGCAGCCTATGTTCTATCACCATTGTGCCACTGAGCACAGCACTTAACCCCAGGTTACTCTAGAGGGACCATTTCTGACATGAATGTAGCTACTGCAAGTTGATTTGGACAAAAGCATCTTGTAAACGACAAGAAGCATTATATTTTATATATAATGACTTGGCGTTGTGTATTGTTTCAACAAAATACGTTACTAGAATGTCTCATATATCTGCAGAGCAGAACACTTGAAGATGCTTGTAATACGTGTGTAACACCACATGTTCTAAGAAGGATCAGGTCAGAGGATCCCACAGCTGAGCACAGCATCGATTTGTTGTGGGTAAATAAACCACTGGACACCACTGGTGGATCAATACCCTTTCTAACCTAACCAAGAGAGAAACCTCTCATATAGCAATGCTTTTCACTTCCTTTAACATTTAAAATGTTGGTTAAAATTTTCAGAATTCATTTAAAAAACTGGAACCCAAATCTGTATGAGTCCTGACAATTTTGAAAAAAAAAAATAAATAAATAAAAATTATATATATATATATATATATATATATAATTATATTACTAATATTGTGTAATATAATTACAATTTAAAATAATTGCATTATATTTTAAAATGGATTAATTTATGTATAATTTATTCCTGTGATGGCAAAGCTAAATTTTCAGTCTTTAGTGTCACATGATCCAGAAATCATTCTAACATGCTGATTTATTGCTCAAGAAACATTCATTATTATTATTACATTTGAGAAAATTCACTGTTTTGATTACATCAGTTGCATCATTGCTGAATAAAAATGTATTAAAAGTGATACTGACCTCTTTAACGGTAGTACATATACCGGTATATTATATATAGGCTAACCCTATGACACAAATGCAGCATCAGAATCTGAAAAGGGCCCACTGTAGACATGTGATGACTCTTTGAATTATTTCTAGGACTGTTTCTCATTCTCAAACATGAAATGTGACATGGAATATGAGTTTATCACTCAACATGAGCAATACAATATTATGTCATGGCAGAGCGCTACATCTAAAGGCACTCAGAGAACGACGGAAAATAGTAGCCACGGGGTCTGAAACAGATGAAAGCAAAGGTGTTTATAAATGAGAACACAGGCGTGTTCATGGAGTGAGAGAGAGATTGTGGGAGATGGATAGAACTACAGCGGGAACGAGTGAGATTAGGGATGGGACAGATTGGAGGAGATAGATGAGGACAGCTATGTGGAGTTCAGGCAGAAATGAAAGAGATATCATGAGAAGAAGAGAGGTGCAGAGAAAGAGGACGTATAATGTGAGATGGTCATACGGTGAGTGGCAGACGAGAAAGGAGGCGGTAGAGGTGGGCCGGTGGGGTGCGCCAGCAGGGCTCTTGCTGGGTGTACATATGTAGAGCAGCAGGGGAGCGGTAGTGTGGACGACTGTAGCGCTGGCTAAACCCCAGCTTTTCCTTTCTCTCTCTATCGCATCAGTCACTCTCCACAGGGCTATATTTCTTGCTCGTCTTTATCTCTAGAATGGCATATAACAGATTTTTGTATGGGAGCCCATTTCTGCCACAGAATTAAAAATTGTGACTTTTTTATTTCACAATTCATTTTTTCCCCTCACAATCCTCACTTTTTTTCCCCTCACAAAAAAGTCAGAATTGTGAGATATACACTGACAATTACACAAAAAGTCAGAATTGTGATATAAAAAGTCACAATTACCTTTTATATCTGTGGTGTACAAAAAACAGAATTGCCTGATTCAAACAAAAAAAAAATGACTGAATTTAGGCTTACATACTTTCACTCCCTGACAGCATCACATGTACAATTCATATTAAATAAATAAATAAACCACAACTAACATCCCTAAACTCATTAGCTATGCAAAAACATGCAAAAATATGCACCTCTACAAATCCACTTTGGGCCAGTGTGTGCTTTCCTGGATGTGTGTGTGTGTGTGTGAGAGAGTGAGGGAGGGGATTCTCCTTTCGGTATACTGGAGATCATATGGGTATTCCCTCCCTCCGTCTGGGCGATGCTGCTCATGTGATGGTGACGGGGTTTGTGTGTAAATACGGGTGCTGTCATTCACAGACTAGCCCGTGTGGGCCTCATGCTTTAGGCTTCACGTTATTGAGTCTCGCAGGCCGGGAATCCTTGGAGTCTACCCAGGATTCCATGTAAACACAGCGGGATGCTGGAACACTTGTTCAGAGCCCTGTCTTAGAGCCATGGTTCTGAAGTGAGAGAGTGAGGGGCTGATGGGAAACACATAGGGGGCTGAAAGTGCAGTAAAAGCTGGTAATGATGTATTTATCTGACTGGAATTTGGTACAAATGGACATAAACAGTTAGTTTATCAAAAAAACAAATATGTTCATAACCATGTTGTCGCAAACCAACAATCAATTTTAAATAATTTTCATTAATTTATTTATTCATTTAAAGTTTTAATTTTAGTAGTTTTAATACTTCAATTTTATTTGAACTAGCTGGCAACATTTTTCATCTTCATTAAAGTCTTCATGTAAAAATGTGTTATATTTCAGATGTATTTCAGTTAACAAAAATTGCCATTTTAATAGTTTTGGTAAACGATAACAATATTACTGTATGACTTTCTTCTGTGGAGACAAAAGTTCAAAAAATTAAATAATGTGCTCATTGATATTTAGTATATAATTGCAATACATTAGGAGTGGAGTTTTGTAACTTAAAAAAGTGACCAAAATAATTTTCAAAAATTCACACTTTGTGTACCTCAGTAGAAACTTAGTCGTTTTAATTTGAAACAACAAAAGATTTACATCTTCAACATATTATTTTGCACAATTTATGTAAACAGTTTGCAATATCTGAAGGTAATCACAGGAAAGTTTTAAAGAATGATTTCCAGAGAATGCAATATGCCATTTTGTTGGATTTTCTGTAGTGTTTTGAACCCTTTGTAAGTCATTTGAAAAACCCATTTTGGGCCTTGTCTTTGTATTTATGTGAGGGGAACTGGGTCTCAGTCACAAAGGCGACAGTAAATCTCTGGAAGGGGGGTCGGAATGTGCGTGTGTCTGTCCCTTTCGTCTTCAGACCTCTATTTGCTGTGAACCAGCAACCGTTTACAGGTTTCCATTCTCATTTCTCTCCAAAATATATATACACGTAAACATTCACATGCACACAAACAGACTCATACACACAATCTCTCTCTATGCAACACTGACTTTATATATCATGTGATCCTGATGTCGCCTCCATCTATTGGGTAATAAACAGAAAAACTGAATTTCTATTTGACATTTCGCTGCAAAGGAGAGAGAGGGAAAAAAAAGACACCAAGTGTGAAAGCGAGAGAGAGACACAGAGGTTTTATACAGTGAGAGTGTGAGAGAGAATATCAGGACACACAGAGAGACAAAGTGCCATATGGGTGTTCTGGCCTAAAATCTCACAAGACTCCAGCTCACAGCAGATTTTGCGGTTGTTTGCAAAAAGCAGAATAACAATACATAAGGTAATATATAACAAAGAACTGGTCCTTCATTAGGCTTTGTTGCCTAATCAGATGACTTTTACAAAGTGTCCAATAGAAATGAATTGAAGCTGTCTTTGAACAGGGCCTCACAGAGCTGGCTAGATTACTTACAAATTGTATTCCATTACTGATTACAAATTACATGACAAATTAGTAGTTAGTAGCGCTATCCATTACATTACACATTTCAGGTAATATAATCAGATAACTTTTTGATTTTATTGTACCATATTAATATCAAAATGCAAAGAAAATATATTCTATTTGTTGTTATTAAAAACATAATTAAGCATTACAGTTGTGAAGGAACTGCAGGGGGTTGTTACTTTAATGAAAAGCTAATTATTAATTAAGCTATAAAATTTAAATAAATTATTTTGAAATATTTTGTTCACCTGCATGTCATATAGGCATTTTAGAAATGAATTAAGAATTAGGGAGAATTGATAAATTATGAATAATTTATTGCTATTTTGTGAATATATGTAATCAAGTAATCAATAAAAAAGTAACTGTAATATGATTACAAGTATTTGTAATTGGAACAATCATTAAATAATCAAGATTACAGTTAAGTTAATTACAGATTAGTTAATATTTGCCTCGAAATTGTATTTGTATATGGAAAATGATGCGTGAAATTATGTGTGCCATTGTATGACATACTGCTTCCTTGGATGAAATCATTCTATTCTAATATGGAAGAATGCAACAGTTGCTAAGGTAGGATTGGTTAGTACCAGTTTTTAGGTGGAGTTTATTGAAGGGTCGAATGCACAGCTGCTAGACGCCACTTACTGGTGTGTGCTTAACCTACAAGCGAGTTAGTTACAGGCTGTAAAGACAAATCACCACAGTTTACTAGTGGTTTCCATAGAGGCGCATCCATCACTCAAAGCCTGATAAAATAACTAATGAATTGGACACAAAAAACAGCCCAACACAGACCTCCAGAAGAGAAAAAGCACACACACACACATACTGACCTGCACATGCTCCTTAGTGTTTTTTCTGTCAGCTCCAAGTCAATAGTGAAACACTTTCCACCACCTCAAACAAAATCAAAGTGCAGGTTTTCCATGGGGGTATGTTGTCACAATGGAATCGGAAACAACCTATTATTTTAAGAAAAGTTAAATTAAAAAAAATATATAAAAATCTTTGGACAAACAAATTTGTGGATTCTATAATTTAAGACACAACCCCTGCTAGCCCCGGTCCATCCTATAACCCATGGAAAAACATACTATTACACTACTATCTTCTACGCTTCTACATTTTTTTTTCAGCGCACCAACCAGCAACTTCAGAGTCTGCTGAAACACCGGGCCTGCACATAACAAACCAAAACCTCACATATAAAACTTTAGAACTGGGAAAACATAGAGACTGAGAAAGACAGCAAAGCTGAGCAGGTATCAATAATTCAATTGTGTGTGTGTATGTGTGTATACAGCCCGACAAGCATCTCTCTCAATATGTCTACAAATAAATCAACATTTTAGCATGTCTGTACTCTCTAAGGTGTGAATATGTACATATGAGAACGAGTGTGCTGAAAGGCCTCCTGACTGATATTCTGCCACATCTAATGGCCCTATACGAAGAGGCAACAAGTCATTTGCAGAGATGATGTTGTCCTTTGACACAATCACTTCCTATTCTGTCCGGCAGAGAGGGGAGGCGTTTGCGGTGGGTAATTGCATTGAGAATTGATTTTAAGCAATGTGCCGTCTCATGGGCTGTAATCAAGCACCATTATTCACTGTTAACTAAAGCGCTCCACGCAGGCCAACACAAAGACATGACTCCTGTTAAACAGCCCGGCTCCCTGTGCACTCTCATTAACACACACACACACACATCTCTCCAAGAATGACTAAGAGCTCTCACACAACACAGGGAGGTAACGTTTGAACAACATACCCACAAACGTACGCCAAGAATATGAAGTGATTAAGCTGAAATCAGGCCTCTCGTGAGCTCTTATCGGCTGGAAATGAATTGGCTCATTTGCAGCATAGTGCGAAAAGAGAATGTTTGTTGTGAATTTGAGTAGGAGCTTCCTGAACAGATTCCAGATCTGTGTCAACTAACATTAACATAACTGTTATGGTGACCTACACTTTTCATCAATCAAAGCTTTAGATTGGCTCATATCACAGCAGTAAGGTACTCAAAAGGTCTGCATTCATTTGGTTGAGACTATGCTGTCACATATGAGCTATGTTCAAAGTGCCAGAGCACTTTTTGATAGAACGATGACCACCCAATAGGATCCTCTGTCTCATCATTGGTTAAAAGTATTGCCCTACATCTCACACCCATCACCTGAGCCACCAGTAAAGGCTATTAAAAGTTCAGGGTCTGCATCTATCAATACGGCAAGTCCCTCCATGCCTGTAAATGTGCTCGGGCATCTGATTGAAAGAGAGGAAAGGAGAGACTGCAGAAGGAAAAATGCTTGCAGAAGAGAGGCTTTTCTTTTGCTATTGATGTTCAAAAAGTCTGGAGACCAAGCTGTTCAAATAAAATAAAATTTAAAAGACTGAATGACTGATTTGCAAAAGCATTGGTATATGGAGTCTGTTTAAAACTAAAATTATTTGTTCAGCATTTGCAACAGACTTCAGACACTTTTGTTAGCAAGCACTCAACACAGAAAAGAAAACAGATCTGTATTTTACAGTCCTGATGTCATACACACATAAATATTCTATTCTATTCTATATAGAAAGTCTACTTGTAGAGGACAGTGGAATCAAAACCTCAAAAGTCACCCCATTCCCAAGGGTTAGCTTATAATAATGTTTTCTAATTTGAGTGGTACGGGTAGGTTTTTGCAGGAAATTCGAGCATGGCACTGCGTCAGTATGTCCTGTAACATTCACCTCAAAACATTAGATTTATCCACGCTGGAGCCATGCTGGAGTACAAACCCAACCATGGAATACAATACCTTAAGGAAATGCTATTCCAGGTTTTCAAACATAGAAGGCAACAAAGAGGCAAAACTTACAGACTGCAGCTTTAAAAGATTAGTTCACCCCAAAATGAAAATTATGCCATTAATTACTCACCCTCATCTCGTTTCAAACTCAAAATCCCACAACCCACCTTTGTTCATCTTCGGAACACAAATTAAGATATTATGAATTCAGAGAGCCATCTGACCCTCCATAGACAACAATACAACTGAAATAATCCAGGTCCAGAAACTTAGTAAATAAACTACTAATTTGCTACTAACTAATATTTAGTAAGGTAGTTATTAAGTTTAGGTATTGGGTAGGATTAGGGATGTAGAATATGTTCTTTATAAGTACTAATAAACAGAAAATATGTCAATAATAGGCATGCTAATAGAAAACTGAGAACTGGTCCCTATGTCAAAACGTTATCAAACATTCATATTAGATTTCAACTTAAATTGTATTAAACAACTCAAAAATCTGAGCTGAATCTAGTGTAATTTAAAAATGTAGCTGGAATTTAGGATCAAATCTGTTGCATTAATCTGATGAGTTAAAATAATGGAAAAACATATGTTGCCATGATTTATTGATCATATGAATTTAGAGGGAGAGGGAGAGGGAGAGAGAGAGTCTAAAGAGAGAGAGAGAAAGAGAGAGGAGACAAGTGAGTTGGTGACTGACAGCAGTAGTGCTGTGTGTACCCAGCATGCAGCTTGTAAAGCTCCGACCCCCTGCCTTCCCACGTATCGCATCTGCGGCCTGACGCTCTCTGCCTCCTCTTTTAGCCTCTCACTGACCAGTGCTTTGAAAAACTTCTCTGCTTTCTCTCCCCCTTCTCTCCTCCCCTGGCTCCTCCCTCGCGCTCCGCAGGCCTTTTCTTCCCCCAACTGTCTGGGGACCCTTTCACTTTTTGTCCCTCCCTGACCTCCCCTGGACCACATTCTGTGTTGTTATACACACCATCTGCTTTGGGAGGGGGGGGCGGCAAGCCTTTCCGAGCCACATAAAATGGTCAGTGTGTCAGCCCACCTCCCACCCCGTCCATAGTGTCATTTTGGATTTCAATGTGAACGGCGAGCTCGGCCCTCAGAACGGCTTAGAGAGGGCTATTAAAGGTGGACTCATCTCAAACTCACACCCCTCAGGCTGCAGTGGTATGTCCCGTTAATTCCCTGATAGAAGTCTCTTTTAAGAGGCACTCAAGCCGCACTAAGCAGCTGCCTGCGAGTTAGGTCATTTTCCCAGGAGCGGGACAGTGGGCTTTGGCAGGACCTCAAAAAAAAGAACACCATCTGTTATTGGACTGAAAAGGTTGGTGACACCTTCTGTGGTACCAACAACCCCTAATTAAGCGAAGGGGAATGCAGGCGCAAGCTGCGAGCGGACCGGCCGGCCAGCCTTACACATTGCCCTGGTGACAAGCCAAGACCATTCCTCATCCGTCCCCCTCTCCCTGTTCACATCTGTCCAACGGGGCGCACCGAGCGAGCAAGCGGCCATGACGGAGACCCTCCGTGAACCTCTAGTGCTGACGCTAGCTGCGCTTTCCACCTACAGTACAAGACAAACATGCCAACAAAGTCAAAGAGATTTAAAAGAACGGATTTTTATGCTGACACCCCCAAAAGACAGTTATGAGAGAGGAACTTTGATTAAACGTTGAGAGAGGAGACAAATTGCCTTTTCCGACAGACACCTTTACTCACAAAGCTGCTTTAATATTTAGGCAATGGTCTTTTTGCATTTTAATGTAGTTTATTGTGGATTTCAATATTTATTGTACTTGGATTTTAATGCGTCAGCTCAATAATATTAATATTAATAATATTACATTAAGTCGTGTGCAATAGCCTTGCAGCTAGATATACAATAAACCAACATAAAAGATCCAAAAACATCAACATTATTACACTATCAATATAATTAATTTGATTCGGTTTATGATCTTCCAAAATGATTATTAACATCTTGTTACAGTATCAACTAACAACTCTAAAAACATGCTAAAATATCAACACGTTAAATCTGTATTTTCAAAACTGATAGTTTAGAGCATGATTTTTATCATCCTGTCATTACATTTAAAAAAAAAAATTCAATAGGTTTTAAAATCTATATTTCAAGATAAAAAGCAATGAAAAAGTTATTTTTAGAAACTTCATAAATTAATTCATCAATCAATCAATCACTTTTATTTATATAGCGCTTTTAACAATACAGATTGTAGCAGAGCACTGAACATTATCAAA
>JAUMHE010000068.1:13792775-13803818 GCA_032359235.1 Enteromius mattozi | reverse complement strand
GTTCTCCTCTGGCCGGACGCCCAGCACCTAATTTCCAGTTCAATTTTAAGCGCATGTCAGATTGTGCAAAGGACTTAAAGTGTGTGTGTGTTTGTGTGCATTTGGTTCTGGTGATCTGTCCACAGGGCTCATCTAGCTGTTCTGGTCTCTGATGAAGATCATCTCTTTGTGCTGAAACACCATCTGATCTGGATACGGACTGAGAAACAAAATAAGAAAGAGACAGACTAATAGTAGTGTAGATGCCATTCTTTTTACAATGTAACGAGTACATCGGGTGTTAAGGGGAGTGTTCCTGATTCCGGCTGATCTAATTAACGCAGCATAACAATCCTTTAACAGATTTGATTAATAGATGGGCATGTGTTAGATGTAAGCCAGAGTAAAGAGATGTGTCTTTAATCTAGATTTAAACTGAGAGAGTGTGCCTGCCTCCCGAACAGTATTAGGTAAATTGTTCCAGAGTTTGGATGCTAAATAGGAAAAAGATCTGCCACCCACAGTAGATTTTGATATTCTAGGTATTATCAAATGGCCAGAGTTTTGAGAACGCAGCGGATGTGGAGAATTATAATGTGATAAGAGCTCGCTCAAGTACTGATGAGCTGAGCCATTCAGGGCTTTATTAGTAATTAACAAGATTTTAAAAGTCACACCACTTTTAACAATTTACAATTTGAATGAACCTTGTCTTGTTTTTAAAGGTCAAATTATCCAACATATTACAGGAGACTTAAAGGAATAGTTCACCTGAAAATTTTAATTCTATCATCATTTACTCACCCTCAAGTAGTTCCAAACCTGTATAAATTTCTTTGTTCTGTTGAACACAAATGAAGATATTTTAAGAAAGTTTGTAACCAGGCTGTTTCGGTCACCATTGACTTCCATAGTATTTTTTTCCTACTATAGAAGTCAATGTTGACCCAAAACAGCCTTTATTTTAACTTTATTAAAATATCTTCCTTTGTTTTCATCAAAACAAAGAAATTCATACATTACCACTTGAGGGTGAGTCAGCATATATATTGTTTATCTTTGAAGATAGTTAGCACATATAATTTTATCTTTTATGAACTGGATATATGATCAGAATATCAAAATATCAAAACTGATAATAGATATTCAACTGAGTTCATGATTTTCAAAAATGTAAACATGTAAACAACACCATCTTGCCATTACAGTCTGTTCTTGTAAGTGTACAGTTTCAGTATAACTATATTTCACCTTTGTGACTAATTAGTGTGATTAAGTAATTAAGACAAAAGGTCTTAATTAAACACACGCACACTGGGACCTTGAAGGTGTTGGCACTACAGAGACCGAATTTGGCGCTCTCTCGTGCTGGTTTAATGCTTTAATGGCATCCTTTAAACAAAGAAAACACATTCACCCAAAACATTTGCCTTGCAAGCTGAATCTAACCATCTGCGGTGCTTTGATATTTGGTAATACACTGCAACATTAACAATACCGAAGCTAAATCACACTGCAAAGCACTGGGACTCTTTGCTGGGCTGAAGAACAAATCAGTCCATTTGACAAATGACCACTGGCTTTCAAACAGCGCAGAGGAAACAGAGGTGGTGCTAAAAACATCCCACCGAAATGTCAAAGCAAATGATATTGCGTGAAGTAAAAGGCCTTAATGAAAAAGCTGGCGGGGGGAGATGACAGTTTTGGCATGGCTGGTGATATAGTGAGCGCTCTATCGCCTCACACCTGCACTCAGATCAGTGGATTGAGCTGAAAGTGACTCCATTAGAGGGACCGTCACTGTATCGCTGCTCACTCTCTGTCAGCTCTTGATTGCACAGTTAAAGTCGGTTCAAAATTGGCCGTCCGAACACTTAACGAAAAGTAAGAACCCTTATACTAAATTTGTTTCAGGAATCACAGTATAAAAAACAGATACGTCTTGGTGCTTTAAAAAAAAAAAACCTCACATAACATGCTGTTGAAGTCTTCATTTTGTGTTGCAGTGCCACGAAGAGGCATTAAATATAATAAACCTCAAAAAAACTTTACAATCTAGTGTAAATTAGCAAGCTAAAATAAATAAATAAACAAATGATATATATATGTGTTACTGTGGACCACAAAACCAGTCATAAGGGTCAATTTCTGAAATTGTGATTTATTCATCATCTGAAAGTTAAATAAACAAACTTTCTATTGATGTATGGTTTGTTAGGATAGAACAATATTTGGTCAAGATAATCTGAAATCTGAGGGTGCAAAAAAAAAAAAAAATCGAAATATTGAGAAAATCGGCTTTGAAGTGTTCCAAATAAAGTTCTTAGCAAGACATATTACTAATCAAAAATTAGGTTTTGATATGATCTTTATTTAATATCCTAATACTTTTGTCATAAAGAATAATTGATATTTTTGACCCATACAATGTTTTTTTTGCTATTTATACAAATATCCCCGAGCATGCACACACACACAGTTTTGAAAGTATTGCATGTATTAAAATATTAAACAAAATTCTTTGTCTATTTATTTATATTATTTATTCATTTAAATAACAATTAGAAAAATTAGAACATGTAAAACCATACAAAAATTGTAAGAAATGCACACAGATATAATAGTAATAACAATAATAATTATTTTATATGCGTGTATTTCAATATATTATACATGTATATATTATGTAATGCACTAATCTAAATACTGAAAAACAGCTATTTATACATTTACATAAATATAGTTTTATACTTATATATTACAATAAAAAAACAAACTTCACAACATACCCACTTATAGAGTATAAATTACTACAAAAATCCAAAACATCTTTATTCTTTTTCAAATATCAAAACAACATGCCACTGAAGTGATATGAAGTATTTTGTGTTTGTGTGCCATAGACATGAACAGTCCACAAGCTCCAGAGCAGATAAGAAAAACAGTGTGGTTTCTGCTCTATTGAATACTCTTGCAAAGATCCTTAATAAGAAGATGTGATTGGATCAGAGGACTTTTGGCTGTCCCATAGGGCATCGAGGTCCATTATGTGAGACAAGTGACACCTGACAAGCCTCTCCTGTCGGGAAAGCCTGACCAATCTTATTGGGTCATTTTTCAGCATGTCTCTCTTGGTAGTGCAGGCGCAACTGTAGGGGAGCCATACATCCAAGGCTCTGTGTCAGCTAATTGTGTGATAACATAAATTAACTAGAGATGAGAAAAAAGGGAACTTTATTTATGAATTTCTTGGATTTCTTTATCCCTCCAGCAAAACATCAAAATTGCTACTTAGCATGAATTATACATTAGTGGAGGTTGAGAAGAGGGGCCCTTTCTCCCCCGCGGGGGTGGGGGTGGCGAAGCGGCTGCCCGCGCGTGTGCCAGCTCAAAAACCCCCGCAGAGAGGACCCCGCCCCTCCGCAGGAAGTGCAGCGCTCCACTTCCCCCATCCCTCTGGGCAAAGCGGCGTGTCATTGAGACACAGACACATGCATCCCAGTTTATCTACCCGCCTGTCAATCAAGAGAATGCACAACCAATGCAAACACATCAAAGAACGTCCACAACAACAACAGTGACCAGTACACTCTTGTTTATAGGATGAAAGACTAGAGCTGTGCACAGAAATGGAAAGAAAAATGAGACCTTTCTTATACTTCAGTCATTTCTCCTAAACAGCGATGAGATTAAATTGAGATCAAATGCTAAACTCTGCTAAAGTAGCCTGCTTCTCAGATTTTTTCCCCTGAGACAAAGACGCTAGCTATCTCAGGAGTTTCAGAACAAATTTCAGAAAACTGCAAGCTGATACAAAGTCAAGCAGTTGAAATTAAATATAAATTCAAACATTTATCACTAAAGTATTTAAAAACATAAACATCTTAACAAATTACGAATATACTTATAGTAACATTTTACTATTATGTAGTAAACTTGATAGTAGAAGGCTTGTGGTGTCAGTCGGTTCCAGTTATTTTAGCCATCCAAAAACTGTTTGTTATGCTGCTTAATATTGCAAACTGGTGTTTATTATCACATTATTTTGTATTTATTATTATTAACATACTGTTTTTGTGTCACAAGTAGTTTTACCTTTTATAGCACATTTTTATTTATTTTGTTATTTGCAGAGAGCAACTAAAAAAATCAAGTCTCAGAAGTAAACATGCTGAAAAATGTGAATATATATATTATTTTTAACTAGTACAATACAATATTCTAGAAAACTAAATTCTACAAGATGTTCACATATGAAATTGGCAAGATTTTGATGCTGTCAGTATTAATAATATGTTTTGTGGCCATGCAAATATGCGAAAATGCAGAAACATTTTATGTTTAAATATATATTATTACTAATGATCAAATTGATACATCAACATCCACTCTGCAAAAATTGTTGCCTTGTTTTCCAGTAGAAAAATATAAAAATGCTTAAATCAAGATAAAGAAGTACTGAAGAAGTAAAATTACTTCAAATATTAAGTCTTGTTTTCTGTAAAATGTACCAAAATAGTGAGTTTTAGCATAAAATAAGAAAAAATATTTACCACTATGGCAAGACAAATAAGCTTTATTTTATTGTATATATTTATTTATAAAAGAAAACCAATGTCTAGATATACTTTACTGGAAAACAGGACAAAACACAGAGCAAGAAATTATTTATATGCAGTTTAAAGATTTGAAGAAAAAGTTACTTACATAAAGCACAGATAAAGCTTTAAGAATAAAACTACAAAAGAGCAAGCAGTGAGTAACAGAATTTGCCTGTGTGTAAATCTGTGCAGCTTATGTGCCTCCTAATTACACCGAGAGAAAGCCAAAGATTCATCAGGTTCAAAGTTCAGCGTCAAGCTGCCACGATCACATTTAACCTCTCAATATGCCCCAGAACACAATATTTGGTCCAAAAGCAATGGGTGTCCTTTCATATGGATAATTAGCATAAACTGTCACAATAACACTCTCATATCCAAGACAAACTCCCACACTGCACTAAAGAAATGCTCAGTCTGACATATACGAAAACAAGTTTCTCTCACACACACATTCTCAGTCTAGCACCCTCCTACACCGCTCTTTAAAAGCAAGCATTTATGATTTAACCATTAATGGTGGAGGCGCATTTGTGTTTGTTTTCCATCATTATCTCTATCCTGTGCCACTCAGAGCCACAGGATCAGGTTAGAGAGGCAGAAGTGCTCTCTCTGTCCCACGCCATATCTTTAATTAGCTCGACTCTCTCTAGTAAAACACACACAATCCGCCGGCTCAAAGTAATTGGCTCAGAGAGAGAAAGTGAGAAAAAAACGGATTTCTTTAATTAATTTATCTGCCCGCGAGAGCAACCCGGAGAGCAGCCGCAGGCCAGTTTACAAGCCCGTCAGGGTGCTCTCGCTCACACATACACAACTCCACCACCTGAGAATATACGGCCTTGTGAGTGAGCAGAGGAAATCTAAGAATACATTAAAGGAAGGCACTTAACCTCACACACACATGCAAAGCATTCACGGTATATAGCGGCTTTGATTGGACGTTCATTTGCAGTGTTTGGTTTCAAAACAGTGCACGCACCTGTATTGACTGACAGCTTGTTTGAATTCACTATTCATTCAGGCAGAAATATTTATATGGACATATTTTAAAGAGACACATTTTGTGTTTCTCAGAGTCTAAAACAAATATTCCCTGTTGTTTTTGAGCACACAGTGAACACACAGTCAGAGCATCGATGTACGCGGTCACACACACCGTAAGACGCACTGTAAACATTTGAAGAATATGAATAATATCATAATTATCAGATAATGTGACTGAGTCGTTGTGTATCACTTTGAAAATCAGAGATTTTTACCCAAAGGCCGAAATATATATGAACCCTAAAAAGACAAACTAGCAAACAAGCCTCATTAACATCTCCAGTGCCAAGCAGACACACACACACACACACACATACTCCACATTTGCCAATGTCTGGTGCCACCGCTCTGACACAGTAGATCTCCTAACACCCTTTCATTATCCAATCAGAGCTCTGAGCAGTTCGGTGACAGACAGTGTGTGAAACTGCCACTCTTCAGAAGCCAGAGGAGGATGTCTGCCATCTCTCCTGCTGCAGGGGCGCTGTGATTGGGCCATTGCTGTGATTGGCGGTGTTGATTATCTAGCAGGCTCATGACTGCAAGTGAAGGCGGGAAGTCTTGGACAGTGATTGACGGGTCAAAGGAAGGAGGTAGACAGGGGTTTGATGTGTCTACTGTTGTAAAATTATTATTTTTCAAAGTCTTATTGGTGAAAATGAATAGTGACTGTACTGTCATGCCTGTTTTCATCCACATTAGGATGGTCAGTTATTATTCAGATACAGTGGCAGCAATAATGACCACAGATATTGATTACTACTTTATTTAGAAAAGACACACTAAATGTATCAAAAGGGACAGTAAATGCTTTTGTTTAAAATTTCTTAAAAAAAACCATTTCAAATTCTGCTTGTTTGAGCTTTCTATTCAATCACAGATTCCACAAAAACATTAAGTAGAACAACTGTTTTCAACATTGATAATAATAATAAATGTTCTTCAGCACCAGATAAGCACATGAATGATTCTGAAGGATCATGTAACTGGAGTAATGATGCTGAAAATTCAGCTTTGCCATCACAGGAATACATTACATTTTAATATATTAAAATACAAAAATAGATAATAACTCATATAGCAAAATATTGTTAATTTTTAAATTTGCAATAATACTTATTGGTGACCATCAGAGACTTCTTTCAAATACATAAAAAAACATCTTGATCCTAAACACTTGAACAGTATATATAAAGCATACACTGCCCTCCAAAAGTTTGAAAACACCCCTGGCAAAGTGGTTTTGGATGATATCAGCTTAAATCCTTATAATTATTTGGTGCAAATTCTGTACATTAAAGTAACTTGACATTATCATTGAAGACCATCAATAATAATTTTCATTTTGATTACAAAATAATGGCAATATATACACATCAAAGTTGAGCTACTATAGGAGGAACTGGGCCGTGATGTTCGTAAGACCCAACCAGTGTGAATCGACTTCAGGAGGCTTGGAGTGATATATCAAGTGAATGTTTGAATAAACTGACAGCTCAGATGCCCAGATTATGCAGAGCTGTAATAGCTGCTAATAGTGGATCTTTTGATGAATCGAAAATGTAAGTATTTTCTATGTATAAACTGTTTATGTAATAAAATATGTTTTCGTAGTTTGTGTTGTCCCTCATCAGTGCAAAATTAGCACAAATTAAAAAGGATTCATGCCAATATTGTCCAAAACCCCACTTTTATAGGGTCTTTCCAAACTTTTGGAGGGCAGTGTATATACACACACACACACACATATATATATATACTGTGTGTGTGTGTGTGTGTGTGTGTGAATAATGAATACTGGACAAAAGTCCAAAAATTCTGAAATTTCACATTCATTACATGTATACACACATTATACACACACAGATACAAACAAACATAAAAAAAAACTGTTGATAAAATATTAATTAAATTATTATTATTGTCAATATTCTATAATAATACAGTATACAATTCACCATTATAATATAATAAAAGTTCAGTATCAGCTAAATGGATTTACTAAATTGATTGACTAAATCCTGTAGTGGTCCCGACATTGCTTATTAATTTGTTAAAGTTTATAATAATAATGGGAGGTGGGAGCAATTCTGAATACTGAGGAGCATTCAAACAGAAAAACATCCTTAAGTATCGACTTTAAAACATCCTTATACAAATTCAAAGTAAAGCTCTTGCATTAATCAATTAATTCATTAAAACCATGCTTTTATCATACATGCCCTAAGCATACACAATATTCACATTCACTTGCAGTCACAGACACACACACACACAGTCCTGCACACAAGGGCGTTTCTTCGGTCTCCATGTTGGCTCAGGTTCATGTTGGCTGTGGTTCAGCCTCCATTGTGGCTCTGTTCCAGAGCCCTCTGTGTCTCAGTTTCAGGGTGCTGGGTTGCTGGCAATGGCCCACGTGGACACTCTGCTCACAGTGGAGCCCTTTGTGTGAGGTGCCATTCCTGTTTTGTTTTCCCATTCCGGTCGTAATTAAACCACCTACAGTGCCTCACCGGCTACAAATTGGGCAGCGAACGAGGGAGCGCGCAAAGATAAATGGCTCCAGGCATCTAAAACTCTGACAGGACTGATGGCATCCGACTGGGCCCGACCTCAGAAAGGTTAAAGACATGTTCGCTTAGAGAGCAATCAATTACCATGCTGGCATAGCCACTCTCACGGAGCAAAACGTGGCCAATCTTCAGAAATGCCACTAATTTGTGGACAAATGATTGAAACGACAAAGCTATCAAACTCCTACTGCTTCGTAGCGGAGAGCTTAGTGAAATCCAGTTCATTCCTCTCCCTATTTGCTCTTTCTTTTCTTCCATTTCCCTCTACCTCTCTTAATTCTTTTTCCTGTATTTGTCCTTGTTGGCTTGGCGGAGCCTCTCAGCTGTTCTGCTGTGTTAGTAATTACCATTTCATTAAGGACGACAGTTTTGGGGGTAGAGGCACCGTTTCAACTGGGTCTAGTGGGAGAAGTGCATGCCAAATTCGGTGTATGAAAGGCAATTATCCCTCTATGCCAGCAATTCACCATTTTGTACTTGGCGAGTCGACGACATTGATCAGAATTAGTGGAAATTGTGCTGAGTACATATCCTGGTATCAATAGTCATTCCCTGGATGGATTAGCAGCTACATGCTAAAAATATTAGCAAGGGTGTGAAGAGGAAATAGAAAAACGAACAGCAGACACACAGCAAACTCAATCACAACAATTATAGATTCTGTTACAACTAATATATTGGCGTAACTAGATTTCGGCATTTCCCAGGCACGTGTGGGTGCTTGTATATGTTAACCAAGAACTACTGAAGAATTTCATAATTCAAAAGTAGATCATTATTACAGTGTAAAAGTTTAATGAACTTTTTTTAAAAGTACATTAACGGTCAAAAGTTTCTTACCTGTTAGAAATCTCATGCATTTATTTGACCAAATATACAGTAAAAACGGTAATATTACAGTGAAATACAGTGAAACTTTTTTCCCCTATTTAAATTTTTTTTTAGATGTAATTTGTTCTTGTGATGTTGAACTTTCAGCTCTACTCTTCAGTGTCATATGATCCTTCACAATTCATTCTAATATGCTGATTTGCTTATTGTTATTATTATTACTATCAATGCAGAAAGCAATATTTGCTGTATGATATTTTTGTGGAACCCATGACACAATACAAATGATTCAAATGTTTAGGGCTAAGACCCCAAAGAAATTAATAAAAAAAAGAAAACTTTATTCAGCAAGGTTTAAATAAATTGATCAAGACAATAACGACAATAAAGACATATATATATGTCATTATAATGTTATTATAATGTTATAATAATAAATGCTGTTGTTTTGAGCCTTTTATTAAGTAGATATATTTGTTGGTAAAAACTTTTCAAAACTGATAATACCATGAACAATTATTAATCAAGTACCAATAATTTATAATAAACAGCATATTAGAATGATTTGTGAAGAATAATGTCACACTGAAGACTAATGGCTGCTGAAAATTCAGCTTTGTCATCACAGGAAAATAGAAAGAGAAAGAGACATTTTTTACTGCCTTTGTGATCAAATGAACACAGCCTCATTGATCTTCATCTTTCAAAAACAAAGACAAATCTAACTAACCCTAACTTTTTCAACAGTAGTGTATTTTTTTTTTCATTTTTTTAAAATCATAATTTGACTCCTATTGCATACATTAATAAAAGCAACACAGCGAGCAAAACTAGTAGTACAACATAGTTTTAGACTAGTACAAAATAAAAAAAAAATCTTGTCTAAATAAGCACATGTTTGTGAGTATGTGTGTGTTTTATGGAATAAAAAGGAAAGGGAGGGGGGAAGGGCTGAGTTATAGTGACAAGACTC
Organism: Enteromius mattozi; assembly: GCA_032359235.1. Lineage (NCBI taxonomy): Eukaryota > Metazoa > Chordata > Actinopteri > Cypriniformes > Cyprinidae > Enteromius > Enteromius mattozi. The sequence goes on along the minus strand of JAUMHE010000068.1, from coordinate 13,793,814 downwards.
TGTGCTTGTCTGTTGGAAACTGCCGCAGCTCATCTAATTGCATGTCTAGTCTGAATGATGGGGCACTTAATTCTTACACATTCCACACAATTGCTTTCCACTAACACAGGCCTTGGAAGAGAGACAGAGAGAGAGTGTGAGCGAACATGAGCATATGTTGAGATGCGCAGGTATAAATAGGTTTTCCCAGCAATGGTCAAGGAGATTAAGCAGCAGCTTTAATGGACAGTGTTTCCGTCCTGAGAAATGCAAAACAGTTACACAGGTGAGGCATTCCTGGCGCCTCAAACCAAAGAATGGTTTGGGGATCCTTGGCGGGACGACCCTGGGATCATCTTCTCCAACTTTAGCAAGGAGAAGTGTAACGAGTCCAAGCTAATATATTCACCAGCCAAGATTAATTCAACCAAAGCACTTAATTACTCTAATTGATCTTTATTAACACCAATTAGAGTAGGACACTAGGGGAAAAACAAGGTCCTGATTCCTGTAGGCAGGGGAGGTGAGAAACAGGGTAAAAGGACAGACTTGATGGCTAGATAAAACCTGGTCCATACCTGGGGCCTCATTAAGTAATGATCCAACATGTGAACGTATGGAAATTTCTGAAACCATTTATTTAGGGTATCCTAGTAAAAAAAATTCTATTTTTATACATTTATTTCATACTAAGTGCAGTTCAGATCTATGAACACATTTACTGGCATATTGTTTGAGACTTGTGTGATATGAAAATTTTAACTAAAGATATACTGAAGTATATTTGATAGTGTGCTAAAGTGGAATTATTGCAAATATACTTTAGGTACACTTCAAATATCTTGAATTTAATTACAAAAATGTAAATGCATTATCCAATACATTTAGTATATTTATTGTTCACTAGGGTATACATGAACAATAAATAAATAAAATAAATAAAAACTTTAACTCCACATCAACTCCACACAATAGAATAGCCACAAATATGTATTTTTGGAGTTGAATATATATGTATATATACTGTATGTATGTATATATATATATATATATATATATA
>JAUMHE010000068.1:13733956-13791456 GCA_032359235.1 Enteromius mattozi | reverse complement strand
AGCTCATTTGCTTATTTACTTTTTATATGACTTTCTTATGGCATTTTCCCTTCTGTTATATTATTATTTATATTTAAAATGTAATATTGTGATAGATTTTCATTAGCCATTACTCTAGTATTCAGTGTCACACAATCCTTCAGAAATCATTCTAATGTGCAGATTTGGAGCTCAAGAAACTCTTCTTTTGGTTGTCACAGTTATGCTGTTTATTGTGGAAACCATAACATTTTACACTTTTATAACATTATAAATGTCTCTTGTGTCACTTATGGTCAATTTAATTTGTCCTGACTAATTAAATGTATTAATTTTGTTCAATCAAAAAAACAGTGTATGTAAATATACACACATGCCAGTAAATAATAACAGAATTGTCATTTTTCGATTAATTATCAGATCTGCGTCTATTAGATCAGATCACAATGCATTTCAATGCGTAATTACACAAAGTTTCCACAAACATTTTGCTCTGAGTGATCAGATCACCCAAAAACAAATCAACATGGCAATGGCTATGTATATTTGGCCTCCAGAAGTAGTGCCAGGACACTGGCTGTGATGGGCACAACACTGTGAATACAGTCACCTGAACAACACAAACACCCACTTTAGCACTTTAAAAGCCTGAATAGGTGTGAAAGACAGCGAGAGAGACCGAGAGAAAGAGAGATAACAGAACAGAAAACAGTAATTGTGGTGAGACCGCAGATTGCACTGGATGTGCATCTCCAGTCACAGAAGCGTCATGTCACCTGTGGCTCACTTTCACCACAGCACACGTCCACATATCAACACCTCCCTTTTTTTCTCACACTGCCACTTCACCCCCAATTAACACCTGCACACACACACCACCGACCCGGCATCACCTAGGTCAACCCGAACGCTTCGGTAAATATCACACACTGTCTGCGCTCTAACTGGAGTCAAACAGGAGCTAAATCAGAGGTGAGTTCTACTTTAGGTGAATACACACTCCACACACACACACACACACATGCACAGTTAACTGTAGCTGTTCACATAGAGGCTGCACAGTAGGGCAGATACACGACTGCGTGTTAATTAACAAGCTCACAGAATGTGTTAAATATAGCTGACTGTCAAGACCAAGGAACTAAAAATGGTCCATCAACTCACTGATCAATAGTAAACGCAATCTAAAGCTCTTTTGCTTCCGCTGTCGTTTTGCTTACAAATGAATGCAGGCAAAGAACTGGGAAAAGGTTGAAATGCACTTCCTAACCTAATCAACAGATGACTCATTTTTCGTTTCAGTACTGCTTTTGCCCCTAGGGACCCCCCTGTTGCCATGGTAACCTCACCAGTCGAGAGTTGCCGTCGTTGGTGCCAATCAGAGTGACCGCCATGATGGCAGGGCAGGGCTCTTTGAAGAAGGTGGGCTATCCAGCTTAAGAAACAACATGCCGAAACAAAACATAACACGATTAAAACTAATGGAAAATACATAATATCATTAAATGGATGATGCATTGGTGTCAAATCAAAGTGTAGAATGAAGCTGACTCAAGTGTGTCTGCATACCGAGCAAATTCCCATGAAAAGGTCTTGACATCTCTGTCTCATCGTCTCTGGTTCAGCAGTAGGTGTAGATATCAATAAAGTTGTTACTGAAGCAGACACCACCGCCTCCATCCAGCAGACTCGTACCTGAGGAGAGATCAGCTACAGTATTACCCATCATGCTTTGCCTCTGTAATACTTCTGCCTTATTACACCACAGACTACCATTCTGTAGTTCAGCAGACTGAATTATATGGCACCTGTGTACTCGCTCTCTTTTGTATCAAGTGTCTGTTACGCTGCACTGAGCCAAAAATGGTATAAACAGAAATATAAACAGAAATTAGATTTTTGCATCATGTAATGCATCATAATGAACCTTGGGTAGCAGAGATGGATATGATTTTTTAATGTTTTTAAATGTCTTGTATGGTCACTAAGTCAGCATTCATTTGATCAAAAATAGAGTAAAAACAGCAATATTGTGAAATATTCCAGTATTCAGTGTCACATGATTCTTCAGAAATGTTTATAATATGCTGATTTGGTGCTCAATCTTTATTATTATTAATATTGAAAAAGTTTTGGCCCAGTAGTGTACAACATAATAAAACCTCCATAACAAAAATGGAAACAACCTGCAACACTGCAAAAATTAGAACAAAAAAGGAAACAAGCCACAATACTACAAAATTAGCACAACACAACGGTAACAAACCACGACACGAATGAAATTAGTACAAAAAAATTAAGCAGTGGAAGTAGGCTTTTCACTTTTATTACATATTCTTACAGCATATTAAGCACAATTCTTGTAATGTGACAAACATCCTCATAGATCCTCTTATATGCAGTGCACAACCAATTCTATGGAAAAGAGAAAGGAAAATTGAATGACAAAAACAAAAATAAATATACCTGTTTTACTTGCTTCTTAGGGAATGCCACACAGGTCAAAACAGACAATTGTGACCTAAAGGTAATCAGAGCAACATTTAAATAAAGGTTCAGATCCTGTAATGAAGTTTTATGACTTCTAGACTTCATAGATTTAGTAATTGTAACCTTTCCGCACAACTCCAGTCATCAAACAACCACATCCATTCATAAAACCAGGAATACAAAGACAAATCATGAATTTCATTTTACTTGAGGTATCTATTATTAGCATGTAACAAAACAGGCCCCCCGTGACATGTCTGACATGCACGAGTCTCCCGTCTCTCGCCCAGTAGAGAAGACTGTTTGTTTGTGCAATCAATAAACACTTTTAGCTGAGAGAGAAAAAAAACAACAAATAAAATGTTGTGTTGCTTGGCTTTGATCTTTAGAATGGCGGTCAGATTACGAGTGACAGAAATGGAGTGGTGTCTGGCGGTCCGCGTGCTGTTTGATGCATGGCACGAGATTGGACGAGATGGTGTGTGTGAGCACGCCATAGATCTCATTTCTCAGTGCCGGCTGTGCCTTTCTGATGGCAGACTTTATCGTGGTGGAAATAACGAGACATGAGATTTCTATGCAAAAAAGAGTGAGAGCTATGTGGAACCTTATGAATTTTGAGCTTAAAGGGTCAACTAGCTTGCTCTTCTCATTGAAATGGCATAGTAGCAGATGAATTTGTAGATTTATTGCGATTGACCATAAAAGGAGCATGTATACAATTCTTCACCTGTTTCACATTTGTGTGAGCAATATCTATAAAGTGGAAAGATTAGGGAAGTCAGCAACTGAGATTGCAGGAATATCAATAGCTGCCTTTCTCCTTATTTTTTAAATGAGACTTGTGGGAGGACAAGAAAGTAGATAACAAGGAACACAAGAAAATGTTGCACGATAGCTTAAGCCGATGACATGTCACAAACCACACATAGCACATTATCTGACCATCTAATGCATCTAGACCAGTGCTTCTCAACCTTTTTAATCCAAATCTCCCATTCTTCCACAATATTGTTCAAAGTCCCCATGACTTTTTCAGCTGTATGAGATTCAGCCTACTGGATAAGGTACTCAAGCTCTATCTGATAAAATACTGTATACTCATTATAAAACTGCAAATGCAGTTTTTAAGTGTAAAAATCACACTGCTAAAACAAGCCTTCCTTAGATATTCAGGTTTTAAAGACTGTGGGAATTCTTGTTCTTCAAAGACAAAAGCAGTTGTTGAGGGGGTGAATTAAAATGAAATATTAAGAGTTTTAGCTGTTTGGTATTATTTTACAACATTTTAAGTCATCTTAAGATCCCCTTAGAAGTTTTGAAGGGATAGTTCACACAAAACTGAAAAATCTGGCATTAATTACTCACCCTCGTGTCGTTCCAAACCCGTATAACCTTTGTTCATCTTCCAAACACAAATTAAGATATTTCTGATGAACCACTGATATCACATGGATTATTTTAATGATGTCCTTACTACCTTTCTGGGCCTTGGACATGTCAGTCGTGTTGTTTTCTATCAAGGGTCAGAAAGCTCTTGGACGTCATATCTTTTTGTAGGTCTATTTGTGTTCTGAAGATAACCGGGGTTGCAATGACATGAGGATGAGTAATTAATGACAGAATTTTCATCTTTGTTTGAACTATTCCTTTAAGAAGGCTGACTCATGGGCCCTTGACCCCTTAAGAACCATAGGTAGTAGGTGAAAAATAAATATTTGGAAGAGTAGCATGTCCAAATTCACAGTAGTCACAAAACAGCAGGCAAAAAGTACTACTTCCACTGAGATTCTGAAGTACACAACCAGTGTACACTTTACTCTCCCATGAGGCCGCAGGAGAGGATTTGGCAGGCCATGTGACAATGACAATATGGTAAATGCAGTACATCAGGATTATATTCATACACACGTTCATATAGAACACACTGCTTAAGCAGCTGCAATCATTTTTTTCAAAAGAAGTACTTCAGATAGTATGCAATTTCAAAAGCAGCTTGCTAATAGTCAAAACTATGGCAATGTCAAGTTATTTGCAAGCTAACCACTCTGACATTTGGTATTATCTATTATCTACTTCATGCTTTGTGGCTCTCATTTGGAGCTACACTTCACTTCCTTCCTGACCTCCTAAAAATAGGCAGCAATCCCTGGAATGCTCAGCATGGAATGCTCAGCTCACAATTGATTTTAGTAAATTTAATTTTAGCATAGTGCTAAGCTAACGGCATGATAGTCCGTTAGTAATGCTACCTCTCTGAAATGAGTTTTTGTAGGGTGGGTGGGATGTCTGTACAGAATAAAAATGAACAGAACATACAAAATATGCAAACGTACCAACAACAAACTTGTAGGATTGATTATTCTTTTTGTGACCCTATGACTAAAAAAACCCCACCAACAACAGAAAGAGTGGTAGATCAAAGTGAAGCATATAACATCTTTGGAGATGGTATATTAGAAGAACATTTGTATGATTTATTACAAGAGCAAAACCCTAGGCGCTTGAAACATTTACTGATGTTTCCCTATAACATCCACAAACCCTCTGGAACATCACATTGTGTATTGATTACATATCATGCCTTTAGAGTGCTCACTCTAGTGTGCACTAGAATATGTAGAGGCATGAGTGGTGCTGTAGCTTTGAGCAGGATGTCGACACTTTAATCTAGTTGGTGGGAAGGAAAAAGAGTGGCATGAAAGGAAATGAGGAGAACCAGAGAAGATGTGGCTCCTATAGGACCGACTACAGCGTTAATGATAACCGTCGCTGCAGTGTGTGTTTGAGTGTGTCGCTGTGTTGCCTGTGAAAGACTAATGACCTCCTCAACACCTTACAAAAGCACACGCAGTTGATTTTATATATACTTCAGCTACCTTGAGCACACACTTTCACCTTGCCTCAAACACAATTTTATGCACACATGCACATGCACGCTGACACAGAGGTGTAAGTGGCAGAAACATTATGAGCTACAATGGTAGTTGAAGGTGAACCTGAGTTAAACAGGCGATGAATAGAGGGGTCTTGATTTCAGACGACCCCACCTCAGGCGGTAGAGCAACTGTGCGGGCACACACTTCTCTTCCAAATAAAAATGAACACAGATAGTTATCACCTACACAATACTAGGCAATGATACAGGCCAAGGCTGTAATACTTTGTTTGTGGATATGGTTTAACTAATGCAAAATAAGGTAGAAGAGCCTTGATATGTTGCATCAAAACTTCTGGTTTCAAAAGAAAAGATGTCAATAGGACCAAAAAAATCTGTCCTAATGCAGCGATTTCATGTTTTTAATTAATTTTCATATTTTTAACCTAGATTTTTAAAATATAATTGAATAATAAATATCATAAACGTACATATATTCTCACGGTATAGATGCTGTCAGTGCATACAATTATATCAATTACATAAAATATATAACATCTTATATTCGTAATCACCATGTGCGAATACTTATGAATATAGATTAAGCTGATATAAATATACACACACACATTCTTTCTGAGGCCATGGTGTAAAACAAATGATATACCTTTATAGTTTCAATGATTTGAAAATATCTAATGTTAAAACCAAACCTCCACCCTTGGTACAGACACAGACCAAGTGGACTAAAAATAACAAGTTTCCTTTTACTTCCATGTAATTTTGTACCTCGAGCTTCAACCGTAAAAATAACAGTTAGCCTTCACAGTTCCCCCTCCCTCCCTTTCTCCCTCTCTCTCTGTGTGGTGAATCTACCTTCCTGCCCCTGTGCCTCTTGTTAATTAATCACTGTGTTGTTAAAGAGTGCCGAGGCGGACTCCGAGCCTACTGATAATTAGGGATCTGTGTTCAGGGCTGGCTGTGAGAGGCGGGGTGCGAGCAAAAGCTAGAAGGCTGTGTGCGTGTGTTATGTGTGGCTCTATCTGAATATGTGTATCTGAGCGAGCCAGCTATGATCGTGTGTCGCACGTTATAGGAGAGTTTGTGTGTGGCGGTGGTAAAGTGGCACATTAGTATTCAGAGAAATCGCTGCGCCCCTGCTGTCCTGCTACTTCCTGCTCACCACCAGGCCAGCATTCAGCCGGGCACAGTCTACCAAAGCTCCCGCAGGGGGCACAAACACAACAGACCTCAATGTCTGACCCAACTTGACTATCAGTACCTCAGCTTGCTGCAATGCTATATTTGTTCGGGCTTAATATTGCCTCATGACTGCACTGAACTGTAAAACTATAACACAAAGTACTTTTAGATATGTTGAGTGTTTATGTGCACAACAAAAAACTGAGAAAAAATCAATTTCTTTTAAAAATGCAAGGATTTTTTTTAAGGATTTGAGTAAAAATTTGGAAGATTTGAGTGCAAATCTGCAGAATTTCCAATATAATACTGTTTAGTACCTTTTTAAAAGACCTTTATAAAAAAATGAACATAGAACAAGCAATAAAACAGTTTGGCTTCATGTATAAACATGAAATCATTAAATTCGACACAAATACATAAAAGTTCCCAACACAACAAATTAATACAAAAAAAAAACAAAAAACATAATATTTCATAACAATTATAAAAATAATTTAAATTGTCTTATTAATGGCATTTTATTTTCCTTAGAAGTGATTTTTTCAATAGTAACAATTCAACTGTATTTATTTTAATATTTATTTATTCTATTTATTTATTTATTTATTTATTGACTGCAGAAATGTAATTTAAGACTTTTTAAATCCTTGGAAAATGCTTAATACTTTCTTTTATCTGCAGATACCCTGAAATTACAAAATATAAATAAAATCCTAAGCAAAAACTGAAGTGTGTCCATTGGCTTAAAATGAAACTGTCTTAGCAATTCCTTAAAATTAAAGAATACTGTTTACTGAACAAAGTTTCAGACATTTACATGACTATAGACCTCTTCACACAGACCTTACATGTTATCAGCTTATTATTAGGCATCATTGCTGTACATTCATATGCGTACATAAACACGCACCATAACTAACACAATTTATTTGAAATATGGGGCAATCAAATTATCACTGTGGCATGACACAGCAATCAGCACATACTCTTCTGTCACGCTGAGCTCCGTTGCTCTTTCAAATGACAAAAGTTCAAGGTTCCGGCCTGCAATGTTTTCAGATTCCTCTCCCAAATTATTTCCTGTCTTTTCCTCTGATCTGTCTTAGAAAAAGAAGCAAAAGTGCGAAAAAGAATTAGTCTTCGCGCAATAGTCGTCAGGAAAAAACAGCAGCAGAGATCATCTGTTATTGCAGGTTCTCGCTGTGACGATTCCCTTTGTGCTCTTCTGTTGTCAGAACTCTAAATATTCTCCAAATTAATCGCTCGCTCTTTCTGTCGGTCTCCCTTCTCTCTCACTCCTGATTGCCGTATATGAGTGATAATGTTTTTAGCAGCTAGCGTCATGTTCAAATCTGTAATAACATTACACCAGCAGCCCCACTGATGGCAACATGCATCACCAAACACAAGCCATCTCAGTCATAAGTAAACAAAACTTCCATATGCAGAGTAAACACATCTATACACCCTAATGGCCTATAACAGCCCCCACACAGAGGCAATTTGCACACTAATTCATACACTTTACAAAGAAGAAACAGCGAGAACTAAGAACACAAGTGCATTGTTTATCAGGGTGCAACTGCGACCTTTCCCTCACATCATCAATAAAGACAATATCCAATATGTTGTAAGTATATGAAATTAGCCACAGTAACTTGTGCTATGCAAATGACATGTGGATTTAAAAAAGCAGACGTGGATGTATAGTCTGGAAAAAGTTCATGGTTGTTTCCACAGTGAACCTTGAGAAGTGAGGGAAAAATACAAAACTGATCTCAGATCAAGAGTAATGCAATTCATTCAAGGAGTTTGAGGTTGGAAGATGAAAGCGTAGCCATCTTAACTCCTTCCACAGGTCACGTAATAAACATGATCCAGAACGAAGGTCAGGATTTCATGTAAGGGTTTCTTCAACCCTCAAGAACATCTCTGAAATCCACGTTCTTGCGTACACTTCAAACGCACCCAGGGTCATGGCCATCGTTTCACTTTTATTCAGCTATTGTATTCACGGCTGCGATGTTGACAAATTCATTTTGAAATCCATTAGTCTCACAACGTGGTTTAAACGATGTGCCCATTAATGTCCACGGCTTTAATACAGCCAATACCCATCTGATAAATCAGGTTATCTCAGACACCTTCCACATGCCGTGAAGAGCGGAAATTAGGGAATTATTAACTATCTCCAGTATGTGTGTGTGAGTGTGTGTATAAATGGAAGATAGAAATATGAGAAAGCGAAAGAGGGGAAAGAGAGAAGTACAGTAGTATTACAAAGTTCCTTTAAATTCCACTGTAATTTTTTGATTAGCTAAAAATTTAAGACTTTAAGGTTTAGTTTTGATAAATATGTCTAATTCTGTATGTACAATTTGAGATTAATTTATGAAAATCTATGATAAAATGTTCAAGGAACAAAAATGACCAGAAATGAACAAAGTTGTAATGGAAAATAGAAATTTCAATTGTTCCAATTGTAAAATATTTTATAATTGTTGGAGACCAGTTAATATTGTTATGATTGATCTAGTAAGAAATACTTCTCTGCACACTTTCAGAATAGTTTTGGTTACCAAAATTCTTCTATTGTGTTGATCAGAAGAAAAAAGGTCATACGAGTTTAAGTTAATGTTACATTTTTTATTTTTTGATTGAACTATTGCTTTAAACATTTGGACAACTAACACTAAAAAACATTTAGTTTCTAACCCATAATTGCAGTTCAGTGAATTCAGCTTTCTGTCATTCAAACAGAACATCCTGAGGGGTGTTAATTCAATTTAAATTCACACTCACAAATTTTAAGGGAGCCAGTTCTTCGATTCTGAATTTTGACTTTGACAAATTGAGCCATGGCGCTCATACAGGTGACCTGAGTTTCCATCGTGATCTGTTGTCCTTCTACTACTTTAATAGAAATCAAATGTCTTCTGAAAGTTTGTTTTTGAACATCATTAACATAATATTATGACAGATATGTAATAAGCACACATGTATCTTGCGTTTGCATGTGCTTGCTCAGTTACAGCTCTTCGGAGACTGCCGACGGTCATCACAACTTAAATAAATGTGGTTAATGGAGTCTAGGCTGGAATTAGCAGCGTTACAGTGTTGTGACGTGTGTGCGTGTATAATTATGGATGCGTGTGCGGTGGCTCACTCCGTTAATGAGGCGCTGGAAGGGGGCTGCAGCAGCTGGCAGGAAGCACAGGGGAGCTGAGGAACATCTGCAGGGGGCACAACGGCGCTCTCAAACACACGTACAGGAGATCAGCACCTAGCGCACACCCACCGACACCAGCCCGACCGCCGTCACCATAGCAACCGTGCGCCGGCCATGTCACCTGCAACGTAGGGAGAGAAAACAAACTAGCGCTAATCTCACCGAATAATTTCGATCTTGTACGGCTTTACTTTTCAGGATCTGTAACAAGGCCCAGAGTGGTCATATGCAGCATGTGAAAACACTAGATGGGAAGGTCAAAGGTTAGAAAAACGCATCCTTGAATATGTTCATTCTAGAGTTTTCCGCTGCCAAGCGCTGGGTCAAGCACCAGCTGCACAAGAGCTCTGAAGCATTCACACTACCTGACTAATTCAGCCCCAAACTGCCAAAAGTGCTACAGTACATACTGTATGCAAAGTACTAAAAAACTGTGCTCCAAAGACACACACCCAACAGCAAATAGACGAAAGACAAGATATACATTCATATTGATCAATAAAGTTGCCACATAGGCTAGGGCACAGCCTATCGATCCTCATCCCAACCCCCCCACCCCCCAAGTCAACACTTGGCCTTTGACCCCCAAGTGAACTTATAGACATCTCCATAGAAACACATGCCCTCTGTTCATTGCACTTTATTGTGTCTGTACGCGTCAGTCTCAAAAGCTAACAGTTATGCCTGGTGGAACTGTGAAAACTAAAATATCATTGAAAACAGAGGTGTTGTTTACCGTGTTCGCGAAAAATTCTTTTTATTTTAGGAATAATGCGGTGGGAAAAGCACAAAAGGTTTCTTCAGAGGGAAGATAAGGGGTGTTTGTAGAAGAGGTCTAGCAGTGGCTGCCATTATGTGTGAAGAAGCATATTTACCACTGTGAGATGAATTTTTAGACTGTTTAGTGGTGTGTGAGTGTTTTCAAGTGAAAAGTTACTCTAAACAAGTTCATCTGGGCCATAATTATGTCAATAATATACTTTGATATTTGTGCCACAGCTTTTCATGGACTTAGCACTAGCTAAAGAGACATTTTTCTTTAATGCATACTCCTGGTCATATTGAGAATGATTCATAAGCATATGTAATTTCAAACACACACACACACACACAAAAGTGTGAGACACTTTATTTTGTCATTTTAGAATTGAACATATTGTGACAAGTGAGCTTCACATGCCAAAATGGAGACAGACTGAATGTGTGGTTGCTAAAACAGGTTAAATACTTATTTGACTGTTGGTAAATAGTTTTATTTAGATAGCATATTTTGATTAAACATAAAACTGTGTGTGTGTGTGTGTTTGAGGTTAGAACGCATTCACTATAATGTAAACCAAAGACACATACTTTCTGGCTTGCCACCTTAACCCAAACTCTGTAAAAAACCTTCACCATTTTTTAAAATTTTTATGTTGTCTTATATGTTTTCTCAATAAAGTCATATTTAATAAGAAACCTTCACCAAGTTCTTAAAAACGTTGTGTTTTTTGTGTTTAGACACTGTTGTTATGTGTTTCAGCTACAGTAGTTAATATTTGGTTATATTTACATTTAGCTGATCTTTAATATCCAAAACAAGTAAACTTAGCCTGGAAAAAGTTCCCCTCGGAGCAGCCGGAGGTTTAGTGTCTTGCTCAAGGTCAAACTGGCATCTCTCCAGTTCATGGATCATTCCTGGGGTTTGAACCTAGGGCTTTTGGGTTACCACCAGCCCATATCTTCTACAACCACATTTTCAATTTCTACCAACCTAGTTTCAAATTCAGAGTTTGAGTTTAGTTTTTGTTTTGTCTCTTTTTTGTTTGTCTTTTTTCTTTACTCTTACTTGCTAACACACACACACACATATGTTGGTTCTTGTGATTTATGGGGTCTCTCCATAGGTTTTTATACTGTACAAACTGTATGTACTATTGTCCTACACTGATCCTAAACCTAAACCTACCTCTTACAGGAAACTATGTGCATTTTTAGATTTTCAAAAAAACACCATTTAGTATGGTTTTTAAGCCTTTTGAATTACGGGGACACTGAAAATGTCCTCATAAATCACCTTCATATTGTTATACCCATGTCATTATACAAATGTGTGTCCTCATAAACCACATAAACATGCACACACACACAAACGTCCTTGATATGAGTAATATTTAATTTTACATTAAAAGGGCATTTGTTGCCCTTAAATACACTAAAGTAAAAAAAATAAATAAAAATCAACAAAATTTTATTTGAAAAAGTTAAAACACTTCAAACTCAAACAATATAAAAAATATCCATTTTTGAAGGATCATGTGACTGTAGTAATGACACTAAAAATTTAGCTTTGTCATCACAGGAACAAATTACATTTTAAAATATAGAAAAATATTATATAAAAATTTAATAATTTCTCCCAATATTACTGTTCTTACTTTACTGGTCAAATTAATGCAGTCTTGGTGAGCAGAGAAAGCTTTCAAAATTATTAAAAAATCAAATAGGCTATCACAACAAAAAAATTAAAAACAAGCAGAGACATTTGTTATATTTAAATATATATATATTATATTGATCATATATATATATATCAAATCAATATATATATATATTTGTTGTGATCTTTGTAAAATATTTGTAAATATTCTCTAGATATTAATATTTCCATTTCAGTTGATATATATATATATATATATATATATATATATATATATCTAGAGAATATTTACTGTTAATTTAATGTAACATTTGACTAATTCTCTATATTGTCAAAATGATACTTCACAGCAATATTGTACCAACCATCTAATACATGGGTATTAAGAACAAGTTGAATTACTTGATTAATAATAAATGTTAATATTAATAATCTGACAGTGAAATCCTCAGAGGTGTTGATAATGCGGACGGGCAATTGTAAAAACAGCATCATCAGCCATTAATGATTGACTGCAAGTGAGATTCAGCAATGGGATCAAATACAGCACACTTCTGAATAATAGAGATGCCAGGAGGTCTACCCTATTCCCAAGTGGGTGAGACACATCGAGAGGGGCCAGAAAACCAGAGGTTTTAACACACGCTTACCCCGAGGAGGCGGCTGTATGAGCGTGTATCTGTTTTGGCGTCATTAATGTGTGTCAGTCATCAATAATGCAGATCCTCAGTCGTCTGCTCATCAAAGCCCTGCGACGCGTCTCTGTTCTACATTACACTGAGACGAGGGCATGTGAGACCGGTCTGGGAGTGTGCTTGCATTCATATAATTTACTCAGACTCATGTTGTTCCAAACATGCATGCTGTTATTTTTTTCTTTCTCTCAATCTTTGCATATATATTTTTCACATAACAACAGTTTGGTGACCAAGAACAGTCAAGCTTGACAAAAGTACTATAAAAGTCTTAAAAAGTAGTTCATAAGAATGATTTTAAGAAATTTAGCATAATATCACTTGCTCCTCTTCAGTGAATGGGTGCCGTCAGAATGAGAGTTCAACCAGCTGATAAAAATTTCACAATTATCCACAAGTAATAAGTAAAATTATGTTGTGTGTTTGTAATAAATTCATCTTTAAGATGTTTTAACTTCAACCCATTTTGACTGAAACAGCCCTCTATCTAATATTAATTTCTTGTGATTCAAGAGAAATATGCTTAGATGAAGAACTATTTACAAGCAAAAACAATCCAAAACAGTTATAAACTAATATGTAGATGGATTTTGATGTAAGAGAACAGCAGGACAGACTTCTTCACAAATGTTATTATAGATTATGAACTCATATTTTGGTCAGAAGTGACAGTTCTTTTAAACATCCAGCTTTTCATTTCACAACAATTCAAGACAACTGATTGGTTGATGGACTAGAGTCATTTTGGATTACTTGTGGATTACTGTGATGTTTTTATCAGATGTTTGATCTCCCAATCTGATGGCACCCATTCACTGCAGAGTATCCACTAGTAATGCTAAATTTCCAACTCTGTTCTGATAAAGAAACACACTTATCTACATTTTGGATTTTGGATTTTCATTTCTGAGTAAAAAGCTAGAAAGTTAAGTCAAAATTGACCTCCGTCACAGTTCTCAAATCAAATGGTATGTTTTAAGCAGGTTGTATGTGATTAATTAAATGTCATATTTGATTTGAGTGATGTTAAGATTCTTTAAAAATGATGAGTAAATAATGTCAGAATAGTCGGTGAACAGATCTTGAAATGGCATTAATAGTTCTTCTGAGAAGCTAAACAGGTTGCACTCATACAGCATTAAAGATCTTTAAGCAAACCTCTAAAAAGATTACAAACACACGCAGGGGATACAATATAAGGTAGATGGGCACGCAAACAATCTTTCACAGCAAAGCATGCTCTAGGGAACAGTCTGAATGCAATTGTGTCTTTGAGTAAATACACTTTTTATGTGCTTTTAATTTGTGCCGAAAAACAGATGCGGTATATTCTCTTTACTCATGGTGAACACACAACTATATGTATATACACACACAAAGACACACACACACAGACTCTATGGATCTAAAGAAGGGCTCTTCTCAGCAGGCAGGAGTGATGACAATATCAGCATCTAATTTTTCCTTTTCAAGAAGCTGTTAATGAAGAGTATGAATAGAAGAAAAGCTTCTGCTCAATGCACTAATTGCCTTAAAAGCTCTTCATACAATTTCCCCTGTCAACAGAGATAGCGTGTGTGTGTGTGTTAGAGTTTGTGTGCGCATGTGACCGTGTGCCACTGAGCTTTGCCGTCGGAGGTAGTGAAAAGGCATTGCCTATAAGCACTGTGAAGACACACTGATGGGAACGCACAAATACACACGTGAACCTGAAAGGAGCTAAAACACACAGCCTCGAGGACGTGCTGCAAGTGTGGCAGGAAACTACCGCGCTAAGCGACAAAGAAGTCATTAAAACAAAAAGCATGCTGAGTGCTTTAAATGCCGTTAATCAAATCCAAACACACTGAATGCATCTCAATCACCCGCCGCTGACATCAAGCTTATTGTTCAACAAAGAACTAAACATCTCATTGCAGCAATGTTCCAACAACAATAAATAAATAATTATATTTACAGTGTGTAGAATTGTGTTCATGCTACATATTTAGACCAAGGATAACATAAAATAAAATTATATACATAAACATATACAATTTATATTTTTATAATGTTAACTTAGTTTTTATTTCTTATATATATATATATGAAGAGTTTATTTGCAAAAACAGATAACTCAGTTGTTGTTGTTTTTTTCAAAAATCATATTTTTAGTATGTTATTAAGCTTTTATTGTGTTAGTTAGATGTTTTTAAGGTTATTTTTTTAACCTAGTCAAAGTAACCTGAGTGCAGGTTGATATATATATATATATATATATATACATAAATATGAAATAAAATGTTAATTAAAATGTATATAATAAATATAAAAACATAAAAGAAATGCTAAAAAGCAATGCACAGGATTTATTTTTTTTTACATTTAAGGGAAATAAATGTAAATGTATCAGCAGATTAAACCATATATTTACAGGTTGTACTATTTTGTTCTTTTGTGCTGAAGCTTTAGCAGTAAAAACAAGTCTTTCCAAAAAATTTGCACAAATAGCTTCCCAAGGATTTAATAATATAAATAAAAAAAGAACCTTAGAATCTTAAAACACTGTAAACTACTGAACTCTATAGTATTCCTGACACTCATGTTTTCATTCACATCAAATAAAAGATGGCATCAAACCTAAGGTCCATGTATAGCTCTACAAAAGCCCCAAGTTGGCGTAAACTTGTCGTGCATCTCTAATGATCTGCTGTGATTTAGGACACGATTGGCCCAGCAGTGTCAGGTCAAAGGCACTATCGATACAGGCCTGCCAATAACTCTAGGCTGGTGTCAGAAAGAAAGAGGGTGTGCGGTGAGTCAGGACGCTTCTACCGCGAACATCCATCAGTGTCTTCAAGTTGGAGACAGCCGTGATGTGGAGAGTACATATGAGCAAGGGGTCAGTGTCAGGGAAAGCTCCCAAAGGATGGATCCTCTATCAATAACTGGACAGGGGAGGGGTCGGCTGTGGTGGACTAGTCAACGGCAGGTCACCGCCAATGCCGATAAGGGCAGGAAGTCATCGAACTAACCCCCGAGCAAGATCTCCAATTAACCCTTTCACGCCAGCAGACAGCATTTAAATTGAAGTGGTAAATGGGGGTAAATACATAAGGTGGGAGTCATTAAGGCTGCAATATGGATGAAGGGTGAGTGTGAGGTAGATGAATTGGTGGTAGTAGAGGAACGATTTAAAGGAATGTTTGTGGTTCAATTCCTTTTTTGAGCTCAGATGACAGTATTTGTGGTATAATCTTGAACAATTCACAATTTTCTTGTTGTGGCGAAAAATTGAGGTTGCTGTGAGGTAATTATAATGGAAATAAATAGAGCCAATTATTGAAGCATTTAAAAGTAGAAATGTGAAGCTTATAATTTTATTAAGAAAATATGTTTTAAAATAAAATACTATTTAAATCTTTCTATGTCAAAATGTCACAATTCAATGTGTTAGTTGCCATTTCTGTGTATTCTTTGTAGTGTGTTTAAATCATTTTAATAGGCATTTTAGGATTTGTAGCATTATGTTGTCAAGGCTCAAAGTTATAAAACTACCCAGAAAAGGTAAGTGATTGTTTTTATACTAAAATAATGTTATGCATATTGTCAAAGTCTTGTGGCTAAACTATTAAAACATTTTTAAATTTCTGACCCTTGACTACATAAGGGTCATAAGGGTCAATTTTTAAAAAAATTGTTTTGAAATTCCTTTGGTGTGTGGTTTTCCTCCATGGAGAGAGAAGTGGGAATTAGTTTTTGTGGTAACCATTACGCCACAAATGCTGCTGATTGCGTCTAACTTGTACTAACATGGCCTATTCCTTTAACAATTAAAAGAGCGAAACAAATGAAAACCTAAGCAACAAGAGCCAAACCTGTTCTATATGTTTTATTTTTCAGTTTGTAACTTCAATGAGGCTCACTCTCACACGTGAATGGCGAGCACAAGCGCGGAGGAAAATAATTACCCTCTGCCACAGCCAGCTGGTTTGTTCATAAACACGCAATTATGATTTCACGGCAGTCCATTAAATAGGACCGACTCCGGGGCAGGAGCAGCATCCGTCCCACTACGCAACCCCCAACAACATCTTAAAATCTCACGCTAACACCTTCAGCCGGCACATGCAATTTGCTTGATTTTGCTTGGCAACTTTTCAATGTGAAATCAATTACTTTAACAGGGTGTTACAGAAGCCGCACGGGCTCCGAAAGTGACCCTATTGGTAGCAGACATTAAGACTGAAAGAAAACAGACATTAACGTATACAAAAGACAGGCGGCTTGAGCATGACATGCCTAAACTAGCTGCAATTGAGTCATTAAAGCAGTTCTATCAAGCTAAGATATTGGATAGCATTTTAAAAATCCATCTTTCTCATTTTAGCAAATAAATAGCGCAGATAAGCAAGTGCCAGGCTGATATTGCAAGTGGAAAAAAATCATCTACCACTGAAACCCCCTTTTCCACCCCCAGACTCCCTTCTGTCTCTCTCTCTCTCTCTCTCTCTCTCTCTCTCTCTCTCTCTCTGTCTTTCTCTCATTTCTGCTTTCACAATCCTTCTCTCAGTAATTAAGCGTCCGTCTAAAATGGAGTCTTTTCTTTGCGCCGAGCCCATCTGTGCCAGACACCCTACAGTGCTTTACATGCTGCCGAGCGCCTCGTTCTTTATCTCACCCTGCCGTGACAGTCCCATAAAGATGACATCATAATTAAGGGAGTAGGGACGGAGGTGTGAATAGGGAGATGGGCAGAGGCCTGGAGCGTGGAGGGAGAGACGCACAGCTGGAGGGGGGCTTAAAGAGAGAGAGTAAGAGAGAGAGAGAGACATGTACGGTTTTGGAGGGCAGCAGGGGTGAGGTGAGCTAGAGAAAAAGAGTAATGAACCTCCTCAGATTACATTGGGAAATTGCCCTTTCCCTACAAGCACTTTTTCTCTCTGTTCCTTTTCTCACTCGCACACGCTCTCTGTGCTCACAGCTGAGCTGCTGCCTGTTTAATTTGGGAAGAGACTGTCTCACAGAGACGGGCCCGACGATGGGCCATTTATCCCAGCAGAGATCCTAAAGCCATGAAAACATTCAGCTCTAGAACCTGATCTGATTGACACTTAACAATTCTCTTGGAAGCAAAGAGACTTTGAGATGCGGCCAACACTGCAGATGTTCAGAAAGTCCTTATGTAGACAACAGTACTTCTCAACTGTGGGACCAATATAGTCACAGACAGCAGGGCAATGAATGAATGAATGAATGACACCTGATTTACATGTTTCATGGTGTGAAACAAATAAACAAACAAGTAAATAATTAATAAATCTTCCACTGATTTGCGAAGACTGATGTGAAACAGCAAAAATTATTATTAGTTCCACTGATTTAAATGGGACATGATGTGAACTACTACTACTACTACTACTACTACTACTACTAATAATAATAATAATAATAATAGCAATATTTATTCAATTAGCTATTTAAAAATAATTATTATACATTATATGAAATTTATAAAAATTATATTATAAATACATTTATTTGGATAGGTCTTGATGTGAAAAAATAAATAAATAAACAATCAAATAAATCAATAATAAATCTTCCACATATACTGTATAAATAATTAATTGTTCCATCGATTTAAATGGAGTATGATGTGAACTAGTAATAATAATAACATTATTATTATTTAATAATTAAATCTAAATAAATGAATACAGGAGAGCTTGTGATTTGGATAGGTCATAATATGAAAAATAAAAAAACAAGTAAATAAATAAATAAATAATAAATATTACATGTATACTATACTGTATCCCACTCACTTGCAAAGACTGATGTGAAAAAGCAAAAATAATTTATTGTTCCACTGATTTAAATATGATAAGATGTGATGTGAAAAAAATAATTAAATCCAAATAAATAAATAAATTTATTTGGATAGGTCATTATCTGAAAATAAATAAATAAATAAATAAGTAAACAAGCAAATAAGTAAATAATAAATCTTCCATGTACTATATTGTATCCCACTCACTTGCAAAGATAGATGTGAAATAGTAATAAGAATTAAATATGTAAATAAAACGTCCATGTCTAATGATAAAATAATGATAATAGTAAAATAAAATAACAATACAATAAAAAAAATACTAATAAATATTAAAATGCTTAAATGCAAACAATGAAACTTCAACATATATTCCAATAATATAAACAGGCTATGATATGAACTAATAATAATTCATAAGCATATTCATGTTGTGAAACTGTTAATGTTATGATCTTGGATATTTAAGCATATAGAGCATATATTCTTGGTAATATGAATCAAATTCAGTGGTTTGATTTGAATGTTTAATTACTTCAATATGTTATATAACACAATTAAGTCATCAAGTCACCACTTTAGTAATATCTGGCTCTTAAACAAAACTAGCGGTCAACAGACAAGCTCAGTGTATGCATTTTGAGGTTCTATGCAGCTGAAAGAATCTCAGTTCCCATGGAAAAATCATGACTGGGTGAGGATTGAAAGCATGAGAGGAGCAGGGTGTGCGGTGGGAGTCATATCTCAGCAGGGACCTGTGCAGAGAACTGTGAAGCCAGGGAGGGGAGGGGGAGCCTGGGCACAGCGTGCCTCTGATCTGCTCCTGCACAGCCAGACTTCCAGTACTCAGCATTACCCATTTTATTCCTCTAGCGCTTCCCCCAACACATACACACACTCAGAACATCTGCTCAGGCACATTAAGAGATGACATTCCGACTCTATATCCATACGTTAGAGTCATTAAACCACAACAACTTTAAAGTGATCTCTGCCGGAGTAAAACCATAAAACCTTCCCTTCTCCGCATCTGGATAGGCCTTACACAAATACCTTTTGTGTTACTGAGAAATTATCAATGCACGATATACCAATAGAGATATTTCTAATGCATCTGTATCTTAAATTTAAAGACAATTCTGTGCAAAGGTTTGAAACAGGTACGATTTTTTTATGTTTTTGAAAGAACTATCTTAAGCTGCATTTAATATTTATGCATAAATGTTATGTTTTAATATATTTTAAAATGTTAATCTTTCCTGTGATGGCAAAGCTAATTTTATATATATATATATATATATATAAAATTTACATAAATAAACAGTTCATTTAATAATTTAATAACACTGTTAAATTTAATCTTTAGTAAATCTCAAAATATTTATTTTTCACACTGGCATTATAATATTATGATGATCAAACTCAGCATGCTTAGTTTTAGTCCAAGTACGATTCGGATTACAACATTTTCTTATCCTACTGCCATCTCTCTCTCTCCATCTTTTCCTAATCGCTGTCTCACCTTGCAAAAGGCCAAAAAATAAACAAATAAAACAGATATCCTTCCAGTGAGGTGAAATATATCTCGACACCCCAGTGAAGAGCTAAATATGCCTTCTATTTTACAGTGCTGTCTCGTCATTTCGCCCTCACCATCTTTCTTTCATATTCCTCCCTTCCCCTCCCCTCTATTTCTTGTGCCATCCTCAATATCTATATCTCAGGCTTCAACTCCCTCGTTCTCGTTTTCTTTCTGCTCCCTGGCGATCGATGCTGCTCTTCAACCTGGCTTCACTTCAAAGCCTCCTCTCCCCACTTCATGCTGAAGGTCGGCAGATCCACAGGTAACCTTTTCCCCCCCCTCCCCCCCTACATGTTTCACTCTCCCCCCACTCCCACCCCCAGCTGCCCTGGAAGCCCGGGAGCATCAAAGACCAGTGGGCCCGTATTGGGTCAGCGCCAGGCCCCCTGCCAAGCCCCCCTCAGGCTCTCTCCCATCCAACCTCCTGTCAGCTTCATACTCACCACCTCGAACCCCCCACTCCCTTCCCCCCAAATCAGCCCTGCACAACCCCTGCCGAAATCTCACCCTCCCGTTGACAAGAACCCTCACATGTATTTGCCAATATAGCTGAATACAAAAGCCAGTGATGCACAGTGACGTAACCCAACAACACATACGCCTTAAATAGGTGCACAAAGGTTAGTCGGGCTTGGCTGCAGTGAAAAGATTATGATCTGTAGCTGGCAAAGCTAGTGTCTTCTTAACATCTGCCTTTCAGCAAATCAGGTAGAAGCCATTTCCACCTCAAAGTAAAAAAATTTAAAAAAGCAATTGTGAGAAAGTTTAAAATAAGATAGACCTCTCACATTGTGAGATACTGGGGTATCTAAAATCAAACTGAGATATAAATTCAAAATTATGAGGAAGTTGCAACTGTGAAATTTATAGTCATATTGTAAGATTTAAAGTTAAATAGTGAAAAACAAAGTTATTATTATGAGAAAAAAGTATAAATTGCTAAACTTTAAGTACTGTGAGATAAAAGAGATAAATGAGATAAAGTGTAATAAAGTTTAAATTGTGTCACATTGTGAAATGTAAAGTCATAACTATGACAAAAATGTTGCAAACACTGCAAGATGTAAATTATCAAATATTTTTTATATAAATATATATATACATATATATATATATGAAATGGACAATTGTGAGAAATAAAGCACCAGTTGCATATGTATAGTCACATTTATAGTCATGCTGTAAGTTTAACCAGCCCAGTCTCATGGCAATTCGTACATATTTTACAAGGTGGCTAATTTGTACAAATTAGTACTATCTCACTTGTACAAACCCATATGTTTTTTGCTAAATAGTACGTATTTTATGAGTTGTTAATTTGTATGAATGTGTACAAATGACCTTCACCTAACTCCGATCCCTAAACCTACCCATCACTGGGGTTTAGACAAATCGTACTAAATCGTACGAGTGAGGTCATATGAATTTGTACGAATTAGCACGAATTTTCCACCTTGTACGAACACGTATGAATTGGTCGTGAGACTGTGTTGGTTTAATACACTGGCTTTAAAGTATTTTAAAATATAAAGTCACAATCGGATCATAGAAAGCGTGAAAAACCATTTGAAATTGTATTATAAAGTTACATTATGAGACACAAAGTCGCAATTATGAGAAAAGGATTTCACTACCAATTGCTAAATTTAAAGTCGCACTGTCAGAAATAAAAGACATTGTGAAATGTAAAGTCATATTTTTAGCAAATATAGTCACAGTTCTGAGATAAAAAAGCCACGATTTGAGATTTAGGCTCGGTTTTACACACAGGATTTAGACTAAGCCAGGATTAAGCCATAGTTTAATTAGGACTTTTTTATAAACATGCTTAAAAACATTACTGGGGTGCATCTTGAGACAAAACAAAGGCATTTTTTTAAGATCCTTTATATTTTAAGATCAGTTGGTGCAAGTTTTTTTTCAATTGAAACAGCTCAGATTTACATTTTAGTCTAGGCTTAAGCCCTGTCTGTGAAACCAATTACAACAGAAAATGTCATTACAATAGGAAATTGCTCAACTCAAAGTCATACAAAACATAAGTTAGAGTTTTTAAAAGATAAAGCCCTAACTTGGACAAAAAAAAGGTGCAAGCCATTGTTATAAATATAGTTACTGTGCATTTAAGAGAAAATGCAATTATTCAATATAAAATCTCAATTATGAAGTAAACAAGTAAAGAGCAATTTCTTTTAGTGTCTATGGAAGGTGGAAACTGACTTAAGTAAGTGGAACTACTAAGCAAACATTGCATAATAAAGCAATAAGCCCCAAGTAGACGTGGTTTACAGTGAATTTATAATAGCTAAGGGGAATTGTTAGGCACGATATGGAACAGAGTGCCTAAAACCCCCATTAGCTGTTACAAATTTACTGTAAACTACGGCTTTACCGTGCTTATTGCTTTTATAAAATAGTTATTCCATATGTGTAGCAAGGTTTTACAAAATAAAACAAAGCAAATAAAATTTTATGATGTTAATAAAAACATTATTCTTCCGCCAAACAATGCAGTTCTTCAGAAATGGCTGCAACAAAGTGGTCGCTGAGCAACACACAGTTTGTAGAGTGCAGCTCAACCAATCAGAACCAAGGACTGGAATCGGATCTGTTTTATAAATATCAATCTTATTCCAAGCTAATAATTTTTATAATTTGTCTTCCTCCACTTTTCAAAACAAAACGCCCCTGGGTGTTGCTTACAACTCACAAAGGGGATATAGCACTAGCTGAGCCCTGTACGAAACCACACACATGACAGGGATTTAACATGAATCCAGCTGTTAGGAGAACTCTGCACAGCTTAGCAATGATACTCTATGGGCTTTGGGGCTAAATAGACTTGATGCTAAATGTCACTGAACAGCCTTGTGGGAGCACAGTTGTAAGTGTGCCAAAACTTTGATAGTACGCGTGTCTTGAGAATGGGGTTTTTTGTGCTTTGGTCAATAAGTGCTGTGATGACTAAAAAGCTAAAAATGTAACCGCTGGAAAAGAAAGCAAACAAGGTCCCTGTATCAACTGCGCTCTGTGAATCTTTGTGTACTCAGCGTCTGTGCCGGTTGGCTGTGCGGAGTGATGGCATCAGATGTCGGTGTTGGTGACACATGTAAAATCAGAGAGAACAACAGTCGTCTGACAGGGCTGCTGATTCAAACAGCACTGTGAGTGACACTAGCTATTGATGCTGTGCTGTTGCTCTGCTAGCTGACATTACAGTGAAGTGTCTTATAACAGCGAGAGGTGAGAAAGAGAGGAGTCGAATCATACATTGCTCAGTTGCTCTGAAATATATGGTTGATGCCATTATATAAATTGATCTGAGGTACAGTGAGGCACAAAAGTCTGAGACCACATGTGACATCTGCTATGCAACTAAGGAAGTAAAGGTTTTGAAAAAACATGAAATGAATAAGAAATATTAAAGATTCAATGTGTATGCCAGCAATAAAATGAAAACATTTGTGACAATGCCAAAAGCAAAACAGCAACACATTACCATACCAAATACTAAAATAGTTTTGGTAACACTTTACAATGAAGTTCATTAGTTAACATTAGTTAACAACTTTAGTAAACATGAACTAAGAATGAACAATACTTGTACAGCAATTATTAATCTTAGTTAGTGTTAAATTTCAGCATTTACTAACGCATTGTTCAAATCTCAAGTTGAGTTAATGCGCTATGAACTAATAAACATGAATAAACAATAAACAGCTGTACAAATGAACAACTTTTCATTAAGTAACATTAGCAAAGATTAATAGTGTGATGATTGTTCATTGTTATTTAATACTTTAACTAATGTAACAAATGACACCTTATTGTAAAGTGTTAGTAGTTTTTAATTCAACTTTACCAATAATATTGTTATATTGCACATATGTGTGTGTGTGTGTGTGCCTGCCAAACAAAAAACATAGAATTAAACATTTTTGTTTTGCAGCCGCAGGTGCCAGTCATTTGACCATTTTTTAAGGGACTTTTTTTTACAGTGAAATAATTAATATGTATGTGTAAGTGAATAATTAATAATCAGTATATATATATATATATATATATATATATGATGTATGAACAAAGTAAATAGCTATACTGCATCTCCTTCACATTTGACTTTTTGCTTCTTATTGGATAGTTATAGTATATAATGACTCAAACCTGCATCATTCACACATATGCTGGGCTATTATATAGTTATTTCTTCATCTAACAATTGCAGAACAATATATAATCCCACATAATTCTTAAATATAACCCTAGATTTTTGTCTTTAATCACTTACCCCCATGTCATTCCAAACCCATGAAAGCTTCATTCGTCTTCGGAACACAATTTAAGAAATTTTGGAGGAAAACCGGACCTTGGACCTTGCATTCTGGGATGGAGAAAAAAAGACTTTTTACTTTAATTAATACTTTTACTACTTCTATTTATCAAGGCTGCATTAAACCGACCAAAAGTTACAGTTAAGATGTCATAACATAAAAGTTCTGTTTCAAATAAATGCTCTTTTAAACTTTTATTCATCAAAGAATCCTAAAAAAAATGTATCATGGTTTTCACAGAAACATAAAGCAGCACAACTGATAGCACGGTGTAAAGGCTTTTGCTCCAGAGCATGTGACTGTTTGAGAAAGATGAGAGAACATGGATAAGCCTCAGATGGACAACATGTTCATCATTACTGAGAGTATGAGTGTAGAGTCTCTCCGTACATCCGCTCATTATAAACTCACTCAGATTTAGTTCATAAGTCTACTGATTAAGTTCTCCATTCAGTCCTATGCTGGACCGACTTCATTTTCTCTCTCTTTCTCTGTCCTTTTGGACTGTGACAGTTGAGTGGAGTAAATAACGCATTAGTGCTGTTTTGGGCCCAGCTGTGTGTGTGTGTGTGTGGTAAAGAGTGATGAATTGCCTGGATAATAAGGACTCCCAGGAACAGGCCACTTAACCACATGGCATTTTGGATCAGACACATCGAAAATACAATGCACAAACTTACACACACAAACCACTCACATTGAGAGTTGTGCATCAGCGATAACAAACATTCGCTAATACTGAGTCTGCAGCATGATATGAACATCAAAAGCTCTCTCCTTTTGACCTTGAGATGAATATTTAAAGGATGAGTGTCCAAACACACACACAGTATCAAAAAATGAACCTCCTCCTGTAAAGAAAGTAATCTAAAATATAAGTGTGTGTGAAAAGCGTTATTCTCCATCAGGAAATGTGATATCCTTTATGAGTATGTGTGTGCCAAAGGGCAGCTATGTGCCTTTGTTGTTTCACTGTCATCGTTGTTGGGGAAACTTCTTTGAAACCGTAGCTAGTCAAGTTACAAACTACTCATAATTTAAATGAGTTTGACAAGAAGTAAGCTTCCTGTACCCCCTTAAAAATTATTTAGTACACTATAAGTAGGTAATAAGATGTAGCAGCAGGTTGAAGACTAAGAAGATTGTGTTACAGGCTGTACCAGTGTGATTACAAAATTGCTCTCTTTTACAATATATGTGCTGCCAGTATTTGTTATATATGGCAAACACCAAAATACAAACAGTCCAAAAGTGGGACGAAACTATTCTTTCTGACTGAACCAGCAGCACAGAACACTGAACCAGTGGAAAGCATGGTGTGAATTGACCCATTTGAATTGTCTGTTATGAAATCCTGTGGGATCTCCAAATTACTAGAAGAATAGGCCAAAATATTGTGCCAAGCTCAATATGAATAATGTTAAATAACATATAGAGTTATTATATAGACATATAGACATATAGACTCAAAACTTAACTTATAGGATAAAATGCCCAATATTAGAGTTATGAGGGCAATATACTGTAATGATCATATTACTGTCATTATCATATGATATTATATGTTTATTTTATTTATTTTTTTATATATATATATAATTTCTTGCAGTGATCATAACATTTTGTATATGGCTGCAAAAAAAAAAAAATCTGTAAATCATGTTTTGAATGCACCAATTTGCTAAAATTAATGATCAGACTATATAATAATTATAATGGATATTTTTTGGAAGCCGGTTTGATTGTTACTTTCTGTTATTTTGTTATTTACAGTCATGGCCAAAAATATTGACAATTTTTGACCACTTTTCATTCAGATTTAAAGGATACCTTCTCCCAACTGCTGTTTTGAGATCTCTGCACAGATGTTCTTTGGTACAGATCTGGACTCATTGCTGGCCATTTCAGAACTCTCCAGTGCTTTATTTGTAACCATATTTGAGTGCTTTTTGAAGTGTGTTTCGGGTCATTGTCCTGCTGGAGATGCAGCTTTCTGACGCTGGCCACTACGCTGCACCCCAACATTCTTTGGTAATCATCAGATTTCACGATAACTTCACACAGTCAATGCATCCAGTGCCAGAAGCAGCAAAGCAACCCTAACCCTGTTTGACTGTAGGAACTGTGTTTTTATTTTGAAGGCCATGATGTCCTTTACCAAAAAGCTCTACTTTTGTCTTATCTGTCCACAGATGGATTGTGGTTTTGTCACAAGTTTTGGCAACCTCCAGTCTTGCTTTTTTATGCCTTTGTGTTAGCAGTGGTGTCCTCCTGGGTCTCCTACCATAGCGTCCCTTTTCATTCAGATGGTGATGGATAGTGCAAGCTGGCACTGTTGTACACTGTCTGCAGATCAGCTTGAATTTGTTTGGAAGTTAATCAGGGTTCTTTAACCACCATTTGAACAATTTTTAATTAATTTTGCACTTCCGTCCAAATCCAGGAAGGTTAGATACAGTGCCATGGGCCGTAAACCTCTTGATGATTTTGCGCACAGTGGACACAGGAACATCAAGATCTCTGGAGATGTTTTTCCACAATTTTTTCTCTCAAATCCACAGACAACTCTTTACACTTCTTTCTTTTCTCAATGCTCAGTGTGACACACAACACAAAGGTTGAGTCAACTTCTCTCCATTTTAACTTGTTGCAACTGTGAGTACTATATTGCCCACACCTGTTACTTGCCACAGGTGTGTCTAAACACAAATTACACGAGAAGCACATGCTTGAAAAGCAATTATTTCTTACAAATTTGACAAGGTGCCAATAATTTTTTCCAGTCCATTTTTTAGTTCTGAGTAAAATTTATCAAGTTTGACTTTTCTTCTCTGTTATTTCGTGTTGTTGCACTGCAAACAAAAACAATAATCACGTGAATGCCAAAACATTTCCAATTGGAACCATTTTCTGAGAGAAGTGTTGCGTTTTCTGACAGAATTTCAAGGGTGCCAATATTTTTGGCCATGACTGTATATGCTAGGTTATATTATTCATTAATATTTTGAATTTGTATATTTATGTTTATATTTTCAGTTCTTTTTAATTTTAGGATGTTTTATTGTTATTTAAGTTTTAGTAATTTTATTTTAGTATGTTTTCAGGGTTCAGTTTTAAATGTACTATTTATATTTTATATCAACTTACAAAAGTGTTTTTTCCAACAAAAAAAATGTTTTATGTTTTAAAACTGTAATTTAGCATTTTAGCTTTAACTATACACTTCTAATTGTTGAAAAACAATACCTTCTTACAGGCAAAGCCATACTATTTTAAAAACAGCTTTGCCACTGTTATGCTACTAAAATCTCACTAGCACTATTACTCCCCAACTCTTATTTTTATTTTTTTTTTGAAAGAGGGAATCAGAGAGACAGAAAGGCTTTCTTTGGATGGCTATGGTTGTTTAAAGCATGAAATTGACTTATATTTCTCCTTGTCTGCTGCCTTTGAAGCCTGTGCACATTCTCGCATTGCCATCAGCCAATCAGCACTAACCTGACACTTTAGAGTCATTAGTCACATGGCCTTTACAGCTCAGTTTATTGGTGCAAAACAAGAGAAAAAATCTAAAAAAACAAAAGATGCTGTCCTGCACCAACCAAGAAACTGGCATTGAAATGAATGAAAAAGCATTGAGTCCTGCAGGAGCAAGTATGAACACGTGGAACTGCCGTAGTATCCTTCACCACACAAGCTCAGAACCTTCTACCAACTACAAATAAACAACTGCCATGCTGTGTGAAGTACTATCACAAACAAAAGAGGAGAAATGAACCCAGCACAGAGGTTTCTTCCTCTTAAAGCGTCTGCGTTTTCAAAGCCAAAAGGGAGGCAAACTCACTGACAAAAGCCCTTCCCTCTCTTTCTGGGCTGATGAAAGCTGCTGCACTGACCAGCACTCCCTGCACGTTCACAGCTGGCACACACACACACACTTCCACAATCTCAGTGTGTGAGAGTTGGGCTTGCTGAAGAAAAAAGGACGCAGCTCAGAATGACAAGCCTACTGATTTAAACAAGAGAAGCACCTTCACAGCAGATTCTACCTGACCTGAAGACTGACTCACAGCAACAGACCACACCACAACTGTTAACTCTTGGAAAATAGACATTACGGTTTGAAGAAATACAAAAATAAAAACTATAAGTGCAGACTGACATGACAACATGAGGGGTTATGGTATATTTTGGTAATACAGTCACACTATAAAAAAATATTGGTGCAGTAGTTTTATAACAAAGTTACTTTATATTTATTACCTTAAATATATAAATTTGCTTTGGCACGCAAATGTTTCAAAATGTAATAAAATGTAAAAATGTATTGAAAATAATATTTTTATTTTGTTTGTTTGTTTTTAAATAGCTGCATAATGATTTTAAATAAGAAATCACGCACTGAAATATCGAAATATATCCACTCCGAGGTGTTGAATACATGGAATACAGCAGGTAACTTGTTAATATTAAACTTCTATACAATTTTGTCTACATAAATTAAAACACTACATTTAACTACATATTTTGTTAATTACATACATTATTTAATAATTTTATTTAGTAAATATGCATTAAACTGATCAAAAGTCATAATAAGATTTTAAAAAAAATTAAACAGATAGAAAATAGATGTTTTAAATTAAAACAGCTAATATTACATTCTTATTGTATTATTGATCACATGCAACATTAAACAAATCTTAACACACTAATAATTCCCAAACTTTTGATGCAATATGGATCAATATCGATCTCTTAATATCAGTCAGTATTTGATGCTTCTGTTATATTGTGCAGATCAGTCAAGTCACTTCTTATGCAGATCATCTTTCTGCCCTCACTTCACCCAAACAACTAAACAGAAACCTGTAAAATAATCTGCTTTTTTACACATTGATTGCAATTTAATTTTGTTGATTAGATAACTGATATATTTGTTCCACATTTGAACATGGGGGTGCTTACCAAAATACATTGGTGGCACTTGGCCCCCACCAAGTAGCTAGCAGGTGTTTCACTTCATAGTGTGTTGACCAATCAGAATCAAGAACCAGAACTATCCGTTTTAAAACCTAAATATGAATTGTCCTGTTCGTACACAAAGCAGATAATGTCATGAAATGTTATAATTAATGTTTCTGCATTCTTTGTTTATCTCTGTCTTTCTCCTCATTCCTCTGTCACACACAGTTTGTTGTCCCAGAAGCTGTGCTCAGTGTTAGCATTAGCTCCTTGGGTGTGGGGAGTATAAAGCAGAGCAGTCATATTCATCTGGGTAATAGCGCTGGTGTGGTGCAGGGCCAGTGCTGCCTGGTGAGGGATGGCGCTGCTCGCTGCTTGCCTGACAACCATGAATCACACGCGGCTACTCTAGAGCCCCGCTCTGCCATAAAACAAAAGATGGAGATGAAAAATGCAGCAATTAAGTGATTTGATTTCTGCTCTGCCCCTCCTGTCCCTTACCGCCACACACCAAATCTCTCTCAAGCTCTTTTTATAACACATTACGCACTAAACACACTCACATGGCTCAGAGCAAGGCCGTGGCTAAAACTCACTGTTTGCACAGCCTTTGTATCTTTGTATTGTTTTGTGAATGTCATACAGTGCAACTAACTTTCACAATTACTGATTTCACAATTAATAATTTCTTGAGCATTTTTTAACTGCAAACTAGCTCAACATGAATACTCCAACCTGCTAAGTGACAGTATTGTGCTGTAATGGCAGTTTCCTAAGTTTGTGTAATTAAGAAAGGCATTAACAGCTCTAGAGTCGGCCTCTGGGGGGCGATGAGCCTCAGCTAGGGCCATGATGGAGTGCATGAGGGCCGTTTGTACTCACTCCGACCTGGCAACCTCATCCATCCTGGCCTGCTCCATGCCTCTGCCATGAGCAAATCCAAATCACCAACTAGGTAAACACAAGCTGACTCGATCTATCACTACACCCACATGTTAAGGCATGCTTGTGCACGCAAGCTGATATAAATACTATGACATTATTAATAAACATGTTACCAAACAGTTATCAAATTAATGCCTATGAGTGTGTATTAATTTAGTATACAAATATACGTCAATATATGCTGAAACATATTAGGGGTGTGCAGGTAAATGGGGAATAATCACTTGATCATTGCATTCACAATTTTTAATTTCAAATTTATTTCTGGATCACTCAAATTTTATTAAAATACACAGAAAATACACTGAACTATGCATGTATTCAGTGCATTTATTAAAATCACATTTAAACTTATTTGGGAAAAATAGCACTCATGTAAAACTGCTCTCCCTGCTTGTGTGATAGCGCTTAGCATATGATATAAATATACCAAAAACTCATACCAGTATCTTTCATTTTACGAGCATAACTACATTTATGGAGTTGTTGACTATATTTTTCAACAGACAAATGTATGAAATGTAAGATGATGTAAAGGTGTGGAGCCAATAAAATAAAATATTTTAAATTGTGTTATTTTTCATAACAAATTAATTAAGTTAACACATTAAACTGTTAAATATTTAAGACTTTTTATGATCATAACCTTAAAAAAATTAACTACTAATTAACTGTAGCAATTTGGCAGAAATTTTCATTACAAATAATACACTGCATTATAAATAACCATAAACACATCTTGACCCTAACACCTGCATTTGCTATTCAATTTCTATTCTATCTACATTTTAATAAAAAAAACAGACCTTCTAGCATTCTCTGTTCTTTTTCTAATCTTTTGACATGTTTTCTATTTATTTATTTATTTATTAAATGACCTTTAACACTAGCTTTCTCTATTATTTTTCTATTATAGACTATTCAAGACTATTATTTCTCTTTTGCTGGTTTTGATTTCTTCTATTGTCCTCAGTTATAAGTAACTTTGAATAAAAGCGTCTGCTAAATGACTAAATCTAAATGTGAATATAAATATACACCTGAAAGTCAACTCTAAATGCTCAAAACTTAACTCATTTCTATAGGACAAAATTCACAATACTATTGGTAATTATTCTGGGAAAATACAATATATTATTAGCATCTGCACTTCTTTTTTTAATGTAACAATTTTGAATTTAAAAGGTTAAAATTGATTTTTCTCAAATCTTAATAAAATAAATGCACTGAACTAAATGCAAATCAGCTATGTTTTTTGGACTTCATCTTACATAACAAAAATGAACTTTTGGGGTATTTTCCTATGTTTTTAAGGTTGTACAGTTTGATTACTACTTTTTAAATAAAAACAAAAATAACAAAATGAAACCAAATAATATAAATTTAAATAAACATGTTAATGTCACAGACATTTAATCAATATTATGTTTTGTTTAACATGTTCAATTAATTGTATGCATTAATTTCAACAGTTCTAATTCATATATGAATATATATAAATACATATACATATCTAGAAGTTACATGGGGTTTGAATCTACAGCCTTTCACTGTAATGCCCTTAAGCAATGCACCTATATTCTAGCTGCCCCAGATTATGCCTGTATGTGAATGCATTAAAACAAAAACAGCATCATCAAAACGACAAATTAGTGAATTAGTAATTACTGCATGAAATACAAAAGGAAACACTGGCAAGACTCTCTTTACAACAATATGTACCACATGTAAACAGTCCACCCACAATTAAAAGCCTCAGTACATTAGTATGGGCTTTAGGCTATTACAGTAATTACGAGACAAATATTCCATTTGGAAGCGTAAAGACTTTGGTGTTTAGCTGTGTGTCATCTAATCCAGTGGTCTTCACATTGAAATCTGCCATTGCCTCTGATCAATGGTAATAACTTGATATTGGCTGAATTTTGCAGAGAGGTTGAAAGAGTCACAGAAACATCAATACAGTGAAAATGTTGTTCACGAGCAAAGATCTTTTGCTTTCCCAAACACACAGCAAAACTTGAATGCAAACGCAGACACACACACACATACATATATAGATTAACACACACTAAGTCATGCTCACAAATGTGGCACACACAAGAAAAACGGAGTGTACCGTATAAGAACATCAAATGAGACAAGTGCAATAGCCGTCTAAGAGCAGATTATGTCTTTAAAAGTTGATGCCGTTTCTGTCAGCCAGAGATTAGTACATCACATCACAGATGTCTTATATTTCACTTGAAAAATACCAAGTAATGTTTATCAACCTCTTTGTGAATGTGTATGTGAGTTCTCAGCTTAATAGGCTCCTAATAAGACTATTTTGTTCAGATCCAGATTGAAAAGTGCCACCCTTCAAAAAGGACAGATTTCATATGCTCTGAAATGCTGTTCAGATGCTAATAAACTCCATTAGAAAGGCCGTAAAGGAATGAACAGCCACAAATCAGCGTGTGTGCATATGTGTGTGTGTGTGTGCATACACAGCGGGTAGATCTTGGTCAAACATTAAAGCTTCAAACACACTCTAAGCATGTACGTGAAATGTGTTAGAATGCAGCCAAGTGTGCACCACATTCTCAACACTGCCACAAGGGTGCCAGAGTAGCTATTCTTCTATGGTCAATTTCTCCTTAATGACAAAGCAGCAGTTTAAAGACAATTATGCTGAGTAAGTGAAATCTAGTTAAATGATTAAGCTTGTTTATAAGTAACTACCTAAATAATGATATTTTCATAGCACAGATATTAGAAGGTTATTCCAATACCCCTTATGCCCGCTAATACCTGAGAGAATATTTCATTTTTTTGTTCTACAAAATAAACATATGTGACTATATGCCACAAAACCAGTCATAAGTGTCCATTTTTCAAAATTGAAATGTATACATCATCTGAAAGCTGTACAAATAAGCTTTCCATTGAAGCATGTTTGTTAGGATAGGACAGTATTTGGCCGAGATACAACCATTTAAAAATTTGGAATCTGAGAGCGCAAAAAAATCAATAAACTGAGAAAATCACCTTTAAAGTTGTCCAAATAAAGTTCTTAGCAATGCATATTACCAAAATGTCTTATCAAAAAATAAGTTTTAACTGTGAGTCAGAACTGTGAGTGTCTTGCGGAAGAATATTGTAGCCGAAGCTACTTCTCTTCGTTTGTGTCACGAATTATGCAGGCACTGTGCTATTCCGCAGCGGTACCTATCCAAATAGTCATATAAACCCTTTTCATAGGTGTACCGTAGTGATTCGGGACAAGCCAAAAACATGGTGTACTCGCTTAGTATATTAATTTAGTCAATTCTGAACACAAAAAAGTTAAGGACTGCAGCAATAATTTGGACTCAAACAATGTATTTTTGGCTATTGCTACAAATATACCTCAGCAACTTAAAATGGGGTTTGTGGTCCAGGGTCACATGTAGGTTTGTAATGACTTAAGGATGAGCAAATGATGACAATTTGAATTTTTTGTTAACTGTCACTTTCAGAAAAGTCTGAATAGCAGACCATACGGTGGTTGGCAAAGCATTCACATCTGCAGTATTTTTCTCCTTTCGCTCCTTCTTTAATTATTTTTTATTAATATCATTTTCTCTTTCCTAAACCATGGGGTCAACAAGCTTTTTGACACAAGGTGCCATTCTGTATTTTTCTCGTTCATTATTGTTCCAAATTTGCTTGTAAACATGAGTAAAATTAACATTTATAAAATAAACAACTAAATAAACTAAATGCATTTAATATTAATCTCTTTCTCTTTTATAGCTTGAATGCCAATCGTTGCCCCTGATGTCATGCAGAAAAAGGTTGCTAACCCCTGGTCTAAACAACAACAAAAAAATCCATGTGTTTTTATGCAAAGTTTGGGGCACTGCAATAAATAAATATTTTAAAAGTTTCTTCCAAAACTTGCATAAGACTTTATTTTTTTAGAAAAATTAATTTTATTTTGCACATAATCTAAATTCCTAAACATGCACAAAAAATAACATTACTTTTATTTCAATCACTATCAAAACTGCTAATAAACCACTAGTCACTTATTTCATTTAATGAATTTTACTTTATTTGCTAACTGTTTTGTTGTATTCAGATTTTTCACAAGAATTAAATTCACATCTAGGAAACATGGATGGAAACATATCTAGTGATGGATACCTGTTAGGTTATGGCCAGTTTGCAGGTAAAAGAAACCAATTCTAGATCAGATCATGGCTAGTGCAACATCCACCAAGAGCTCAGGGTTCAGCCAATGAACTATTAAAACCATTCCTGCAGGGGAGAGAACAGCCAGAATTAATGAGGAGGAGGAAGAGAAAGAACAACAGGAAATGGTGAGTGTGTGCTCTTCCTGTTCACAGGCCACAGAGGGTGAAAAGAATGAACCTGTTGGTTGATAAAAAGGGTGATGTCACTGAATTAGAGATGATTTCAGTTCAAACATACAGCTGAAATGCATAATTCACACACTCATACATGCCGCCACTGCCCACACACGAG
The DNA here is from genome assembly GCA_032359235.1 of Enteromius mattozi. Classification (NCBI taxonomy): domain Eukaryota; kingdom Metazoa; phylum Chordata; class Actinopteri; order Cypriniformes; family Cyprinidae; genus Enteromius; species Enteromius mattozi. The sequence continues at coordinate 13,756,416 of JAUMHE010000068.1, read as the reverse complement.
CAAGATTGGTCTCAACACTACAACCACCCATACACACACACACACAAATACACACTCCAATGAATGCACCCAAGTGGCGGGCCCCTCAAAGTAGCAGTATGAGTAGAGAATGGAGTAAATTAGCCAGTATGTGTGACTGGAGCACTCCAGAAATAGCCAGGGTAATGTATTCTCATAGCGGCCGGTGCTTTGCACAATGGTGCCCTTAATAATACAGTTCATTTCTGCTGAAATAAATAAGGGCTCCATTTCCATCTTATTTCATGCAAATGATGGCAGCCCAAACAGGTAGAGGGAGTACTGTGTGTGTGTGTGTGTGTGAGAGAGCAGTGAAGGGGGGTGTCATAGTGTCGGGTTGCATTCAAATGAGCTCCAGGCCCCTAGAGTGTGGCAATGACTCCCACGCCACCTTGCCAGTTGCTGACACACACTCACGCACAGTCGATATGGCCGCCGTTACACACACTGCAGTGCTGCCAATATCAATTTCCTTGAATGCTCCTCAGGAGAACAGCGTACAGAGGAAGACAAAGAAGGCTGTGTCTCTTTTTCCTTTGCTCCATATGATAAACAATCATATAGAAAACTGCATTTAGTGTGCTATGTAAGCAGTGGAGATGGAGGCACACTGTGGCACTGTGCTGACACAAAATCTGAAAAACGCAGTCCTCCGAGAGCAGTTGTTTAACCCTTTAGAGAAAGTAAAGTCGAGATGAATCAGCGTTCACAACTCGTTTTACTTCCATTAATGTGATGGTTTTCTGACAGGATCTTCAATGAAGAGAAAAAAATATAGGGCCTTGATTTTATACACTGGGATTTCACTGGATCATAAAAAGTGGTCTCTGTATGACAGGTCTTTGCGTGACTTATTTTTTTTACTATTATGAAAATTTTAGGGAAGGTTACCAACACAATATGAAAAAACAAGATTTAAATATATATGAAAAATATGGAAAAACAAAAATCTAAATATATATGCATATATTACGAAATTTGAAGAAATGTTATTTTTGAATGGCGTTTTTTAATGTAAGAACTGTCAACTTTACAAAAGACAATTTTGGAAAAAATTGTGAGAAAAAGGGAATTTAAGGGAAGATTACAAAAATAATTTTAAAATAGAAAAATTTGTAAAAACAAATGGGAAATATTATGAACTCAATGTGTCAAAAATATGATTTTTTAAAATTATGATTAAAAGAATTTAGTGAAATACTATTGTGAACTATAAAATTATTCACAAATAGAGCAGAAACATCCAGGAGCAAAACAAATTTATCTATTTAAAAATTAAATGTATATATTTTACATATACATAAAAATAAATTATAAATTGGCTAAAACTTGACTAGAACTAAAACAGGACTTGATGATGTCATCTGAAAAAAGTTGTTTCAAAGGTGGAGCAAGTCAGCAGCTACATTTTGATATACAGAACATGCACTGAGGAAGTTAATAGGTTAAATTTTGAATTCACACTGACTTTAAGGCCTGTTAGGAACTAAATATACACAGCAAGTTGTTTAGCACCTACACTAAACAGCTTAGTTCGCTACATTTAAAAGAGTTAATGACTCATTCTCAGGCCCCACTATCTATTTAAACCTTTCAGCTTCAAGATTCAGAGACTCCACAACCTTACTTCTTTAGACACCACTTCTCTTTCTCTCTCTCCCTAGTGTGACTTACAGCAGGCACGGGCTGCATAAGATTAGATCATAAATTACCCGCCCAGAGATCTACATCTCTTCCTCATCTCTCACTACATCCCCACACCTCACGCCCCCTCCCTGTTCTTCTCTCCACCCTACGTGCCCCTCTCCTGCTTTCATCTTTCATTACAGTGCAGTGTCCAAGGTTGCAGGGCCGGCGTGTGACTGTATCATACGCAGAGCTGCAGAGAGCAAAGCGGACGGAGCAGAATAAACCCATCTCCCGGACTTCAAGCTGCAGGTGTGCAAAAGCAGCCGCCCGCTGCGTCCAAAGAAATGATGTGAGGTGCGAGGTGTGTCACGGGTCCATCACACAGGACTTCCCACCACACACATGCAATCAGTGGTCGCATGGGCTCCCTGTCCGATCCAGTCTGTGTTTAAATTGAACTGACCCCTCCTGGCCCAATGCCCCTTCCCTCAGTGTCTCTCTCTCTCTCTGCGTGAAATCAGATTTGTGCACGGCACTGGCTGGTGTCTGTCGAACAGTAAGGTGATTTATCAGGAATGCAAAGAGCATGCAGAAACAATCTTTATTGCATCCATTTCCTGCTTGTCAGCCGGGATCATGTTGGCTGTTCATTAAAGGGCCGGTACGGCACGGTGCCGGCGCAGAGCAGGTGAGAAGAATGTGTCTCGATGGCGTGATAGATTGGCTGCTCCCCTGCCGTGACAGCAGCTGGATGGATTAAACAGCGGGGGGGAGGAAGGAAGAGAGAACAGAGGGGGAAAAAAATGCTGACTCGGACGCTCACCCCGTCACAAGAATTTTTACGTGGCCGGCGAGTGTCATTCCAACCAAAACACAACACAGCCAATGAGCTGTGAAAGCACGCATGAATGTACACAATCACACTTCAGTAATGTAGTCTGGAGGTTCTAATCCTTTATTGGTTAATTGTCGTAATTTGTATTTTTGTCAACAAAACAACAAGATAAATTGATTTGAGATTTTACTTGAAAATTGTGTAAGACGAATCCAAAGAACAAACAAAAATATTATTAATTGTCTTACCCTACTGGTATTATACTCACAAAATTTTAAAAATATATACTTAATACGTGTCAGTTCTTGATATGTACTACTGTTCAAAATTTTAGGTCAATAAGATTTATTTGATCAAAATTACATAATTAAAGTAATAATGTGATTTTTCATTTTATTACTATTTAAAATAACAGTTTTTATTTTACATATGATTATATTTAATTTATTTCTGTGATTTTTAGCAGTCATTAGTCATCTTTAAGAAATCTCTCTATGCTGATTTGTAGCTCAAGAAATATTTCTTAATATTTTTTTATATTTTTTCTGGATTTCAGAAAGACTTTTAAAAACATAATTTATTTGAAAAAAAAAAAATTACATTTTAGATATCTTATATAATATAAATATCTTATATATATATATATATATATAAAAGGTATCAAAGATGTGTGTGTGTGTGTGTGTGTAAAACACCAGGATTTGCAGAGTAACGCATAGTTACCATTACCATTATAATTCATCATTTTTAAGTCATATGACTACACAGTTGCAGATTTCACAAATTCATGAAATCAAAACAACATTCTGTGGAACACATTATAATACGATTCCTTGTCAATAAATAAGCGCCCCATTTGCCTACATGTGTCACTGACTCAGTGTTACCTCCAAAGTGCATATAACACAGAAATGTGTATCAAACATTGGACTGTCTGTTCTGATTAAACCATTTGTCTTTAGCTTCTATTTTGTTCAGGCTTTGCAACAGAAGATCTGAAAGAAAAGATAATCCTACTTTGTCTTCCAGTGTCATATCTCGAAGGGCGGAGGTTAGCTTAAGACGACACACCTCCCACTGACACCACTGAGTCTCTGCGCAGGTGTCTTTGTGTGTACCGATCCTGTTCTGAATCATGATTTGCAGCTAAGAGATGTACGGCACAGACACGCAGTGACAGCACGGTAGCAAATCAATACAAGCATGTGTGTGTGTGGCAGGGGTGTTTTCTCAGAGAGGAAAAGGGAAACAGACTCCCCTTTCCCTCAGGACAAAAATAATTAATATAAATAATATTTAAATAATAAATACAATTCTACAGCGACACCGCTGGATAGAGTTTCAGAGTGAGGCCGCTTACCTTGAGCTCACTGTACAGGCAAAAAGTCACATGACAGGAAGGCTCCTTATGACTATCAATGAGTCATATGCAACCAGTCTGCAAATTGGCCTGAATGGATCAAAAAAAATATATATTTTGTAATTACTTTACAGTATATTACATAAATAACTACAACACAACTCATCCACAAATTTCCACTGTGGTCAATTGAAAATGACCTTGTTTTTTTATTGTATGTTAATGTATAAAACATATTATTGGTTGGTTGTTAATAAGTGTAAGGTAAATAGTTTTCTATACAGAGCTAAAAACCCAAATCCATTTCAAAATTCAACTGTGTGTGTGTGTGTGTGTGTGTGAGAGAAAGAGAGAGAGAGACTTCTTACCACACAGACATTGTGAAACAAAAAAATGCCTTGCTCTCTCTCTAACCATTAGCTGATTAATCTGTTCATTAATCTATCCCTTGTGCATAAAATTATGATGTGTAACAATACACAATTGCAACAGTAATGAGCTTCATTAGTTATTAAAGTAAGAATTGTTTTGATTTTCCTTTTCATTTTTAACTTGAAATGACACAATTGCCAAAAGCTTATTAAATTACAGGCTTATTCATATGTATGAATACACTCACCTCATCCAATAGGAAAAGGACTTGAAGTCAATATCGTATTGACATCATATCAAATCAGATCAATATCAAATTCAAGACATAATAGACCCAGTGATGGAAAAACTGAAGCTGTATACAAACAAACAATCACTTCACAAACACACACACACAGGAAGACAATAGCATGCACACACACTCTTTACAAACATTCTCACTTGCACACAGACACACATTAAAATTATAACCATGTGCACCCTGTCAAACACACAATTACAATGTATGCAATAATTTTACAATTATAATTTACTGTAATAATTTGTACCATTTTACAGTTTTAGATAGACAGATAGATATTAAACCAACCCATCTTAAATATTAAAATAAACATCGTAATATTAACTTTAACAAGAAGAAAGAAGAAGCCACATTATGAAGTTTATCAAATGTACCTAATGATAGCATTAAAATACATAACTACTTTAATTTACACCTACTGACATTTCTACTCCAAAAAATCATAATTTAAAATCTAATATTTTTCACCGTATATAGTTCCAGTTAACCAATTAACAGGTTTAACAGTAGCATTTTTATAATCATTTTTCTGTTAAAATTGCAAACATTTTTTACACATTAGCACATGCATACACACTCCTGCACCTGACGCGTCGCCTCGCTTCACACGTATATGTGAGCGCGCATACTCAAGAGGCAGGTAAATTTGATTGAGTCGGAGGAACGTGGAACAGTTTTGGTTCTTGATTACATTAGACTGAAAAGAGAGGGATGGAGGAAGAAAGGGGTCGAGAGTGGCCAGCGCAGGGAAAATAATATATTTCATTGTGATATCAAAATCAATAAGCATCGACTGAAAGGTGGCTAAAGGTGATGTGTGTGTACATGATCCTTCAGGCTCCAAAGACTTGCTGTCAAACGGCCCTGGACAAGGAGAAGGGGGGGAAAAACGGGCCGAGCGATGCAGAAAGAGAGTGAAACAGGTAAATAGAAAGAGGAAGGGAAAAAGGAAAAGGTGGCAGAGAGCAAATGAGAGTGTAAAAGGAGGGAACAGGGAGGGAAGACAGAGAAAAAGAGAGAGAGGGGCAGAATTCCCGCCTGGTGGAATCAATACAGCGAGGTGGAGTACAGCACAATAGCTCCAGCCCCAGATGAGAGGTCCAGTGAAGCAGGTCTAATGCTGCCCCCCACCTCCCTTCATAGCCCCCGACCCGTTTAGTATGCAGAGCTACCGATGCACCCCCCGCAACCCCATTGGTCCTCTGCCCGCATGCTACTCCGCCACACACGCAGTCACTTCCACCAGGAAAACATCTCTTGTGAAGCAGAATTCCTCTGCTCTTCACTGGCAATGCACGCGCACACACACACACACACACTCACATTCCAGCTGAAAACACAAAAGCAAACACACACACACATACTCCTCCGTTTTTATCAGCACTTGAGAGTACCCAGGCCTCAATTAGTTCTTGATGAATGAGCCCATAAGATGCTGCTTTCTCATTTCCCCCCGTAGCTTGATATTCCAGCAGCCATTATGGGCGCAGCTCTCATTGTACTGTGAGTGAGAGGAGATCAGGCTGACTGAAATGTACCTTCACTCAAGCAGAGACACACAGAGAGGGAGAGAGAGATAAATGGAGGAAGGAAAACTCTTGTTCTAGTATTTTTTAGCTCTTTTGATTCTTGGGTCTACCCATTTATATAATTATTTATTTTTCCTTTTCCAAAATCCTTTCAGAAAACCTCTTTTTTAAAACTTACAAGTAACAATATAGAATTGATGTGTGTGAATACCTAAATCACTGAAATGAAATGGTCAAAGCATGCTGTTCAGCACATATCTATAGCTGGCAGTTAACCAATCTCACTGTAAAATGTTCTTAATATATTATTATATTATATTATATTTTCACTGCATATTTTATGTTCATTTTATCTGACTTACCAAAAATCATGATTTAAAATCTATTATTTTACACCATATATGACCTTGGACCACAAAGGTCATATTTATTTATAGATTTATACACCAACTGAAAGCTGAATAAATAAGCTTTACATTGATGTATGGTTTGTTAGGACAATATTTGACCAAGATACAACTATTTGAAAATTGCCTTTAAAGCTGTCTTAATGAAGTCCTTAGCAATGCATATTGCTAATCAAAAATAAAATTTTGAAATATTCATGGAATATATGGAATGAATGAAAATATCTTCATGGAACATGATCTTTATCTTTACTTAATATCACAATTATTTCTGGCATAAAAGAAAATCCATAATTTTGACCCATACAGTCTATTTTTGACTATTGCTACAAATATACCCGTGCTGACTGTTTTTGTTGTCCAGGGTCACATATATGGTTTCAGTTAACCAATGGACAAGTTTTAATTCTATCAAAATATCTCTTTATATAATTATTTAATTTTCCTTATCTGACATTCTTCAATTTTTCTAATCACAGTACAGCATTGAAGATTGTGGATGCAATGGTCAAAAGCTTTTCAGGACATATCTACAGTAATTTAAATAGTCACTGAACATTTCATAGCAGGACAAATTCAGAAAATGAATAACAGAGATTCTGCATTAGTTGACATTCTTTAATCCAATGTATAACATTGCCTTTAGCCTTTAGCTAACTGTAATTTGGACAGTTGAGGTTACTCTGGGTCCAAAACTAACACATGTCAGGAGACTTAAATAGTTTTGGTGTAAACCATTTGAAGGTTGACTTCCCAAACTGTAGTGGTTGTTAATGTTGCAGTAATTGACCTTTAAATGACCTTGATGTAAACAAATTAGACCAGAGACACAAACGGTTTACCTAAGAACAACTAGCTTGTTGAGAAGAAGTTCAATGGCTGACATAAGCCTGGGGTTTAGCCAGGAAGACAAAAATACAAAACAAATGGTGATAAAACCATTCGAGGTGTTTTAATGAAATAATGCACGTAGAGTTTCATGGCACGTAAATATTTAAGAGGAAAAATTTCTAATTCCTTGATATCTGCCAGCAGGTTCATGGACTGGTTCATTACTTATGTATGACTGAAAACATTCCTGAAGAACCCTCACCCATTTCACAAACATTTTAAATGATCCTCCATCTATCGCTCTCTCTCTTCCTCTAAAGTGTTCACGTGAATGCAGGCATCTTTTTTAAAACACCTTATTTTTCACCTTTTTTCACACAAAACATCTTTCACACGTAGTGTTTCTGTCACAGAACAACACATGCCAAACAATCCTTAACTTTCACTGTATTCCTGGCTGAGATCCCTTCATAAAATGAAACTACAGGAACATGGAGAACAGTTAAAACTGAGTGAGGGTGACGTTTAGTTTTGACCAACGGTGTAAGAAGTAACAAGCATTAGTACTTATTCTATTTACTCATATTTATAGTAAATCATTTTCAGTATTTTTAAAAAATAATTAGCAATATTTTTTATTTAATATATTTATTATGTGTCATACATGCAGTGACATGACACGTTTCATGTTATGTCCATATATCACTGTCTATAGAATAAACACTTGTCCAAAGCAAAGAAAACAGTACAAATAAACAGCATTTCAAACGTAAAAATAAACTCAAGACAAGCACAGCTCTTCCACTTCGAAAGAGAAAACAAGCTTTTTATAAAATGTAATATGTAACAAATACTTATAAGTAGCCTAACTCAGTATTGTAACACCCAGATCAGAAATGTACAGTTGTACTCTATGTGTGTGACCGTTCACCAGTACAGCAGCACTAATAAACAGTGCACTTAAGAGTTTGACAAGAAGGGGGGGCTGTCTGTCTTCACTCTTGAACAGAACTACAAAATAACCTCACGCAGAGAAAGACAGAGAGAGAGAGCGAGAGAGAGAGCCACATTAGTCCGCACATACTCTCTGAACTAATACAATAGCTGCACAACACAGAGGGACAAAAGGGACCTCGCTTGAAATGCCAGCCTTCAATATGCACCCAGCCAATCTGATATTTAACACGAGTGTTTGGAGATTTATTTTTGTTTTTGTGCGCTGTTGTTGATCAGATGAAGTGGAAGGAAAGAGAGAGAATGAGAAAGAGAGAAAGAGAGAGAGGGAGAGGGAGCACAGATGAGTCTAACTAAACACAATAGATAAATACGGCGCAGCAGGGGAGCTGCTGTCAGGGGAGCAGTGCTGCTTTGTAGTGGAGAAGAAAAGATCTCTGGCAGATGAATGGATCCAGCGTCCAGCGGCGGGACTGACCCGGGGGAATCCACAGCCTCACCCACCCACTGAGGGGGCTCACGCTGGGGGAGGCAGTAGCTGCGAGTGCACCCCCCCCAACCCCATCCCCCCCCCCCACCCCACTTCTGCGACGCACATTCATACTTCACAATGTATACAGATACACAAACATGCAACATCTCATGAAACCTAACGAGTGCTGAAAACCCACACAGAGTACCACAGTGGAAGAGAAAGGCAGGTGATTTAAATGTACCACTGTTTAGCTGCTGACCGAAAGGGGCTGTACAACATTTATCAATGCTGTTATTTAATATATAGAAAGTTTAACATACTGTTCAGATTAACAATAAATATATAAATTATTATTGTAATAATAATATTAATATTAACCACCCATCGCTTTTTTACTAAAAATAAATTACTTTTGTTTTTAAAAATATAATTGAAATAAAAATTAACTAATAATTTTTAAACTAATAACTATATTGTATATTGTATATTGTATATTGTTAACAAACATTAAATAATAATAAATAATAAACATTTAATAATAACAATAATAATAATCTATTATTAACATATAATAAAATTATTACTACTATAAATTAAACATTACTACTAGATTAGTAAAAATAAAGTAATAAGATTTTAATAATAATAATAATAATTATATATATATATACTGTATATATATATATATATATATAAAACTTTATACTTTTTTAAATAAAGTATTATACATTTTACTTAATACATTTCATTCTTATTTTATCAAGTATTTAAATATATAATATCAATACAATTTTTACGTTTACTATTATTGTTGCTATTATTGTCAATTATTATTATTATTACTTTTATCATACAATTATTATTTATTTATATTTCAACATTTATTATCAGTTTTATTGTTGTACTTCTAAATATTTAATAATAAAATAAAATTTTATTTTAATTTAATAATTTGAAAAGCATATGCATAATAATAATCATAATAATTTGTAAAACACTTTTATATGCATTTCAAACAACTGACAGCATCACAAACACGTGAGCTAAACCTTCATTGACAGTTACAAAGCTGGTCCATTCACTTCCCAGAGAGGAAAGCTCCCACTGTGTCAGGAGGAATTTTTTTGTGTGTGCTTAGGTATGTGCATGTGAGAGGGACCTGTCAATCACACATTTCTGTAGAACATCAGCTTTCAGTGATGGAATGGCTTTTTCTTTTATAACACACACAGAATGTGATCTGGCCACTGTGCTCACACATTCCAGCCTTTACAATACAGCCGAGCTCAGCTGCTTTGATTCAAGCTCACTACAGAGGCCCAGTAATGCCCCACAGACCCTTCTATACACTCAGTTTCTCCTTTTTCTGGGAATGCTTTAATCTTAATATTTCAACCGCATAGCCTGAACTTGCAAGGCACTAAAGTCCAAAAAATAAAAAATAAAAAAGCCTGACAATGCAAAGCATGTCGTTCACGGGACCACAGAAGTGTTTGAGCAAATCACCTGTGCCTTATCACAGGATATGACATCATGACGACACTGAGTGGCTGATGGCACCAAGAAAGCACAGTCTCAAAACTTTTACTAGAGATTATGAGACTATAGTTGTATAGAGTATGTTGCTTTTTGTATGTCCAAATGGTGTAGTTACAACATCTACAGTATATCTATGTTCTATGTGGACGAATGTATTTAATTACATTTTAAAATGTAATTTATTCTTGTGATGGCAAAGCTAAATTTTCAGCAGCTATTGCTCCAGTATCACATGACCCTTCAGAAATGTTAATATTCTCTGTTTATGTAATATTTTGTATTTTTATCAATGTTTTATGAAAATCGTAATGCTTTTTTCAGGATTCTATGGTGACTTTTAAAAGCTAATGTACTAGAACAACGTTCAATCACATGCATATAAACAATATAATGACTTCTAATGACACTTTTTGTCTAGTCAACAATTTACTCACCTGCATAATAACATAATTAAATGATCTTCATTTGGCAGTGGTAATGAGTCGAAGAGCGTCATAACTTGTGAAGAGCTGCGGGCTGAAGCCACCTGAGAGAGTGCAGCACGACTAATAATGCAATAGATAAAAACAGACAGGACTAAATCAGTTCATCATCCTCCTCCTAACAGTCGCCCCATCATCACAGTACTTAATCTGTCAACTTGTGCTCTGTGTGTGATTTTCTGTTTGTGGCCAGAATAAATACATTCGAGCCAGAGAGGGTTGCCAGATTGTAGTAATTCAGCTTTTCCACAACTCTTTCTCTTTTTGCCTAGACTCGCCAAACAATCAAATGGAAAAATGAGTGTGAGTGCATCCGTTTGGTGAATATGTAAGTGTGTGTGCATGTACAGTGAGATCAGGAGGTCTTTCCTTTCCACCCACTGGTGAAGGACCTCACTGAAATCCTCTCACACCGCTGATATGGAATACTGCTGCTGGATTAGCATATCATTAGCATATCATTACCATACCATTACCTCAGCACAGTTTGCACTGGTGTGTACGGACAAGGTATCGCCTCATCAAGAGATTCACGTCCCCCCTCACCTCTTTAACTGTTTCTCCTTTTTTTCTCTCTCTCTCCACATCACTCTGTTTTTCTCCTCTGTCTTTCACGCAGAACCACGCTGGCAACGGCAGAGGGAATGCGAGGCACCGCCAGAGTGATACAGGCACGTTCTTGTCTGCACAGAGAATGGAAGCTCGCCGCAGAGCTACGTGAGTAATCATACCCCTCTGAAAAACAGCGAAGACAAACACACACACACACACACGCACACGCACACACTTCAGAAATAAACAAACACGTTCTCTCCCAGGTGCTTATACCTTTACCCACACCTTAATGCTATTAAAATTCTCTCAAAAACATAGCAAAAAATACACACAAACAGCCTGGTCTCGATATAACAACCTGGTGACTGGCTGTCAGTAAGTGCTCAGACATGCACAAATAGTAAACAAAACAAACAAACAAACAGAAAAATACTATTCCAGTTTGTATCATGATGAAACTGAGATTTTGTAGAGTTTTTTATGCCCTGCAGTGTTTGTAACACACCTGTGCGCTGCCCTCGAACGACGTGTCTCATGTCTTGGTAATAGGTCTGCCTTCTCTAAACACACTTTAGCTTAAAATGCACATGCTTTCCAGAATGTAAGTGTCATTAAAAAAAACCTGTCAAATTTGTATTCAGCTTTCTGGGCTGAGAAGTCAAAATGCTAAGTAATGTTAAGCATCTCATCACAGATCTGATACTGAAAAAATGGGTGGTGTGATTCCTGAAATCTTTACACTTTACACAAGACTTTACAGTTTGCATAGTCACATATGCCATGGACAATTAAAGTCACATTTACAAATGGATAAATGTGATTCATTGGATTAATACTTCAATTGGAAATATGAATCAATTCGGCAAAAAGAAAAAAGAGCTAACTATCAAATAATCTTAAAATGTAAAAAAAATAAATAAATATATAAAGAATCAAAATAGCTGAAAAATAAATACATTTTTCTTAAAAATTCAATTCAAGTTTAAAAATTTTAAATTATCTGGATGAATGGATGCCACATTAGTATTGTTGATCCCAGGTAGATCTAGAGAAAACAGCCACTCGTTTGGATTTGCTCTCAAACACATTAATGGCCAACACAAATCAGCTTTCTTAATTTAAGATACTTTACACCTACGATTACTGATCAGAGAAAGCAAGTGCTCATATGCGTTTAAATAAACATCCTACACACATAAACGCACACGTACACCCTGATTGAGGGCAGCGCTGAGCTTTGATGTGTTAAGTACCCCGGGTAGGTGAAGGTGGGTTTAATGACCCCGTTGATGACCAGGCCACGACTCGTTTGTTTTCCGTCCTCTCCAGCTGACACAAGCTCTACACCACAACCCAATCAAAGAGCCTGACTACAAAAGCCTCCCTCTTTTGTTTTCTTTTCAATTAGACTCAATTAACATCAGCCGAAGGAGCAAGAGACTGTGTAAGTGAGAGAGAGAGGGAGAGAGAGAAGTTATTCCTCTTTCATGTTTATTAGAGAGAAACAAGCCGTTCCAAACCTTAATTTGCTCCCTACCTAAAAAATTACTCTGGGGGGTGTTAAAAGTAACCCATGAAAATCAGTTATATTTTACTCAACTATATTAGTTAGCAAGTAAAATATATATAATAATGGGTTAATTCTACCTACACTACCTATTTGTTTACAGTAATATCTGCAACACTAAAAGATTACGTAATATATACCCCAAAATATTAGCTGTGGCACCTCAGAGTGAGCATGCGTCAACGTCCAGGAGGGAATATGTGTTTGTAAGAGCATTTGCGCACATCTTACTGTAAGTCTGCATTCGTGCGATGTGTTTCATTCTTGATGCAACAAAAATATTTAATGTGCAAAAAATTTCAAACTGTTCCTACTGTTGTGGTAAAATAATTTGCAAACAAGTCTGCATTGTACACTATGTGCTGCCTCTCTGTGCATAATGTATAGCCTAAATTTGATATTATATCTACATGTAAGCCCCCAAGTTAATCTTTAGCATACATGTAATGTATAGCGATTAATGTTAGTGTGTGCTGTGGTGAAACCATCAAAAAGCAATAGAATTATGTTGGCTTAACTCACTTTCATATGTTTTATGTGATCTTAAAAACATCAGTTTGTTTTGGGTTTTATATATCTTCTGCCAATTCACTTTGAGTTATATGTTTCAGTGATATTGAGTTTGTAGATACATTGCAGCATGGAAACCTTTAGTAAACTCTAAACTTCCAAAATTCTTTCTTTTTACAGCTCCAGATTATTGAGGAAAAAAGTTACACAAAATGTTGCCTTGATGCCATTGTTTCATTTCCATTATCAGTCACCGTGATTCAGCTGATCACCCAATCCAGCAGCAACCAATCCAGTTTAAAACATGTATGTTTATTTTGTTTGGCAGTACATTTTATGGATAATTCACCCATAAAAGTGAAACTTCTGTCCTCATTTACTCAGTCATGGTATTCTAAACCCATAAGGTTTTGGTTTGTCTTCAATGCACAAATGTATATACATTTTTCAGGGGGTGAATAAAGGAATCTATGCATTTTTGTAAGAAAAATGTCCATATTTCAAATGTAAGAAACACTTCTTTCTCACCTCATCTAACTGTCAAAAGCAGAAGGCTTTCAAGTGGATGACGTAGGACGTGGCCGCAGCCGGATTAGTGATGAAAGCAGAGAGAGAACAAAACAAAAAACCAGTCAAAAAATTTGAAGTACAAACCAAGGATTTGTATAAAAAAAAAAAAAAAATGGAGGATTATGATAAGCCAAGTGGAGACTTTGCTAAATTAAGGAAATTTTGTTTCTTTTGCTCCTGTAAACAAACTCATGGCACGCGGTGCATACGTCCTACGTCTTCTACGTACAGCAGATACCGGAAGTGACAGAGAAGTGTTTATTGCGTTTGAAATATGGACATTTTTCTTGCAAAAAGAAGAAAACAAGAATTTGTTACAGGAGGCCTAATTCATCCCCTGAAGTCATGTGAAGCATTTATTTATTATAGATGCGCGCACTTTATTTTATATCTTTGAACAGAAAAATCCGCTTGAAATAGCCAGGACAATTTTTTATATAATTCTGTCTTGATTTGTCTGAAAGAAGAAAGTCAGGGTGAGTAAAGCAGGCTAATTTAAATTTTTGGTTGAACTAAACCTTTAATAGGTAGCTTAGTGTAGGTATATTAGAACACAGCTAAAACTCACAAAACTGCTTTGTGTTTCAATGTGTGTGTGTTGTCTGTAACTGGCAGAGATATACTATAGTTCACTTTTTAATTACAAATGATAGTAATAATAGCTTCTACGCAGCAGATTATGTCAAGTGTTTTGTTGTGCTGGCTGATGTAACGTACACATAGTTCCAGATTGTGCATTTAAAACAAAAGCACCAGAATACTAGAGTGCTCAACAACTCTTGGGTTTGAACTTCTATGTGTGAAAGGCTCCCAAAAGGCCCAAAAGCTTGTTTATTTTTTTTAAGTAGGACATGATAATTCATGTGAAGGGCCATTGGTTTGGTCCGTGACGCTTGCAGCGCTGTGGACATTTGGCTAAGTTCCCACAGCAACCCATTAGCAGAATTCCAGCAATAAACACAATTCAGGCCAAACGGCAGAGGACGGGACGGCGCTCACTCAACTCCATCCACATCCAAAAACATCCCACAGTTAAAAAGATCCTCTTCAGAATGCAAAATAGAATTAGGAAGACGGCGCTATACTGCCAGGACTCAGGAACGGCGACTGTGTCAATGTTGCTTAAGCTAAATTAGAGCTCCTTCAATGAGCAAATACACCCGCTCTCTGCCACACACACACACACACGCATAGCATGATCTCACTGTCTGTCTGGCTACAAAAAGGAGCACTGTGCACACACACACAGACTAATGGGCATTTGATTAGACAGAAGCTCGTGCCTTCCAGTGATCAATAAGAATGATAGAGAGCTAATATGTCTCTGTCTGGGCCAGGACGCAGTGCTGTTTAATGGCAGAGTCTACAGGGAGAGCGTTCACCACGCTGCTCGTGGAACAAGGGCAATTGACCATCCCGTCTATGACAGTGACCTCTTCACTGGCCGGGAATACATCATTAAGAGGTGACAGACACACTCAGTCACACACACACACAGTCACGCGTCAGAGGTTAAGACACACATTTACAGATGGGAATAAAATCAGCGTGTGTCTGGAGTGGGTGGGAACCAGATGAGACAAATGTGGGTTCCACATTTTGTCTTTGGGGGTGTTTAGCCGTTATGAGGCTCGATTAAACTTGGGATGTCCCGAATTATGTTTTTTTATCAGCCTTATTGATAGGGAAGAGGAACTCATTTCACATTGCTTAATGTGTCAAACTACGTCCTATCTGCTTAGCCACAGGTCCAACAGTGATTGTTTTGTTTAAGAGATAGATCACCAAAAACATGTTACAAACCTGTATGGCTTTCACGCTTGTGTGGAATGCAAAAGAAGATATTTAGAGTTTTTTTGTTTTGTTGTGGTTGTTGTTGTTTGCACCAAAACTGGTTACAAACATGATCATCGTTTGTGTTCTGCAGAACGAAGTTAGTTATTAAGGTTTGGAACAACATAAGGTTGAGTAAATAATAACTTTTTTTTATTATTTATTTTGGAGTGAACTATCATTTTAATACCAAGTGTAAACATCTCAATCCAACCTGAAGTGGACAGCATTCCAGCATTTGAGACAGCATCCCTTACAAAGTCTTTCAAGTCAACTAAACCAAGTCTTAAAAGTTATTTAGAAAAATGTGAATCATTTGGAAAAGCTCATGCATATATAAACTAGGGATTAAACTATATTATAATTTCTATCCAATAATTATTAAGATGTTATAATATATTAAATAAATAAATGTATATACCACTTGGTGAAACACACACACACAAACACAATTTTTATATAGATTTTAATGCTAAAAGCAGACATTATAATCCAAGTCTGTTTTGTTTAATTAGTGTTTAGCATTAAAAAGCCGGACAATGCTACCATCATGCATCTCAAATGCAGACTACACAGAACATCTTCAGTATGCAGTGACACAGACAATTAACTCAAAATGTCTATTTCTATTTTCTATTTCGCTCAAAACATCATGACTGTGACTATATTACCAGCATTTATTTTCCTGAGGTTTTCATTTTCTATGCCTTATCAACATGTAGTCATATACTGATGCTGATGAATAAGGGCATGAAATCAGAGGCTCTCCCTTCGACCCCTCAATCACATGTGGTCACAGGAGACGCATTTGAGACGCATGTTATTACCAGGTGTAAGGATAATGTGTCCACATAATGACCACATGCGATCAGATCAACCGAAACTGATGATAATGCCAGATGTAAACAGGGTTTTAAACGCCCTCAACTGCATTCTATACAACATTCTGTAACAAATTATTCTATAAACACTATTTTAATCTTTCTACTTCAAAATTTCTCATTTGATTCAATGTGTCACTGCCATAATTATTTTACTAGCAATTTCTAAGCAAACATAGTTTTTTTCAGTGCAGACTTAATTGTTGTGGCCATTTATATTAACAGAGACAGCCAAGTGGAGGAAATATAACTCAAAACCACATCAACAACATTAACACCATGTCAAATATGGTTTCTTGGTAACACTTAACAATAAGATTCATTCGTTAACATTAGTTAACAATATTAGTTAACATGAACTAAGAATGGACAATACTTCTGCACCATTTATTAATATTAATTTATGCTAATTTTGGCATTTGCTAATGCATTATTAAAATCACATGTTGTGTTTGTTAACATTAGTTGTTATTGCACCATGAACTAACATGAACTAACAATGAACAACTTTATTTTAATTAACTAACATTAACAAAGATGAATAAAGACTGTGATAAATGTATTGTTCATTGTTTGTTCATGTTAGTTAATACACTAACTAATGTTAACAAATGACACCTTATTGTTTTCTTTAACATGTAGATTTAATAGTAATTGTAAAAGTCAGTGCAATAATGATTAGCAAATACCAAAAATTCTGTGTGCTTGTGTAAAGAGAGACTGCAATATACACATGTGTGTGCTTAGATGGCGAGAAAGGTGAGTGAAAGATGTAGGGCACAGCTGGATAAACACTGAGAGACGAAGAGAGAGAAAATGTGGCATTGGTAAAGCAGTGAGACAGAGTGAAACGGCCAGAAAGAGAGAGACACGCAGAGAGAGCGAGGGCGAGGACAGCCAGCTGCAGTGCTGTGATAGGACTCAGACAGACACCGCGAGAGGAGCAGATATCACCGCTGACATTTCGGGCTCCGCTACCCCCAACAGCCCCCTGGGATCACAGCAACCGTGCCACAGCCCTCCCTGTCAATCTCCCTGTGCCTGTCACTCTCCTTTTACTCAGTTTCTCTTTTTCTCCCCATTATCTTCCGAGCAGCGTGCGTCCCTTCATCTGGACAGACCGTTGATCCATATCACCCCTTCTGTCCCCACTCCTCGCCGGCCTACTGTCACTCGCCAGAGAGAGAGAGTGTGTGAGGGAGAAAGAGAGAGAGAGAGAGAGAGAGAGAGAGAGAGATTGAAAGAAAGGACAGGAGGGTCGGAGGGCAGTGAAAGTGAGGAATACAAGGAGAGAGAGAGAGGCAAAGGTCGAAGGTACTCTCTCCCCCTAAGTGTAGAGGAGAGTGAATGAAAAAAAAAAAGAAGGATGAAATAGAGAGGGGATCCAATGTGCCCTCTCTTGCACCCTCCTTCTCCTCGTCGGTTCCCTGCGCTCTGTGTTGCGGTGCTCGCTCTATTGTGCTAGCTTTCAGAAGTGCTCAGTTTGAGTGGCAGGCCGTCACAGATCAGCTCCCCGCTAAAGCATCCTGGCAGGCCGGGGTGACGGGCCAGGAAGGGATCTAAGTGGGTTTATCAGCGCCTCTTAACGCCTCTCCAGCTCCCTGACACAAAAGAGAGGGGTATTAAACATCTAAAGCAAACCAAAAAGCGTGAAAGCTCCTTATAGGGCCTCCGGATTGCGGATGTGCCTGGGATCTTAAAAAAAGAAAGAAAGAAAAAGAATAAGAAAAAGAAAGACATAAAAAATAAAAACAATCGAAAATGTCGTAAATGACACAGAAGGCAATGGGAGAATTGGGCGTGCAACACTTTCACTTTGGACAATCACATAAGTCAATGCAGAATAAGCATGGCTGTTGATATAAAACTAATGCAAAAAAAATCATAAATATTTGGCGTAATTAAAAATTTCTGTTAAGCCTGAAGTGTAACCTAAATGCAAAGGATGTTTTTTATGAATTACACAGACAACTGCCACTAAAGCGAGTCTCCAAAATGCAGGTTTTTACCAAGGACGATAACTATAACAATAACATTTTTAACAATAACATTTTTAAACAATAAAACTCTATAAAATAGCATAATCCACAGAGCTATAACAATAAGACATTGGCTGTTTTCAACCACAAATTGGATGTAAATTTAGTCACCCTCAAGACATCCAAAATGTAGGTAAATTTTCAGTCAAAAAAGCATACGCAAAAACAACAAAATTAATATCCGTGGTTCCTGACAAGACATTAAGGTCTTATTCAGCAAAACAATCAGCCTGTGCAAGAAACCGAACATTATTTACAACATTATTACCTGTAATCTAGAGCCTGGACACTAGTTCTATCAGTTTGTTGTAGTAGAGTTGGTTGTTGGATGTGTGTGTGTGTGTGAGTGTGTGTGTGTTAGCATGACCTGAGTTGGCCCATATCTAAGTCTGGGGCTAGTGGGGGGTCCAACTTTATGTGTTTGTAAGCAAAAGGTCATAGAGAGGTTTTGGTGTGCCTGCAGGGGGTGTGATGCAGGTAAGAAAAGGACCATGAATCAGAGACCCAGTGCATCTTCCTCCTCCTCCCAGTCAGTAGGAAATAAAAAAAGGAACAAATTGTACTTCAGCTGTGTTTAGAAAAACTTTTCGATCTAAAATGTTTCCTAGCGGTTGCTGCATTGATTCTGGTGTGCTAGTGCCAATGTAGACAGAGCATGTCTTGGGTCATCATCATTTCTCACTTTCTTTTTCAATGAAATTGCAAAATAAAAATACAAAAAAGACAGTTTCAGTAGAAACAGAAGAAATGCTTCTGTGCTCGACGAGTGTGGGTTTTTCTGGCCTTATCTCCATGCTACCTTTGACTTTTCTCAGCTTGTGTTGGATGTGTTTCAGAGGCATGGTAATTACATAATTACTGCTGTAATTAGCACTGTGGTTGATTGGGAGAGAGCTCGGGGGAGGCCACCGCAGGTCAACTCAACATGGCTGCGTGCCTACACCTGACCGACAGCATTCCCACACAGTATCGCTCCATTTCCTCACACGCTTTTCTGATAATGGCTGTTTACACCAACACGTGGAGGTGGGTTCAAAGCCATAGCAAAACATATGCGAGATCTCCTAGTGTATAATAGCTCAGCCACAGCCAAGCTCACTGCTAATGTGGTTGTGAAACTCAACGAGAAAACTCGGCCACTTCAGCGTGGAGGCGGCGTTCGTCTATTCGAGTAGCAATTCGGACGCCAAGTCTATGACAGTGAGGTCTCTGATATCGACAGCTCATTAGCAGACCTTCTGTCTGAAATCATACACGGCAACCTGCCATATATTCTGCAGAAACAAGGATTTTGAAGCCCATTTAGACATATAATGTGCACGTTGGCTTCCATTTAAAATGACCTTTGATCTTTTAAAAAAGTTTCCAAAATATAATCCGACAGAAGAACCGGTCGACCTAGTACATTTTTCCAAAATGCAATGCCCTGGACCTGACCCTCCAAACTCCACTGTGATGAATAAACCAGAAGCTACGATTTTTAACATCTTACTCATGACTTATTATTTCAGTGCAGTGCCAAAAACAGTTTAGACGTATTGTGTTTACATAAATTGGGTTTAAACGGCGAATAATAATAAATACAGCACTTATTACTGAGGTTATAATTAGACACCAAACTGAACGTGCAACATAATGAGGTCATGTAACAGCAGTGGAGCAAACTATAGTTATAGACATTTTACTGTTGCATTTTGTATACTCAATGCATTTTATTAATAAAAAAAATATCCAGTGCTCTACTGTACGCAAATATTCCTATAGACCAGAGCTCATTGTATACTGCCCACCGTCACCTGCAGAGAAATATTCAGAGGAAGTCTAGCTCTCACAGTGAGGGCTTTGGCTGCTAGCCAGGTAACAGACTAATTGTGTTTGCCCCCTACACAGCGACAGCCAAGAAAAAGTGCTCCCTAACCCTATTACAATATTGACTAACTGTATACAAAAACACAATTAAATGAATTCTATATACAAACAAACAAACAAACCCCACTCTCTCAACGGAGGGATCTCTCCTCAGTATTAGGATCACAGCTGCAGGGTTTCAATGAGGAAAGTGCAGCATTATATCTACAGATCTCCAGTAAACAGCAAAGTATGTGGAAGTCACAAAGTCATGAATTCAACACTTCCAACTCACAATCATTAAAATAAATCCCCTTAATTGGTTATGTGCAGCACTGCAGGTTTAGGAAAAACATCTTATCAAAGCTACTGTATAGAGGGCATTGTTGGTTATAGTAGAGTGTTTGTAAGTTCTTAAAGGTACAGTATATTCACAGCACATTTCACTTCCAAATTAATCTTTGGAAGACAAAAAAAGACATTTTTGATGAAATCCGAGAGCTTTCTGACCCTCCATAGACGGCAACTGCCAAGTTCAAGGCCCAGAAAGTCCATGTGACATCAGTGGTTCAATCTTAATATAATAAAGCTACGAGAATACTTTTTGTGTGCAAAGAAAACAAAAATAATTACTTTATTCAATTTCTCTCCATCACATGCAATTTCTTCTCTTGGCGTATGCGTGGCACTCTTGTGAACGCATATTGAAGACTAAGATGGAAAAAATAAATTGTTGAATATTTTGTATAAATTTGTATAAAGTCGTAAACTCTCTTGCATTCCTGTATATGGACAGTGAAAAAGCTCTCAGATTTCATCATTTGTGTTCCGAAGATGAACAAAAGTCTTACAGGTTTGGAATGACAGAAAAGTGGATAATCTAGATTTTGTGTGTGTGTGTGTGTGTGTTTAATACTTTTATTTGTAACATTTTTATATATATTATTTATGCATGAAAAATATGGACTATATTGACGTTGTCTTTTAGAGTTTGCTTCTCACAGACATGAACACACAATATAGTTTATGAGAAAAACACAGCACTGCTACCAAATGGTTCAATCCATATGGAGTGCAGAGAGGATGCAGAATATCTGCAATTAATTTAGGGTGAATTATTCTCAGTGAGTTTGTCGCTCTAGGGTACCATGTTGTAGGTTTTAGGGGTCTGAATTTAAGTATGCATGCAAGAGGCGTTTCACCCTCACCGGACCTCGCCATGGGTGACAGTTTCCTTGGAAACCCTTCCCAGTGCAGCAGTGTGGTGGGTTGGGTTGAGTAGGGGGGGCTCAGTGCCACAGAGTGTGCACGTGTGCATACAAACACACACACAGGCGGGATAAAGGAGGAATCGTCACACACTAAACACATGTCAGTCTGTGCTTCCTCCCTTCCTGTCAGCTCAGCATTGGTCTGGTTGAGAATCCCCACAAAAAAACTCATTTGCATAAACATGCCACCTAAAATTAAAAATCACACCTCTGTGTAAAGTTGTTTCGATGTGTCAAGATTTGATTTATTGGAGCATTCCAAATCATTCAACCATTTGTGTGCTTTTTGTTTCTACCTTTTAATTTGTGTTTTACCCTTCCTTCATAAATAACCAAGCGCAGCTGTCCCTAGAAAAAAAAATCCCTCTGCATTGTTCAGATTTTTTAATCTGACATTGACAGAAGCACACAGAAACTTTTTACAGCCCAAAAGTCTGAGACCATTAGTGAAAATTATTCTATTTTGCATTTTTGTAATTAAAAAAACAAACAAACTGCAATTTAGAAGAAAAGTTAAATTCAAAAATAGTCTAATTTCAAAATTTTTGAATTTGGTTCAAGCTGCATGAATTCCACAAGATAAACCTGAATGCGATGTTCTCAAAATAACAAACAATATTACTGTGCCTCAGTATCACCTGTACAAAGATATCT
>JAUMHE010000068.1:13695214-13727699 GCA_032359235.1 Enteromius mattozi | reverse complement strand
AACAGAACAGAAAACAAAACAGAACAAAAAACAAAACAAAACAAAGACCTGTCATGTCACTTCCTCACTCTACAAAGTGCTGTCAAAATAAAACATAACAAAAATCAAAATGCCGGTAAAGCTTGCTCTATGTAACGTCCAGTTCCCATTTCTACACTCTCTTCCCCTCTTTCTATCTCTCCTGACTTTTCTGAGTATTACAAAGGTGAAAAATCCATAAATACCACTTGGCTTCAGTGTGTCAGAGAAACAAACTCTCAGAAATGGAATTGTACAAAAAAAATTGAATCCATTACTCAGATGAAGCACTCTTCTGCTTTCTGAAGTTCTCTGAAAAAGTCTGCATCAGGTGCATTGAACACCTTGAAAAGTCCACTGGAAAAATAAATCAATATCTGGCTCACAAACAACACTAAAAAGGCCCCCCCAAAAATGATATTTTGTTACTACACTTAAGCCAATAATTGGTCTTAAATACAGCATCCTGAACTGCCGCCTGTTAATTGAATACTATATAAAGGAAGTCAGGCAGCATTAATGCTTCAGCTATCCTGCGGTTCAGAGACCAACAGGGATCGGGTTGTGATGAATAATTCTAACCCGGCACAGCTGAACTCTGCGTGTGTGCGCGAGCGCTTCATACCACACAGGTATTTTACACTCCTGACATGTCTATCAAGCCGCTGCCAGGAGCTGCTCCCGCTGTCAGACCTAAAAGATGACAGGAGGGAAGGAATGTGCGAGAAAAAAACAACAAAATAAACAAAGACATCAGACCTCGCAAAGGGAAGCGGTAGAACTCTATGGTGCAGTCCCTGCCTCTTGTGTTTTGTGTGAGCGTGGCTGTTGCAGTGTACCTCACATGCTAGATCGCAGCATCTTGTTTCTTGTTCCCCCACAGAAACCATAATCATAAACTATGTGGAACACATGTCCCCTCAGGGATGTACAGACACATACCGCGATGCCACGGCCTGTACGCCAGGGCTGCTCTGTGGACTGCAGTGCACACTGTAACACTATACACACGTCTTGTAAACATTCACACACAAGCAGAACTAATGCCACTCTTGCTGCTGCTGCGGAGGTGCCATGGACCTGCAATCTGGAGGTGATGATGCTGTTTTTGTTTGAAACGGGTCTGTGTGAAACAAAAAGAGACAGAGGGATTAGAAGAAAAACAAGGTTGTAGTGAAAAGGGTTGCAGGGTTTCAGATGCAGTAGGGGGGTAACTGACTCAAAACAATGATGCTATCCAGCTTAACTACATTTTTAGTGGCATATCTCATTGTTTTACAACTGAAATTAGTCAATGGTTGAATTAATTTTCATTGAATATTCCATTTATGTTGCATTGGAAGTCTGCCTGGTTCATTTCAATTTTAATAATCTGTGTGAAAAGTATATACAAAAACTTTTGTGTGGTATCTCAATGATTAGTTTAAATGTTGATTTGTGTTAAAAGAACAGTTGGTAACACTTTATTTTAGGGTCTCTTAACTAGTTGCTTATTAGCACGGATATTACTAGAATATTAGCCATTTATTAGTAGTAACAAAGCATGTATTCCACATCCCTAATTCTGCCCAATACCTAAACTTAGCAACTACTTATAAGCAGCAAATTAGGAATTTATTGAGGGAAAAGTCATAGTTAATTAAGTGTTCCCTATTCTAAAGTGTTACCAAGCAGTTCACCCAAATTTAAGTTTTTACATTTTTGTTTACTCATTCTTAGGTTATCTCAGAAGTAGATGTAGTTTGTTTCTTTGTGAGAACAGATTTTGAGAAATTTAGCATTAAATCACTTGGTCACCTCTGCAGTGAATGGGTGCCATCAGAATGAGACTCTAAACAGCTGTAAAAAACATCACAATAATCCACACCAATCCAGTCCATCAACTGACATCTTGTGAAGGGAAAAGCTGCATGTTTGTAAGAAATATTTAATTAATAGACTGGAGTCGTGTGGATTACTTCATCCTGACGGTACCCATTCACTGCAGAGGATGCATACAGTATAGTAAGTGACTTAATGCTACAAATCTCCAAATCTGTTTTGATGAAGAAACAATCTCATCATGGATGATTTTTTTAAATGTTTTTTTTTTTTTTTTTTTTTGAGTGAACTATTCCTTTAAATGACATTTAACATAAAGTGGGTGCAAATATTTAGTTACTGCTTTTCACTATGGTTTGATACAGATATTTAAATCAGGCAGCAGGGTGTTTATTAAAATTTTTCTGTGAATTTGTTTAATTTTTTTAACCCAATTAAGAACCCCATTGCTTTTGTGGCAGATAAATAGGGGGAGATGACGATGATGTACAGCTCTTTTGAGGGCAAAAGGGAAGGCTAATGATGAAGCCCTTTTGGTCTTTGCCTCCTACCCTCGACCTCTTTCTCTCTGTTGCTGTTTGTCTCCTGTCAATCTTTCATTGAATATTCATATGCTTCTTTAGCAGGAGAAGAACTGAAAGGATAACGTTGCTACAGGGTTCTAACCCCAACCAATTACATTTATGCCCACCACATGGAGCTCTCGCATCAGCCAACAACTTCCACAACAACATCTCGAACCATATAGTAGGTCTGAAATCCAAACGGACCCCATTTTATTCAGTCTGTTCCTATGTTCATCAAAATGTAAATCACTCTGCCTCAAACTACTTTTTTGATGGTGTCACATAGGCCACGCGGGCTGCTGGTTAATGTTTTAATGGTTAATTTTAATAATTTACTTACCTTCACTTCTAACCTGTGCAAATTTTCATCCATGGAGATGAGAAGATGATAACTTGTGCTCTATATTCCAAATTTTCTGTGCTTGCTACACTTGTTATTTTGAATCCAACAATTCCAATCAAAAACTTAATGAAATCCTTAATGAAGATTTTCTTAAATGGCACACTTCATACCACATGAGGAGGAGGAGGAGGAGGAGGAACTGTACTGAAACTCATGCTATACTGTTTAAAAGTTTGTAAGTCAGTCTTGAAGGTTTTGAAAGAAGTATTTTATGCTTACCAAAACTATTGAATAAAAAATGCAGTACAAACATTGTGAAATATAATTACAATTTAACAAAATAACTGTGTTTTCATTTTAATATATTTTAAAATATTATTTATTTTTATGATGGCAATGCTTAATTTTCAGCATTACTACAAAAATTTATTTGTTAAATGGTACTTTAGAAATCATTTTAATATGCTGAATTGGCACTTAAGAAATATTTATTACTATTAATGTTGAAAACAGTTTAATATTTGGAAAGCATTATAAATTTTTCAGGACTCTAATGAATAGAAAGCTTAAAAGAACAGTCTTTATTTGAAATCTCTTGTTATATAAATGTCTTTACTATCATGTTTGACCAATTAAATGCATCCTTGTTGAATAAACGTATTAATTATTTTTTTTTATTATTCCAAAACTTTTGAATGGAGTGAACCTTCTGGACATGTTCAGATGCTCTCAAGAGTCAACTTGAACTTCAAGCTCCTCCGCAATCGACTGCAAACTCATACACAGGCTGGTCAATTCTGGCATAAAACACCCCAATATCCAATCATTTCCTGATAGCTAAAATCCAGTCCTCAACTATTTCTCATTGCGCATCCTGTTTTACTCATAAGTACGGCACAAATGAGTTGCAGCTGCTATTTCACTTAGACTTACCCACATACCTTTATATTCTCAAATCATACTTAATAAACACCAGCCTATTTTTTTCACCGCCACTATATTATTCAAGGTCTTTTCTTCTGGTGCTCAGGTGTATTGAATTAAATGTTGAACAAATGACTGTAAATTTATGTAGATTAACATGCATTACCTGAGTCCAGATGTGTTTATCTGGGCTACACACTTTCTTTCATTCTGCATAGATATGTGTGTGTGTGTGTGTGTGTGTGTGGAGTTTTATTAAAGACAGGACTTGGGGGTGGCGAGGCGCTCTCAGTAATTTTCCTACAAAGTGCTTTAATCCATCACACGGCCAACATGTGGCCTTTCCAGTCATACATCATCTCACCCTGCAGAGAGCATACAGCATCAGCTCTCCCTTCTCTCTCTCTCTCTCTCATTCACTCACACATTCTTTCATTCTCTCTCTGTCTATAAATCTATCTCTATCTCTCCTGCCTACAGAGATGTAGACATGTTTCTGTCTCTGTGTAGCCTCAGTCAGAGCGTTGCCCTCAGCACTTTTTCATCTCAATTCTTCTCCTGAAGAACACAACGGGAAGAAACAGCAAGTACATCGAGGGGAGAAATAAAACTGGGGGAAATACAGAAAATAACAGACGGAGCTAAAGAGAGAGAGGCTAAACACCACACTTTGTGTGTGTGTGTGTGTGTGTGTGTGTGTGTAATGGCGTTCCCTCCCTCCTTTCTGCCCTGGCCCAAACCTGTCTCCATCTCCGCTGCACAGTAAATGGCACAGCCGTATCTATCACACAGCTCTCTGTAATAGAACACAAGCTTCCTCACTACCATTAGAGCACTGCCATGTGTCCACATGATTACACACACGTATACACGCACACACTCCCCATCTTTCACTCTAAATGTACTGTATACTTACAGCTTCTGACATCAACCAGAGCATTCACAACATTTGCCCTGCATTTGATGGGATATTATGTGAATCTAAAAAGGCTGATGGTGGGATGTTCGCACATGTTAGATACAACTGATTGAAATGTTCCTAGAAAATCAAAATAAAGAATAAAGAGGGGTAAAGTTTCAAATGCACATCAACACTTAATATCAGATAAAGAGGACAGGCGCATCCAAGATAAATGGGGAAACTGGTGAATGGAAATAGCCAAAACAGATGTGAGAATCGAAACACAGATTGGCAGATCATATCTCAACCGCCGACTGAAGGAAAAACTACCTCTATAAACGACGAAAAACACAGAGGACGCAAATTACACCCACACAAACAGTACATGGTAGAGGATGCAACGTTGCTTTCATACCACTGTTGATGTTTGGCAAAGCATCATAAAATAAGTTCCTTTACAATCAATTGATAGTTGTAAAAGTAAATAACATAAACGCAATTAATAAGGATATATAGATACTAATACCCTACAAACACTAAAACTAAAAACACTGAAAGACAATAGTTTTGAATTGCACAAGTGAATATAGGCATCACAACATAATGCACACTAGGAAATATGTATACTCGTTTGGAGATTTGCTTATGGATTATAGTATATTTAATATTATAACAGTGTTATTAACAGTGTTTTTTTTAAATATCATTAAATAACATTAATTAAAATACGGCAACGGTGTATATAGAGCAGTGTTTCCCAACCCTGTTCCTGGAGGCACACCAACACTACACATTTTCTTATCAAACACTACACATTTTCCAATTTTTCTTAATCAAACACACCTGATTCAACTCATCAGCTCGTCAGTAGAGACTCTAGAACCAGAAATATATTGGTCAGATAAGGGAGACACCTAAAATGTGCACTGTTGTTGTTGGGAAACACTGATATAGAGTATCCCTACAGGAGTCAATATTTTGTCCTGTTGTTCTATAAGAGATAGACTGTCAATGGGAACAGAAGTTAATTTTGTCATCTTCTAGAGTGTCTTGGAATTAAAGCCACAAAGAAAACAATATATCATGGGGTATGTAGTGATCAAAGACAAGTAAAAGACAGGTGTGTGGAGAGCTCTTGATTAGGTAATACCTTGTCCATACACACTAACCCAAACAGCGCTGAGGAAATTGCATGGTAATGATATGCTAATGATATGCTAATCCGGAAACACTGTTACATATCAGAGGTGTGACAGGATTTCGGTCAGACCCTTCATCACTGGGTGGAAAGTAAAGACCCACAGTGAACACACACACACACATTCAGCTCTCCTTACACTCAAAAGAGGTTTATCAATTTCAAAATAAACTAAATAGAAACTAGCAGTTTAAATAAAAGTCATGCTGTGACATGCTGTCGATTACCACAGATAATAATTTCCACTTGTAAAAAATGCAAATCATATTTGCAGTGATGCACTTGGAAGTATATGGGCCAAGGACAATGCAAAGGACAGTATTTTAATATATTTCTATATTTTCACAATTAAATAGTAAAATGATGCAAGGTTGGTAAGTGATTTTCACACTAGTTATTTGTTATGTTTAATACCTAAGTCGGTCACACTTTATAGTAGGTGTCCTTAACTACTATGTACTTACATCAAAAAATAAGTACAATGTACTTATTGTGATCATACTGTATTTTAAAACGCTTCTGCTGCTGTTGAGGTAACGGGTAAGGTTGGGGACAATTTTGATGATTTTGATGATATGGTTTACGGGTGTGTTAAGGTGTAAGGGATGGGTCAACAGTGTGATTATAAATGTAATTCCACAAATTAATTACAGATGTAATTACATATATGTATTTTTAAAAGTATAAGTACAATGTAAAAACATAGATGTACACAATAAGTGCATAGTATCAAAAGATTGATTTAAATTTAAGTACAAAGTAGTTGAGGTCAATTAATATAAAGTGGGACCCCTAACTCTTGTGGAATACTTTTACAGTGGTGATAAAATACACATTTTCCATCAGTGCACTAGTATTTTCCATCATGCTTTTTTTAAAACAACACACAAACACTGACCTCTTACTGCTCTATTGTGAGGGTTTGCATCTCACAAATTCGAGCATGTGTGTAGATCTCAGAAACCACCGGCTATCACGTTCACCAGAGGTCGCAGTGCACACAAGCGTAAATGTGTACATCTGCGCTGCAAAGGTGTCAGATATTTTCCTGGCACTTCAAACGAAACCTCAAACCTATAATAGCCACCATTATCTGCCTGACGTGCGTCTGCGTGCTCGTGCCCACACTTCTCACACAACACACAGATCCCATTTCAACCCAACAATGCACAAACAGCCTCTGGAACACTTCCTGACATGTGCCTGGACACTCATTACCACACTGTAGGACGATTACTGACTCATAACACGCACTAACAATTACACACGGATTGCATTACGGTACACACAGGTCCACGAAACAAGTCTCAGACTACACAGAAAACCTTCATATAAACAAACTCTCCTCTGTCTACACCTGTTTATTTAAGCCTTGCGTCAGCAGGTTTCAATGGGGTTTCCATTTAGCCTGCCAGCCTGTAAGCTGCTACGTTCAGAGATTTTAATATCGCCCTTGCAGACGAAGAGATTCATCAGTGACCTTTTATGATGGGACTGAAGAGGCTGGAAATGGTGACATAATGTCACAGAGAACATAATAAATCACAGAAAATAAAAGCAAGCTCACTTTGACAGCATCTTCAGCCCATAACTGTTCAGAGTGAGAACAAACATATTGTAATGACCTTCAAATGCACATGACGTCGCTGAAAGGTGTGAGAGAGACGTTAAGCGCAAAGTGCTATGGCCGACTACATGGTGAGAGGATGTTAGCAAGATGGGGTGAAGATTTGCTTCACAGAGGGGTGGCGGCTCTGAGGCGGTACAGCCTATATATGCTATGGACGCTTTCTGCCAAATCCCTCTATTACGGCATGAAATGATCTTTCTTCCTGTGGCACAGCTGGTCAATCCTATATGACGGTGAGGAGA
Source organism: Enteromius mattozi (assembly GCA_032359235.1). NCBI lineage: Eukaryota > Metazoa > Chordata > Actinopteri > Cypriniformes > Cyprinidae > Enteromius > Enteromius mattozi. Next base: position 13,720,056 of record JAUMHE010000068.1, on the reverse strand, counting down.
TTTTGTGGCATATGTAATGAAGCATATGTCAAAGAAAGCCGCAATTTTTTCTTTACGCGGATCTCAAACAAGCCGGGCTGACTGTACATTATTCCTTTCATTACACAGCTACCCACCACATGCATACATAAATATTTGGATGTGCATTTTTTTTTTTTGTGAGTTTTAATATTTTATCATACTACCAGTGTATCAAACCAATCGGCTTCCACTAAAAATAGTCTATTACAACATACCAAACAATCAGGATAGTAACAAGACAAACACTGTACAAATGTTAGTGTAGTATTAAAGGTATCATGAACTGAGAAATCTAATTTTCTTTTGACATGTAAGAGGTCATTGTACTATAAAAACATCAGAACTCAAAACTTCCTTGTTAGTCCAAAAACAGCTTTTATTGACAACAAAAAAGACTGTTGAGGGCAAGAATGCAGTGATTTCGTCAATGTAGTTCATGACCCCTTTAATACTGAGATCCTTTTTATTGCAATCGATAACTTACACTCATGATGATGGCAACTGCTTTGGTGTAAAACAATGAAATGCTTTTTTTTTTTGGCCGCCTTGGTTGTGGAAGTATTTTTTACTGTAAAGATTTTAAAATAATTTTTGTTAAAGAGTTATAAGCCATGAGCCAAACTAACCAGCTACATGGTGAATCACATTACAGACTTAGATTGCGAATGACAGTGTATTTTAAGTTCGCTGGAAAATATGCATAAAAATTCAGTGCAGGGAGACTGACTCTGTTATATTATTCACAGTGCTTTATGGAAATGGAAAGGCACTGAAGAGTTCTTTCAGCACAGTTTACTTGTCACAAGTCAGATCAGTGGCAATTTCTTTGCAGAATCATGGGTTAATGTAGTTTTTTATCAGGAATTTTACTGTTACACAATCATTCAATAATGCATGCTGACAGCTTCAACAAAAAGATGTTAGCTAACAACCTCTTAGCTAAGTTTTTGTTTAAAGGTTTGTAAGTTATCATTTAAAATAAGTTGGAGAGAATAAATTGCATTTTTCCATCCAGAACCGACTGCTCCACTTTATAGAGAGCAAGTTTGCTGTGTGACAGAGACATGAAAATAACATGTGTTTCATTTGCGCAGATATGCGTTGTCATGTGAGACACCAAACACTGAAATATCTCAGGGCTAAATTCCACAATTGATCAAAGTACCAAGTATTCCAGAGAACCATTGCTGCATTTACAACATATTCAAACTCAAAATTTTCTGTGCTCTAATTTTTTGAATGTACGAATGGTTGATTCTGGATAATAGGTGAAAAGTAAGCATTTCTTTGAGAAGGAAACAAATTATCCTTGATGGTGTCCTTGGAGATTCTTATGGTATAAAACCTTTCAGATGCAAATGTTTTCAAACAAATTATCAATATATAGAGATTTTGAAAGTGCTCATTTGATAACCACTCAAACCCTCAGTCTTAGCCGTGAAGGACATGTTAATATTGCAAAACAGGATGAGCAGACATAACCCATTTGAGAGCATAAGCTGAGGGAAATGGAACGAGTAGAATTTGACATATTTGGCCAGTTGAGGACAAAAATCACCAGTGACACAATTAAATCAGACTTAACAAAGGGAATTTAATGTCAATGACATTTAGCACCAGCCTAAGGCGACAGGTAAAACAGTCCAGTCAGCCATTTCTTTGCGAAAGAGCTCATGGGACCGATGGGACGCTGGGATCGAGGATTAATTGAAAATGAACGTAGTTCTACAAACGTGCAACCAATTCAGAGCAATCACTCACTGTCATTCTGCACACTGGATGGACGTTTACATACAATATGTTTCACAGGATAGACATACAACAGGAGGAGGAACCCAAGATTCTGAGCAGCTCACACTGGGTCAGAGGTTATGTTTAATAGAGGTGGACGTAACAAATTTGACCTTCAAAACAAGTCAAAACATAAGACCAAGACACAGTGAGGAACTTTGATGGTCAAGACATTTTGTGTCCTCACACCTCACTTGGCGACAGCGAGAGAAGGCGAGGATATCGAAGGGGACATGACTGAGAGGGGAAACAGAGCTCAAGCTGGGCCAGGCAGCAGGCAGGCCAGCAGGACGCCTTCACCCTCCAATAAACTTCAGCTAAAGGTCAAACAGATGAATTATTCATTATTCAAGGTACAGCCAAGGCCAATATTGGCCTCCGTCCTAGGCTGGCCATTTTAAAGTGTTTTAGATGGGGGGTTAAAAGGGGAACGGCAGCGTTGTGCAGTTCGATAGCAACAAGAGCGCATAAATCGGTGTACGTGCAAGCACCAAACTTATAGCAAAAGGCTATTGCTACACACTATATGCCTAGGCTTTCATTAAAGGCACCTTTGAAATAATACAAGTGAAAAAGGTGCAAAGGTTTCTTAATAAATACCTGAATTAAAGTGGGCATTGCGGGTCAATGTGTGCATAATGATTGCAGTTTTAAAAATTGATCATGCCCCATGTGGGCCCGTGTGTGTGCAGCTTGTAAAGGGCTTTTGATCAAATATGAAATATTCAAAAACCCAACTGTAATTTGATGAAGTCAGATATCCTCAAAATGGGAATAGCAGTCAGCACTTTTCACATTTCTGCTTATAAAAGACCCTCAGTAAACGGATTTAGAAACGGGAGGGGGAAAACGGGGTTCTGGGTTAGGGTAATAAAGGCTGTTTAAAATATGCGCTGACCCGTGAGATGAACTGTAGTCCGTGTTGCACGGCCAGCGATCTCTAGACTGCCTTTCCTCTCTCCCTCCCTCCCTCCGGTGCCACCGGGCTCCGGTCCCGAGCTGCCCTCCGGCGGCCAAACAGTGCAACTGCAGCGGTGTGTGGGCAGCCGAAGCTGCACAGCGGGCCTCTCCGATCCATGCCCTGCCATTCACAATGGTATCAATTAAAAGCTGCGAGCACTCTTTCTTAAATACATACATTTAGTGAAGCCTTTCAACAGTTCAAAAGGACTGATGACTGGTTGAAATGCATTGATTGGCTGAAGTGGGGTATCACCGCTGGGTCCGAACAAAAAGTACAGTCCTACAAGTTGCCCCATTGAAATGGAGTCGTATTATTTCAAGAACGTATCCTGCTTAAGCTCAGTGTTAATATGAAACTTTAACAGGTCTATGCTAAATGGCTGGAAAACACATTTATCACTAATGCGGTCCAACTGGACAGGCATGATGAAAGAATTTAAATAGCCTACCTAGTTTTTCAAACTGCGGACGTCTCACAAAACAGAGGGTCCAAAAGTGTCCTGAGAGCTTGAAAACAATAAAAAAATAAAAAAATAAAATTATGAAATATACTAAAAGCGAAGAGAGGAAAAGATTGGACTGTAAGAAAATAAATACAACGTCAAACGAACACGTTCAAAAATGATGTGATGAGAGAAAATCATAGCAATCAAACTGGTGTGGCTTACAAGTGATTTAGATCCATGATATGCTGAAGCAATTCAGTGTCTGAATTGTTTTAGTCTACTGGTTTCACCATTCTGCTCTTGAAAACACTCGAGTTAACAGGCAACAAAACCAGAACCACGATCTGAAAAGTGAGAGTTTGTGTGTCCACATGAATATCTGCACTGGGCGCATTCACTTATGAAAATGCTTATGAACTGGAGAGCCCATTTGTGTTTCATGCATATTTCATGTAAAGCACCGTATAATAAACAGAGGTACAAAGCAGCAAGGGTAACACTGTGAATCAAAAGAGGATGTTTCAGCAAAGTAAAGAGATGAAAGAGTGGTATTTGCTGGCAACATGCAGGTATGAATACAAAAGCTAAGCAAAGGTGGGAAACTTGGTGTTTTGTTGTTGCAGTAAATATTTGTAGCAGTATATTAGTAAAAGGATCATACTAATTAAGTAAACAATGACCAGCATGAACAAATATTGAAACTGCTAATAATCTAATCTATTAATTGCAGGCTTCAAATTTGCTTTCAGAATAAGGAAAGTGTAATAGCTTTTCAGAATTTTAAAATCCTTTTTGTGATGCAATTAGATACAACAACAATTCAACTGAGTTCAATGTAATTTCTAAATACAATTTCTGAAGGAAAACTTTGCTTTCAGTACTTACAGTTTCAGTGCATTTGAATAGAAATACCTCAGAACAATATCAATGTATAGATTTATAAATAAAGTTATATACAAAAACACAAAATGGTTCAGGGTGTGATCACTACAACTTTAATACTGATTAAAGATGAAATTATGACTGTACAGTAAATTTGACAGAAAACATATAGTCTCATATTGCACATCATAAAACAATATGAAAGTTTTTCCAAGAAAGATATGTTAAGTTTCTTTCATACAAACACTACCTGTCCGCCACAGCAGAAAAATCCTCAAGTCCATCACCTTAGGTCACGCTTCTCTGACAGAAACGAATAACAACCACCCACACAACCTCTTCCTACACACTCTATCTACAGGTTTCGATGCAAATGTCTTCGGAAATAAGACACAGTGCTATCGCTAGTTGCTCTTGGCATGCAAACGATGCATTTATCTAACTTTACCTTCACTCACCATCTGCAGGGCTCCACTATATTCTTTCCACAGAGTTTCAAAAAGCACAGACACATATTTAAAATGAAGTAAGAGTAATATTTAATACATCTAACCCTAACCCTAACATTGCAACAAAGAAATTAATTTTAAAAAGGAATCATTTGAAGATTGATTTTAGATGTGTGGTTTGGCAGAGAACGAATGTGATATGAAAAAGCACATTCAAAATAATGTACTATATCAGTATTTCTGCATGCATTTCAATAAGGATGGGGATTCTCTGCTCTTCAAAATCGCCCAGTCAATCTTACAGTAAAGCTGGGACCTATTCCCACTAAGCTGCTCGGCCTGAGGAAGACAGGAAGGAGGGGGCCAGGGGTCTGCCATACAGATGATCCATTCCACAGAGCGAACATTCAGCACAAGGGTCCCAGGGCCTACAGGGACTCTGATAAAGCACCTGGACATTTTTATAGACAAACTACTTATTTTTTTTCCCTTCATATCGCTTAGGACGACTGATAACTTTATATTTCTCTAAAGCGCTGTGCTGAAAAGGCTGAGGGAAAGGGCCTTTCAGCAGTTTAATTGATCAAGACGAAGCCATGGGGGGCACCTTCAGATAAAAGAGACGGGAACATTTTGAAGTACAATGGTGGAATCTTTTTTTGGAAGGAACACAATAAGGAGTAAAATATGAGTCATTACTTAAACTCGTTGTGGAGCTTTTAACTGCAGCCTATGTCACTTTTAAAGTACGCTTTTTGTAGACCTATTAGAGACAGGGTTTTATTCTGTTGAGTACTTGTTTTATATTTAATCCTTATTGGTGTTTCTTTGTATCCTGGGGGAAACAGACATGGGGCAATAAGCAAGTGGGTCCAATTTGTGAGAAAAATTATGTGGTATGAAAAATCTGGCATCAACTTGCCATGTTTAACTAAAGATATTCCAGCATAGTTTGAAGATCCCCGACGTTGAATGTGTTTTTCATATAAACTGTACAAAAAGGGAAAAGGTAAATTAAACAAATTGCATTAGAAAACATAAATTATTAATTGTAAATGAATTTTAATGTCAATTTTTAATGGTTAACTAAAGTAGGTGTTTTTTTTTTTGCACTAAATGAAAGTAAATTTAAAAAAGTCAAATAACTAGTTTAACATAAATTAATTGTTTTAAACAGCCATAGGATGCCCTTCAAGCAAGCATGCTTTTCAAGTCTATTTGCATTTCTACTTTGTAATTGCCCTTAAACTATTTCTTGTTTTCACAAGGGTCGTACCTGTTGATAATAAGGCGAAATAGCCTATACATCTGTATGCTCCAAATATATTGCAACATATAGACAATAGCTCATCTCATCCTTACAACTGCAGTGAGTTCATGCACACTAATCAGCATATTGCCTGACACGTCCTAGTGCTCTGATTACACAGGAACATCATTTCATTCACAAATTACGGACGTAAATTATTCAGAGCTAATAGATTGAGACAGACGGCGGAAGCCTCTAGGATAACCTAATCACTTCACTAAAAAATTGCTACAAAATGGGACTCACTTTAACATTTTGACTGTCTGAAAATCCGGACGGCATTTTCAATGTTGTCTTAGTTAGGGGGCTTGTTAGGTTTGGAGACAGCCTATGTTTATATTTTGAAAGAAAGAAAATAATATACTCTCCGCATGCAAGCAATTGTTTACAATATTTAAAAAATATATTTTTTCAGTGCCCTGTTCTTGTTAGACATCGCAAAATCACATCCAGAGAGGGTGGAGAGCATTTTACTGAGGTCTCTCCTCCCTTTCGGGCAGCGAAAACAATGGTTAGTGTCAACATGACTTTAATTGTCTGTCTTACCTTCAGTCCGTGCGCGCGCGGAGCTGTATAGATCCACGTACGTACTGCAAGACGCAACCATAATTTGGATAAAACGAAGAGCCTACAAAATGACATCAGTTCGTCTTTTGTCGTAGATGTAACACCTAAAAACGAAAGTCGGACGACATATGTTGCTTTGACATGCCGTTACATCCGCATATAAATCTAACCGGTAAGACCTCAGCGTCGAATAAAAGATTATCAAATCGAGATATCTGCATTCAGACGCGGGGACTGAAATGATGCTTTTAAATGTATGCATGGTGATGGCCAAAGCTGCAGCCAGCGGAGATACATCTGCATATGGAAATCAGGATAACCCTGGGTCCAATTTTACTTAACAGTGATGTACTGGTTATTAATTAGACTGGAGTAATGTGGGGCAGACCAAGGAGCTTAAAAGACGTATTAATGCATCACGATTCAAAATCACCTACTGCCATCCTGTAGCTGGGATTTCAACGGCAATAACTAATTTCTTGCATGTCATGTCAATATATTGTTTCATCTGTTGCGCCTTCTGTAATACGTTAAATTACTAGCAAAGGCAAAAATACACACAGTAGCTTTTCGACGTTTCAATCACTGTTTGCAATGTGTTAATATTATTACAGTTCCTGGCCACGCCCCCTGAGAACTTCTGTCCAATCAAAGAGCGGTTTGGATGACCGACAGTCCGTGCGCATGCGCAGTGTTGCTTTGACTGTAGCGCGGGAGTCCAGTGATACACTGGGAGGAAGGGAGGTCGTTCATAGACGCAGCAGTTGACAACAGTGTTGAAGTAAGTGTTATTATAAACGTTATTAGATCCTAAATGACTAAAACTGTTGTATCTGTTAAAAATGATACGGTTTCTCTTTCTACTGATAGAATTTCCTGGTCGATAGCTCATAAAAGTAGCGCTAAAAACATCGGGAAAAGATGTGTTCACTGCTAAAAAATAACAGCGTAAACCAGCCTAAAATGCTTGCTGGTCTTAGGCCTCACAGCCTAGCCAAGACAATGTTTTGTTGTTTATGATTTTTGTTTGGTTGTTTGAAATCGTCTAATTCTTGGTTAAATGGGTTTTATTGCATTATATGTTCATTGTCTCTTTCAAACTTCCCAGTGGTCTATTCCATCTTGTTGACATGGAGGGGGAGTTTTCGCAGTCCCTCACCCCACCTGTATCCCCATCTGCTTTGGCTCATTATGGTGAATCAGCTCCCAGTCGGCCTCCCTGCTTCACCTGTGCTTATGAACCAGGTAGAGAAGAGACAGGACGACTGTCATCAAATGGCTACATCAGCAGAGGAGCCCTGAAGAGGTACTAAGTCCTTGTGTTGTATGATGATGTAGTCTGTGTCAACCTGTCTGTTAAACTTACATCCTCTTTTCTCTCGGTGTAGGTTGCTATTAAAGCTCGATCCAGCTCCTGCGGATTTTGAGGGAGACACGGTTGATATTTTTGACTTCCCATGGGTGACAGAAACAGCGCTGGTAGAATCTACCAAACTTCTGTTTGGCTTGTTCAGGTAGGAGTGCAGGTGTGTTGGCTCTGGAGAATTGCCATGTTGTCTGCTGAAACAGGAAGTCTGCTAATTTGACAATCTGTCTTTCCTTTCAGACAAAAGGTGTTAAAACTGGAGACGCTGGTGCAGTCCAGCTCACACGATTTTGGTAAGCATCTGGAGACAGACTTTTTAGGAAGAGTTGTTACAGTTGAAATATGAATAACTATATTTTTGCGCTTTCAGGTCAAGCAAGCAATCTTCATTATGAGGCAGAGGAACTGAGACAGCAGTGTATGCTGTTCCTCAGCTATATCAAGGTCTTCATTTACAGGTACAGATTGCTGTGGCTTGATGGTGGCGAAATAATTTTAGAAACTGGTTTCACATTGAGTTTTGCTCTCCAGGTTTTTGGAGCCCTCACAATCCCTGGATGAAGGTCCTGTTCATCCCTATAAAGACGCAGAAGCTCAGCTACCCTCAGTCTTGGTGGAGGAGCTCTTTAGTATCACGCTGCTTATTGGACGAATCAAAAATCTGCCAGCCAATGTCCAGAGTGCTCTTACGATTCAGCACCAGGGAAAGGTACTGCAGAACACCTCTGTGCTATTTTCAAAAAATAAATGTTATCTTTTATCCTATTAATGAAATTCCTCAATATATGGTTATGCATTTACTAAATGGCAGGATAGTTCACTCAATGACGATTCTGTCATCATTTTGTCACCCTCTAGTTGGTCCAAGCCTGTAGGAATTTTTTCTTCTTCTTCTGAACACAATAGAACGCATTTTGAAGAAGATGGGTGACCAAAAAGTTAATGGTCTCCACTGACTTTCATATTATTTTCTATTTCTAAGTTAATGGTGTCCAGCAATGTTTTGTTACCCGCTTTCTTTAAAATATTTTTTATCTTTAACACAAATCTCAAACAGGTTTGGAACCTGAGAGTGAGTAAATGATAACAGAATTTTAATTTGTGATTGAACAATTATTTAAATAGGGAGATTTATTTTATTTTTCAGAGGAACCATATTTTGACTGAACTGTCATTGTTGCCAAGTACTATAGGTTAAAAATTTTAAATGCAATTAAAACACACTGTTTGTCACTGAATGTTAAATCAACACAAGAAGAGAGAATTTTTATTTTCTGTATATGAACATACATTTATGTAACAATACTTAATGTACTATTTTATATAAATACTTAAGCAATATTCTTCTACACAGACACTACTCTTCAAAAGCTTGATTTGCAAAGGTTTTTAAAATGGTTTTGAAAGAGGTCTTTTATGCTCACTACACAATTGATTTAAAAAAGTGATATTGGGAAATATTAAAATTTTAAAGAACTTACTTTTAAAACATTTTAAAATGTAATTTAATATTCTGATGGCAGTGCTTAGGTTTCATCAAAAAAGCAGTTTGAAAGAATTTCATGGAAATTAAATCACAAATTCCCCCTTTATAGCTCTTTCCTCCATCTTGGCAATTATTGCATCTGCACCTGGACATCCACTGGTCTGTTCTGGAGATCCTGCACCTGTTGGAGCAAAGGATGATGGGTATGTTGCAGTAGCTGTCTCTAGATTGCACATGTGGTCCTGAATCTGGGACTGTCATGCTAATGAGTGTTGGTTCCTCATGCTTTTGAAAGGTCAGGTAGTTTATGCGCACCAGTTTGTGAATCTGACAGGCGAGACGCTCACAAACATCAGCGTGTTTGAGGACCAGGTCAACAACCTGCTCTGTGATCTCATTGGCCTGGCCATGAACAAATATAATAAGGTGTGTGTTTTATTTAAGAAACATAACAAATATTGTGATTTAAAGGTTAGGAGATAGAATTTTTTTTTTTATTCTCTCACTCTCTCTAGGTGAGACCAACAGAGACTTTGAACAGCCATCACTATCACTGCCTCTGCACAAAGGAATTATGGATTCTACTCATACATTTGCTGGAGCACAGGAGCAAAACTATACACACTCAGGTTAGCGCACACACAATCCCAGCATAGATGATCGTTTCATATGATTGTTGATTCTGATATTTTCTCTTCAATCCAGTCTTTTTGGAGTTATGTAAATGCCCTGCTGCAGACTGTCTTGAAGGGGACGCCTTCAGGAGACCGTGACCCAGGTCTCCCCTTGCACTGTAAAGACCCTGACGGCTTCACCTGGTGGCTGCTCACACACCTGGCCCAGATTGGGATGCACAACCGGAATGGCACTGCTCAACAGGAGGTAGATCAACACAAACTAGTATCACATGATGAGATTTTATTCATTTTAATAATGAATATTACATTGGTGAGTTTGTTTGCCATTTCAGAAACAACTTGAGGATAATTGGAGCTTTGTGATGGGGCTGCTGAAATCTAGCTGTGATCCAAGGGTGATTAAAATAATATTGCATATTCTGGTGTATTATGTGTTTATTTGGCTAATATGCTTGTTTTGCTTGTCTGTTTATAAATAGCACAAGATATATTTTTGCATGGTGCACATTGTATTCTGAAAGGTAAAGATTATTATGATTAATGTTCAGAAAGCTGCACAGGAAGAACAGATACGAATGATTGTCCACTGCTGCCTCAGCCTCAGCTTGATGTGGGGCCCAAATGTCAGTGTTGTCACAACGCTCTGGGAGTATTACAGCAAAAATCTAGTAAGTCATTAGTGCAATTATTTTGGTTATTAAAGCCATGATGTACAGTGGGATTCAAAGCCCCCGTCTGAATCTGGAAACAATAATGTTTTAAGAATTTCAATATTAATTCTAACTTGGGGTGTCCATATCAGCTCATTACTGCAAGATCACATAGACATTAAGTATTAGTTCTGTAACTGAAGACATGATGTACCGTGGGACACAAGTGCAATTTTTCCCCACTTAAATATGTAAATAATTTTAAGTTAAAATGAATTAGTTTAGATCATTTTAATAAATTAATTATATTACATTACATTAATTTTAACTGTTTATGATGTCCAGATCAGCTAATTACTGCAAGATCACGTTCACATTTTAATTTTATATTATGCTTTAATAATTTAAACTCACTCAAACTGATGTTGTTTTGATAACATAATTTATTAATTGGAAAAATTTAAAATTAAAGCATTTTCAGTTCACCAGTGATTTCCACATTACCAGCTGTAGTTTTATAGAGACTTGATCCATCCTGAATCAGATTTTTTGCAGGTTTTCTTTATCTTGGACTTGAATGGTATATTCAATATATTGAAAAATAATGTGGCCTATTCTTAAATTCTGCGATTAAACTATACTTACCAGTGTGAAAGACACCCTTCTTCTAAATGACCCCCACTTTTAATTTTGAACTCTCTTCTTTTATGTGTATGCAGAACAGCTCTTTCACCGTGCCCTGGTTAGGTGTGTCAGGGCTGGGCAGTATCAGCAGGACTCCCCTCTGTCTGTTGCAGCAGGCTAAGAGCTGCTGTAGCCCTGCATCTGTCAGCTCCAACTCTCACACGCAGCTCTACCGCACAACCAACTCCTTCCATATCTTCCTGCGTATTCTAGCCCTTCACCTGAGCCAGGAACATGGTGGCGGCGCCCCCTGGAGACAGATCAAGGGCAGGTGAGAACGAGCCTTGAGACTCTCGCCTATTTTCAAAGTTTAGACCTTTTCACCCCTGCGTTGTGAGTTCAGATCAGTCTCCAATTGGGTTGGCCTGGTGGAGCTCCGGTAAGTGGCTCAAACGGACGGAATCTGGATAATGAATTCTTCTGTCTGGATCGTGCTCAGCCGTGCGGCAAGCGCGAAGACTAATTAGCTAACAAGCATAGCGGTTAATTCACCTTAACGCAGGCGTTCGGGCTTCCAGCAATGCCATGGCGGGGGCTGACTTGGCCGGCTCCAGGACCATCTCCTCCTCAACTACACGCACACAAACACACATGCCACACAGGGAGGTGTGGGCAGCGCTGATGGCACTCGGGCTTGGAGCGCGCTCGGTGGGAGGCACGGCGCACGGTGCATTAATGAGATCGGCAGGGAGCGCGTTCAAGCTCGTACTCTGGGAATGAGCAGCATCTGCTCGTGGCAGGCGGAAAGAAAAAAAAGCTGTCCATGATAAACAAACAAACAACTAGACAGACAGGCAAAAAACCAGAACAATATCTCGACAGCTTTCTGTTCGTCTTTGGCTCATTCTCTATCTTGGGTCAGTCTCTAAAAGCTTGCGCCACACTTCTGTGCACTGCGTCTATCTGTAGCGGCAATGCGGGTCGACTCCCCGCAGCTTTGCGTGATGTGTTTTTGTCCAAACATTAAACGAATGCTCAAAGGCATGCTTGTAGTGCAGTGTGTTTGTTATGGAACCTGCAGGGTTCTGTTTGGGCCAAACAGTCAACAGTAGAAAGAAGGGGGGAGCAGAGGGGGTCAATATTGATTTCTCCTTCTGTGCTGCAGCAAATTGAGCCGCACACGACAGTGCAGCTACCACTGTGTGCCTGAGTGTTTCTGACATTTAACATGGTCTTTTAAAGGCATTTCACCGTGGTGCCCGGAGGATCAAACAACACTCTCTCTCTCTCACACACACACACACACACACACACACACACATAAACAAACGTGCACATGCTGCTCACAGGCATAGCTTTCCAGGAAGACTGAACGTCTGGAGGAGGTTAGCGATGAGTTGAGTACTTAGGTTGAAGTGTTTGATTCTGATGAACCCCAACAGATTTTTAAAGCTATGGCAGCATTTGTTTGGTGGAAATATCATTGGAATGAATTACATATTGATCAGTCTTGAGTCAATGAGGAAAATTTGGAGTATTGTAGAAATTGATTGTACATTTAGGGTATCACAAACTCCTCATTACAATACAAATTTTACAACAGCACTGAAAGTCTAGGATAATTTTGATAATTTGGTAATTAAAAACCATTTTACATCTGGAAATAAAGTTTTAGAATTTTTCTCTTTTATTGTTACATTGATGATATCATTTAGGGCACAACAAAGGTGACCCACAGTAGCTATGTTTCCATCCAAAGTTACGAATTAGCCTATACTTTGCGCAAAATTGGAATATTGCATAAAACATGTTCAGATAAAGTACTATTTCCATGCATTGAGCTGAAGAGATCAAAATCGTCTCTTCGTGAAAAACTTTCTCTAAATATCACAAAAAAAATTATTAATTTGCTGCAGTAGGAGTAGACACTGTATGTAATCATTTTAATTATTAATAAAGTATGAGCTTCAAAATGTACAGACGAAATGTGGCCATGTTATCAATTTTTGGAGCCTGCTACTTGAAAACATGGTTCTGGGATTTAATTAAAAGAAAGCACTTTAATGAGACTTTGCTCAAGCATTTTAGAATAACAAAACTAGCATTTCAGATGTTTAAATGCCATGAGATCAGTCCATTGGTTGGTCCAGCTGTATGCTCATGTCTTTATTTTATGTGCATTAAGGAATTTTTTGGTGAAAGTGTTTCCATCTCAGTTTATGCTTATGTTTTCTCACTTAGTTAGACTTAGTTAAGAGCATAAATGTCTTTTGTTTTGTTTTTTGTTGTTTTTTTTCAAAGCATTTTAGCATTTTCATCCAGTATTTTTGGTTTTGTTTTAATGTGATATCCTTAAATTCACATAAAAATACGTAGACAGAAACATACTATTTTACATTAATTTATATATTTTCACCCATTTGTATGCCTTGCAAACTTGAAGATGGTATGAAATGTTTAGTTATTCTGATTGTTGTTTCCAGGTAGATGTGTTGAAAGACTTTTGATAGTCTTTGAAACATCCAAGAATGTGTTAAAATTACAGATGAATCAGCAATCTTTTACATCATATGCCATCGTTTTCCAGCAAAAGTGTTTATAAATTTGATGTATTAATAAATTTGATCCAGTGTTTTGCAAATCTTGTGAATTTTTTTTTTTTTTTTTAAATTAACATTTCAAAAATGTTTGATTAAAAGTAGTATTTCTTGCAAATATACAAAAAAAATAAATAGATTTTTTTTATGGTGCGGCCAGTGAAAATGTTGACAGGGCAAGAAAAAGTGCCAGCTAAAATTATTTCAATATAATGGCATATTTGATTAAGGCAAAATAAGACCAATTTACTAGCTGACTCAGAATTATAGACTAGAGAAATAGAGAATAGAGAAATTTCATAAAGCATTAGATCATCAGTAGATTCAGTAATTGAACTGTTGGAAATAATAAAATAATCAAATTAAAAGTATTGATTTATCAGCAGAGTTTATTTCCACATTATGACCATGTCTGTCTCATATGTCCACAGACTCTACTCAAAGTTCCACCAGAGGCGGATGACGGAGCTCTCTGACACGGGCCTGCTGCACTTCCTGCTGCTTTTCCTGGTCTTGGCGCAGTGTGCAGAGCTGGAGGATGTGGCCAGCCGAGCGTGCGACTTACTCGCCATGCTGCCCGCTGACTCCACGCCCCCGGCCCTGCGTGCGCTGCAGTGGAGGGGCCAGCTGGCTCTCGTGCTGCTGTATTTGGAGAAGGGACTGGATGCTGGCGCTCTGGCGGAGCAGTTGGCCGCCTACTTCAGCCAAGCGGCCCGCGAGTTCTACCTGAAGACCACCGAGCCTTCGCGCAAGCTAGCTCTCTGGGCACCACTTAGCTCGTACCTGGAGGGGGTGAGTGAGGTGTTCGAGACGAGTCCTAATCTTACTCTGTCAGAGGAGAGGCTTCTGAACGAGGGCTTTGGACTGCTGCTGCCTGCCTGCCATCAGTCCGAGCTCAGCTCCGCTTTGGGCTTCCTGCAGACTGTCCTGGCGCAATTACGGTGAGAGTGCACACACGCTTTACTTTAGACGTTAAGATGTTTTGGCCCCCTCCCTCCAGTGATCCCAGAAGCTTATACATATGGCCCCTGCACAGCTCAAATCTCTCCCCTGCATCCCTTCTATGTTGACAATGGCTTGATTGTACATTAGTTACAACGTAGTGTGGAGATAAGCTTATCCATTGTGCACAGAGCCCCTGTAAGGTCCCCTGTGCATCTCTAGGGGCCCGCAGCACCAGGGTCAGCTCGTACAGGTGCTGGAAGAGAGCTGTGTTGAGTTTCGGCCCATGGTTTCAGTCCTGGCTAGAGACAGCTGAGTGTGGACTGAGCTGAAGGGAGGGACGAGTTCATGGCAGGGACATCGGTGTGCCTTACATGGCTAACACAGTCAGAGGTGGCTAGGGTGTGATCGAGTAAGGTGTCCGGGATTGAAAGTGCACACACACACACAGACCTCCAAGGTAAAGAATCTGCTGCTTAAGTGTCCACTCCTCTCATTTTACCCAAATCAAACTCTGAATCACTTTAACACTACTAATTCCCACAATTCCCAAGCAGAATCTTTGGGTGGGAGGCCACTCATTTGCACATTAATAAACGATAAAACTGAAGCGAGCAAGTTTTTCCCAAACAGGCTCATGTTGGCACCAAGATCCCGCTGACCCAGTTTAAAGAGACGGGGCGCTCTTCGACGTGTCCTTACAAATTACTCTTAATTTCACTGTGATTCTGTTGTATCGCTTTTATTAATGCGTTTTCACTGACACAATTAATGCATTATTATGTGGTCCGGTAAATTGAACCCTGGCTTCATTACGGCTGTTAGGTTGGAGACGGCATGCGCAAGCCTTACGTGAATTAGCCTGCACGCGGCTATGGGGCGATGTAAGGCAGACTGTAACTGACGGATGATTCACGCAGATAACACAGGCCAGGCTCCAGTCACGCTCTAATTCTCCTCATCGCATTCCCCGCCACGTTCCTCTGTGTGTGTGGGCAGCGAGATCGCAATGGTGACCCCTGCAGCACGGTGGCGTCTTTGCCAAGTGACTAATCGAGTTCTCGCCAATCGATTAATCCGGTTCCTTCCCACTGCGCTTTCGCCGTGCACACCGTCTCCCCTCAGGAGAACGAAGAGCACGGTGAGAATTATCTCTGTTTCTATGTTTCTGTTCAGCACAGCAGGGGCTGTTTGTCAAACTCATTTGAAAACACATAACTGTTTTTATTCATTTAAACTGTCAGGACAAAATAGCTTTAAAAGGATGCAAGAGTTGTATTGAATTTAGTCTGAAGGTTTATTAATGAGTTGAACATATTCAGTGATTCACCTCTTCACTATTTTTAAAGAACTGACAGGGTTACATTACATCACCGCTATATGATTTTCTGTTGTTAGTGAGTTGTAGATGGTAACTCCCCGATATTCTCATTCTTGAAAGCTTTTGTTTGGATAAAAATCTGTGTGGTGCAGTATGAGTCATCAGTGATTTTGATATTCTTTTCCTAGAAAACATGACATTTCAAATTATTTTTGTCAATATTTAGTAGTACAATTGTGCAAAAAATTCTTTGACAAAAAGTGCTATATAAAATCAATTCAATCAGTTCAATTTCTTTTAGTTTTTAAACAGAATGTCGTCTTTTGAATATCACACTTATTTTTTTCCACACATACATTAGTGCTGTCAAACGATTAATTGCATCTAAAATAAGTTTTTGTTCCCATAATGTTTGTATGTTTTTCGGTTTATATTTATTATGTATATATAAACACACACACATGCATGTATATACACGTAAATGTTCTGAATATACACATTTATATATTTATATTATTATTTGATATTATATAGAAATATTTAATAAATTAAACATAACACATTTTTCTTAAATATATATATATGCATGTGTTTGTATTTACATATACATAACAAATATACAGTATACACACATTATGTAATGAAAGCACCAATATACATACATCACACAACCATCACCTATCAACACACATTACTGTTCAAAAGCAAGAAATTAATCATTTTATTCTGCAATTGTGTATTAATTTATTGAAAAGTGAGAGTAAAGACATTTCTCATTTCTGGAGGATCACATGGCAGTAAAGATTGGAGCAGTGGCTGCTGAAAATTCTGATTTGTAAATTACATTTTAAAATATAATAAATAGATTTTAAATGGCTATACTATTCCACACTTAATTAGCATTAAGGTAATACACAAGTTAAATTTCGATTTCAGTAGGTCTTTGATTGTAGCTTTGGAAATTTAGCTAGGATTCATTTTGCTGTTAATTAATATTTAGCATGCTTGCATTACATTAATTGTACCGAAATATCCCCTAGAGTAAACAGAGCCTACAGCATTACTGATGGGAATTTCACTCAATAACTCTTCACTACACAGTTTACCCTTCAAACATTGACGCTGAAAGCCTAAAACCTTCAAATGGTTTGACATATTTACTATTGAAATGGAAAGCGAAATGTTTTCTTGTTTTCACGAGCACACTAGCATATAGATTAGTCTCAGATCTTTCAGACACAAACTAAAAGCCACAAAACTTTGATTTGGATTGCATGGCGTCTGTGCCCACTCTCGTATGCCTACTTGCTATTGTGTAAGGCGTATTAGCTGATACTATAACACATGCATGGTCAGAAATAAGCACCATTGCTTAATGTCACAGTGAAGGACGTGCTCCTCCATCAACGGGGTGTGTGTTGAGCGATACGGAGATATCAGAGCTTACGCACAGTGTCAGATGGCGTGCTCACGATGCTTATCTGAGTGTGTGATTCCGTGTGTCAGTTTACACGAAGGCGCCCGGCGTGATCGTGTAAGTCGTTGTGTGTACGTTCCAGAGGTGTGTGTTCAAAATCTGTGCTGCAGTCCGGGGAGAGATTAAACGAGTGTTCAGATGGTACGGGGTGTGTGCGTGTAAGACGCCGCAGTGAGGGGATTAAGTGGGGTCTCTGACGATGTCTTGTACAATGAGGGTTGATGGGTGTGAAAGGCCCATTCCGCCGCGGTAACGAAGCTAATGAATTCACTCTCTAATCGATTGTCTCAGCTCTCTGTGGATTAGATGCAACCTTGCTGGAAGGCGCGAAGGTGTGTGCATGTGCGCGCACACGTGACGCTTGCCCCGGCCCTTTCCTGGCGCTCTCACTTTCATCGCTGAGAATGACAGGACAGGAGGATCATCTCCAGTCTAAATGAGATTACAGCCCCTTCAGCTGCTTATCTGAGCTAATGCCAGCCGCTGCAGAGCCAGACTCGTGCTCTCAGCCTCCCATTCAGACCCAGCCTCACAGCTACCGCCAGGCCACGGAGGAACTGCTTGCCCCACACCAGCACACTCCATCTAATCCGTCTGTCCAGAGAGATGAGGAGAATCCGCAGCGAAAAGAGGGCAGAGGAGGTCGGAGATAATACAGACAGTGAGAAAGGGAGCAGTCACATTTAAGAAGGTTGGAAAGAGAAAGAAAGCTTGAAATGGTATGAATAAATCTGGATAGATGGGATGAAACACAAGAACTGAATTTAGGAATAGAGCTCCTCACACTTGAAGTCTGCACCTAAAAGCCAATGACACAAAATCTGTCCAAGCAGTCATCAGGTGTGTGCACGCTCCTGATTATGGGGGGGAAATGGGAATGGCAATGGAGACCTGCTCCTCACATCTCCTTAACCATTGTCTCATCCATTTCTTATTATTTTTAATCTCCTTTTCTTTTTTTAGTACAAAAACAGATTGGCACTGCTATTAACCAAGTTTCTTTGAGAAATTTGGAGATTAGAACCAAGGGGGTCAAGGCTGGATAGCATACTGTAGTGTATGGAATTACTGTTTTTAAAGGCATATTAGCTTTGTTAAAAGTAGCAATGTATTCTGACTAATACAGTATGTAATTTTAAAATATTGCTTTTTCACATCATATATTTATATAATATAAATATGTAATGAATGTTTTATAGAATATTTAGGTTTGGTGTCAGAAAATGTTTGTTTTTAAAGAAATTAATTTTAGCAAGGACATTAAATGGATCAAAATGACAGTGAAGACGTTTACAATGTTACAAAATATTTTATTTTAAATAAATGCTATTTTATTTTAAAATAATGCTTTTTAACTGGTTTTTATGATGAAAATATTTCTCAAACACCAAATCACCATATTATAATTATTTCTGAACAATCATGTAATAGTGAAGACTGTAATGGCTGCTGAAAATTCAGATTTGCCATCACAGAAATAAATTTCATTTGAACGTATATTAACATAGGAAACCATTCATTTACATTTTTTATTATATTTCACATATTACTGTAGAAAAAAACAAAACTAATTTTTGATCAAATAAATGCAGCCTTGTGAGCATAAAATATATATATATATATATATATATATAATACATACATATATATAATAAAATCAATATCAATTTGTTATTGATGTTTGTTCCCCATTTTGTTGCTTCTGAAGGCATTAATTGCATAAAGTGCTCATCAACACGACAGCCGAAAACCTGCAAATGTTGAAGTGTGTGCTTGGCATTAATCTGTTTCTCCGTTTCTCTCTTTAGGAGAGTTCACCAGCGCTGTGGCCAGCCGTCTCACTCTGTAGACTCTCCCAGTTGGGTTCCTCTCCCCTGCGTGGCTAAAGAGCGCCACCAAGCGGTGGCAGCGGGGCTCTGGTCCCACTTCTTCCCCTTCCTGTGCAGCATGAGGCTTTCCCAGACCCCCCCGCCCCAGCTCGCGGACGCCGCAGCAGGTCAGGGAAACGGAGAAAATGAACTCTTGTTCTCTCAGGGGCTCTCTTTGCATGGCTGCCTTTTCTCTGTGGGCTCTGCTCTAAAAGAGCTGAATAGAAGGGAATTGTATGAATGTGCAGTCGTTTTGATGCACACATCCAGGACAACTCATCAGTCTGTTTTTTTTTTTGTTTGTTTTTGATTGATTTTGAGAAACATAATGACCTGCTCTCACTTTCTTGCTCTATAAATGTAGCTCTTTTAAAGGTAGAAATGTAGGAATGATTGTGTAAAATCTAATAGTATTTTATGCTATTAGGCTTCACACTGTTGGCATTAGACATGCCTGGCTCTGCCCCTCAAAACCTACAGCCCCACCCCATCCAGTCCATTATGCAAAGCTTCGGCTGGGATGAAATGCTTCACCCCCTGCTGGTAACCCACTATCTAAATCACCTGCTGCAAAATGGGTGAGTGTCTTTTCTCCATTTACTCTTTCTTCCGGTGAATAGTTGGACTGGTTTTTACTGTGAGCTCAAAAATTCTCTTTCACAGAGAGCTGGTCAGTTGGGTCAGCTCTGGGCCAGGTTCAGGTTCGGCCCAGGCTTTATGTGTGCGTGCCTGGATCCGCTGTGTTATACAACAGTACCTCCATAAAAGCCAAGATGCTCCAGATACAAGAGCAGGTACAAAGAACTCATTAAGTAATGGCAGGCATGGCATGACTAGTGGTTAAAGGGATAATTCACCTAAAAATGAGAATTCTTTCATCGTTTACTCAACATGAGGTATTTCTAAAACTGTATGACTGGTGTATTAAGAATTTTAATAGTAAAATTGTCACTATCCTGCACTTTACACACAGTCCCTTTCATGGAAATTCAGTTCACTTAAAAGCCATATTTGCAATTCTTACGGACAGATTTTTTGGGCATGCAAGACTAAACCACTGTTGTCCTAAGTTTATATAGGAACTAGAGCCTCTAACAGCAGCTACAGTGGTATAAATTTTACAAATTGTCGATTAGCTCTCTTTTTTTCTAGAAGGTGGGACTTAACATTGCATGCGGTTTTTTTTTTTTTACATCTGTGTGTAAATATGCATTCTCTCTTTTTTTTTTTTTTTTTTCAGTCTGTAGTGGTTTTATGGCTTTTGGCAAACCAATGTAAAAAGTTTTATTTATGCCACCTACTGGACTAGAGTGTGAAGTGCTCTGTGGTGCACAGGAATTTAAAAAAAAAATCAGCCACCGTGATTTTACTGTCAAAATTGCTTAGAGGGATTGTTCACCCAAAAATGTAAATTCTATCCAATGAGTAATTCTGTCATGAATTACTCATCCTTATGTCGTTTCAAACCCATAAGACCTTTGTTCGTCTTTGGAGCACAGATTAAGATATTTTTGATGAAATCCTAGAGCTTTCTGACCCTGCATAGACAGCAGTGCAACTAAAATGTTCCCAGACCCAGAAATGCATCAAGGACATCATTAAAATAGTCCATGTGACATCAGTGGGTCAACTGTAATTTTATGAAATTACAGCAATGCTTTTCTATTAAAAAAAAAACAAAAAACACGACTTCACTTCAGCATCACCATCCTCTGCCGTTATCAAGAGCACCACGGCGTATGCGTCTACATTGCTCTGCTCGTAAAATTCCTCAGCTTACTACATTTCTGGGACTGGGAACTTGTGAGTTGTGTTGCTGTATTTGCAGGGTAAAAAAGCTCTCGGATTTCATCAAAAATATCATAATGAACTAAGGTCTTTCAGGTTTGGAATATCCCTTTATATATCAGGGAGTTTTGCCCAAAAACCGATCGGAGCACAGCACTATATAAAGGACTAAAGTGAGTTGCAGTGTATTGTGATCCAATTCACCAAACTGGATATTCAATTGAAGATTCAATCATCCTAAAAGAAAAATATCTGCTGAAGAAAAAAGCCATACCGGTTTGGAACGACATGTGCATTAGTAAATTATGACTACATTTGCTATAATTTTTTTTTTGTATGAATTATTCCTAATTTGCTAACAAGTGATAGCGAATCTGTATGTTGGGTGTGTCAGAGAGAGCAGCTGTGGTATCGTGTGTACAGGCAAAAATCTGGATGAACAGCTGGCCGAGTTAACCAGACAGGTTCTCCGACTTCCAGAAGTGGAGTCTGTGCTGCAGAGAGCAGGCCTACATCCTGCTGCTGCCAAAGATCCCAAACCTGCAATGGCTGTGTTCATCAAGGTACACACACTCCAACCAGAAGCTCTACCATATAAGCCATACTGTATCTCCAAATCTGTGTACCTGTGCTTTACTAGGCTGTGGGTCGATCATACTGTGAGCTCCAGCTCCTCTCTGAGCGTTCTTCAGCGGTGTCCCGAGCACTGGAGTATGTAGGAGACATCCTCAAATATATCAAGCCTTACCTGCTAAACAAGAGCCGGGAGGGTCTACAGCTGGCATACTGGACTGTAGGTAGGTACCTTTTGACACAGCGTACACTGTCTTTTTTGAATGTTGTTAATGCAAAAGTAAAATGGGCTGTAAACAGTACTTTGTGTACTATAAGTTAAAGGTGGTTTTGTATATTTTTCAGGCTGCTTGATCAAGCACTGGAGCCACCTGTTGGCCACTTCTAAAGCTCAGCAACTGCTCTTCCGCATCGTAGATGTGCTGTTACTGCCCCACGCTCTCCTCCAACAGGACAGTGGAGCACACACTCAAATGCTGTCAGCCCTCAAAGAAAACCTGCCTCTGTTCCTACAGGTTGACGCACCTCCAAATCCAATACATGCTCTGTATTCAGACTATTCAAACCTTTTCCTGTATCCTGAGGTCGTTGTTGATGAAGTTCCCTGTCTTAACTAAGATTGTCTTGGTATCTTCAGGGTTTGTCAGCGGCGGTGAGTGTGTCCCAATCTCAGGGGGCGTACCTGAAGCAGCAGCTGCACAGTGTCATTTCCCAGTACCTGAGCCGCTTTCTCCCATCCACACCCTCTACTGGAACGGTGGTCAATCATCCCGTCCTGCTGGCAGCCTGCGAATCAACACCCACCCCGCAGGGGGAAAGACTCAGGAGGAGCATTCTGCATGTGCTGAGGTATGAGTCATGTGATTTCATATTTATATCTAAATGAACAGCAATAAATAAATCATATGTAGCTTTTTCATAGTCTTTGAGTATAGAAGGAGATGACAAACTTTTTAGGAATAACATTGTTTCTGCAGAGAGAACTTCCTCCAGTTTAAAGGTCTCGCTCCTCCTCCTCGACTCGCTTCTGTTCTCTCTTTACTGTTGGAGCTTCTGAAAAGGAACAGTGACAGAGATCCTGCCTTACTCACAGTTCCACTTCCTTTAGTGCTGCGCTGTCTGATGCTGGTCAACGAACCACAAGGTAGACAAGGACAAACCAAATAATAATTTTACCATTTATTAAAACACATTCTGTCACCTGCACCATGCAGTTTCAAGTTATTAGCTGTTAATGTTTTTATTGTTTATTGTTGAAATCACTCCGAAAGTGATTCGGAAAATATGATTCCTCTGTATGATATATATGAAAAGTTTAGGGTCAGGATTTTTAATGCTTTTGAAAGAGGTCTGCTATGCTCACTCGGGCTTTATTTTATTCTATCAAATGTAGAGTGAAAAAAGAATGTGAAATATTACTATTATACAAATAACTGTTTTAATTCAAATCAAAAATGTCATTTATTTATGTGTTGGCAAAGCTACATTTGCAGCTTCAATCATTCCAGTCTTCAGTGTCACATGATCTTATAGAAATCAATCTAATATGCTGATTTGGTGCTTAATGTTCTGCTTAAAATTTGTGTGGAAATAGTGACTTTTTTTAGGATTCCTTTGAATAAGAAGTAAGATCAGCATTTATTTTAGATTGTTATAAAAAATTTCAATGTAAAAGTCTAATTTAATGCAAAAAACAAACAAAAAAAACTTGCAGACCCCAGCCTGTAAGGTAGTTTGTGTAGTGTTTACTTGGGCTCTAATATTCTCTGAGTTGTGGCAGTTTTTTTTTACTTCATGGTTTTAGTTATTACAGCTCTTTTTGTTATGCATTAGAAATATTACCTCTGCATCATTAAAGTGGAATATTTAGGGTTTTTTTGGGCCACCCAGGCCCAATATGATCAGCCTTTGCATGTAAAGGCATGCACTTTATTTTGCCGAAACATTAACAACACAAGTAACCAGTGAAACATCGCTAAAACATGTAACCCATCAATTAGAGAGATCATCTTTTATAAAGACCTCATAGTTCCTAATGAAAAAATATACATAATATACTGTAATGTGTTTCTTTGTTTTTATATAATCAAATCCCTGTTGTTTATCTCAGTAAAGAGGCTGAGCACAGAGGTTACGCAGCTTATTGTGGAGCGGTGCACTGCTGCAGTAGGAGAGCAGCCGTGTGAACACACCACTACTATTCTACGGTAAGTTACCCACACTGATCAGTGCTGCTTTAGAGACTATACTCTCTCGTTCTGTTGTTACCTATTTTTTTTTGTTTTCCAGGGCTTTTGTGGAAGAGAATGAAGGTGTATACGACCAGCAAGTGTATAATGTTCTAGAAGTTGTCGCAGTCCTTCACCCCTTCACAGTGACGGCTCTTATTCCCTTTCTGTCACTGAGCCTTAGAAAGACAGAGTGCAAGAGAGGTCTGGGAAAAAATACCTCACTCAGGTACAACAACAGTAACCTATATGTCAGCTGAGAGCTGAGAAGAAACTTAAGCTAAAACAAGCACTATCCATTAGCATTCCCATTTGCTTTGTCCTATGCTTCATTTTATCCTTCTTACAATTATGTCTTATTGTTTTAGGAATGGCTATAGGAGACTTCTGGCCCTGCTTGGAGACAGTGGACAGGCTGAGATGATTAGTTTAGAAGAAGACTGACTTGCATCAGCTGTCAATATTCTCATGTGAACAGTGTATATGATGTAGAGTTGATAGTGGATCCGTGTGTGGATATTGTGAATAAACTTTCTTTAAATACCCTGTGTTCTGTGCTTTGTTGCTGGCTTCTGGAATGGTAGTGTGTATTAAGGAACCCCTTAAGACCCAAATACTAAAAAAAATGTGTATAGTCGTTAGTACCAGTTTTATATGGAAACCCTCCTAAAATTTAAAAGTGCTCCAGTCAATCACTTGGGCCCTGTTCCAAATCGTACCCTAAACCTTTTGCAATCTTCTTGGTCCACATTTTTGTGACGTAATGTTGCTTTGACTGCTGGGTAGAAGTCTCAATACAGGCTCGGCAGAAATGCATGACGCGGGCGTATAGCAACTGCAAAGGGGCACTCACAAG
>JAUMHE010000068.1:13675140-13685803 GCA_032359235.1 Enteromius mattozi | reverse complement strand
GCTGTTGTCAGACTCCTTGTGCAGACAATAATCTCACTGCATTATTACAATTAATGACAAAAATCATGTTTGGAAATATAAACTGATATTTCCAACTGACAAGCTACTGCAAAAGATATGAAATAACCGACTTAAAACCATTTTTGTTGGTGAAAATACTAGTGGCCTACGACTTTTGCACAGTACTGTATATATATGTATATATATATATATATATATACTTACTTATAGAGGCGGGGAAGATGCACTACCCAGCTACATTAGACTCACATAAATACCAATATATTACCTGTCCTGGGTCATACACCATCAGTCGATTCTGGTACTGAGCTGTGTTAGTGACACCACCTGCAGCAGAAGAAGCCATCATTAAATGTTAAACCGATTCTAGTAATGCTTTTAAGTCTTGGGACTACAACTTCTATAAGAGTCCTATACACACTGGGAGATGGCCGATATTGGCATAAATGTGAAGTAATGTGTTAGTACCTGAGACCCAGAGCAGCCCATCCGCCACACAACCTGCATGACAGGACAGCGAGCGGTCAAACGGTTGCACATAGGTCCACTTGTTTCTCTTGGGACAGTAGCGCTCCACACTGGGCAGAACCTGCCTCAGTTCATTCCTCCCCCCGACGGCGTAAAGATACTGTCCCAGAGCTCCCAGCACAAAGTGCTCCCTGCACGCCTTCATCGGTGCAATTTCAGTCCAGCGGTTCACCCTGGGATCGTACCGGCACGCCGTCCTCACCGCACACGTCCGTCCGGTGGCGTGCTCCACCTCCCCGCCGGCCACGAATAGGAAGTTCCCCATGACTGCCACACAGTGGTGGCTTCGTCCAGCAGGCATGGGCGCCAACTCACTCCAGTTCGAACCCCCTGCAACACGCAAGTGCTCCTGCGCGGAAGGGTTGAAGAACCGCAGTTCCCGTACACGGCTGACCTCCCGCTTGCGGCCGCCGATGATATACAGGGTTAACGACTGAAAGCGCGGCGTGGTCCGTGCCGTCTGACGTAAAGGCTGTGCAAATACGGACCGGTGGTAGTCCAACGCCTCCTCCACCAGGGCGGCGGCAGTGCTGCTGGAGTTGAGAAAGGGATGGCTGTTGGCCACACGGTGCAGGGCGGAGACCTCCATTAGGCCATAGCGCACGTGCTGCAGCAGTTCCTCCATGTACTGGTATCTGCAGTCGTGCTCCAACCAACGCACCAGCAACTACAGCAGGGCAGAGTGGCTCATCAGTATTCAGCACTGATTCAGGATCAGGAGATCACACTGCTCATATTACAGGCTGCAGCTCACACCATCCACACAATACCGTCTGTCTATGCAGGGCCAATGCTTTGTATCATTGCATGCTAATGTTTAAGATATTGTTTCTCTATACAGTGATGAGAAGACAGCTGCAGATGAGATGGGGGGGGGTATGAGCACACACACGTACATAAGGTGTGTGTGTGAAGCATGCACACATATACGCACTCTGGTGCAGCCAAGGGAGTTAGACAAAGGGGAGTTAATTGAACTTGAGAGCAATCTAGACTGTTTAGCTGCAGAGGCATGCGAGTATGGCGGAGATGGCTGGAGATAAGCGATGCCACTCTCGTGGAAACAAAGTGGCTTTTAACACAATCAGCCCTGAGACAGAGAACTTATTATAGCAGCCTGAGATCATGGGCCACCACCTCTAGACATTCAGCGGCGGTCTCCTACACACAAATGGCAAATTTAAATGCTTGTAATATATTTTTCTTGGAGTATTTCATCATTTAAAGATTTTAATGGTACAACATAAATGGGTCGATTTCATTATGCTTACACAAAATCTTTTGCAGTTCACTAATCGCAGGAAGGTATTTCTAGGAAAAATCAAGGAGTTTAAGAAAGAGGGAGTTATTTCTGCACCACTGCCAGCACCAATTTGGAGAGATAATGACTGCTACCAGAAAGGTTTCCCAATACACTCCCCCTGGTCTGCCATTGGTTGTTAAACAGGAAATCCTTCCCCCAAACTGACTGAGATGATTTTGCTCTCTCAGACGCAACAAGCAGAGCCACTTTTGAACTCATTAACCTACTTATGCATATTAGGCATTAAGAAATGTTAAGCCTATAATTATCTTCATGTTATGGCTGATAGGAGATAAATGTCCTGTATAAAACATTTTATATAATAATGTCTACTTTTTGGTTCTGAATTAAATAGTAAAACAAAAATAAAATCAATCATGTTCCAATTGAATTAAGTATAAAATTTTTTTTTTTTTACTTTTACATAATTAAAATAATTTTAATTACCAATAAGCCTTTGATTGCCTTTATGTTACAGATGATAAGAAATAAATATTTAATTATATATTATATATATTTTAATATTCTCTAATGTTTTTTAGCAATACAAGGAATCATGCCTGAAGTGAATTAAGAGCCTACGAACATTATTCATAATGTCCAATGCCAATACGCCCAACTATTTATATGTTTGTCTTATAATTAAAAAAAATCGCTGACATATAATATTCTATACTATATTGTCTAAATAATTAAACAAATAAAAAATATTTTAAATGCTATTTGTGAATTCTAAATACTTTAATGTGCAATATGAAAAATTTATATTCATGTATTATTATATCTTATTATTCATGTATTATTATAGACCATTCAATTCTTAATGTTTTTAAATACTGATTAATTTAAAATGAGCAACACATGATAATTTCATGCACAATTAAAGATCTAATATTGGCCAAAATATAGTATAGTATAAGATATGGTATACAATTCTGATTAATGAAATTAAAAACGTCTGTAATCTCAATTGATAATTGTTGGTACCTACATAAGGTGCATTCCTAAATAATTAAACATTTAAGCTTTAAGTGCACAGAGGTTTCTGCAAAACCCTCCATTCTTGTTTGGCTCTATTAATCATGTAATGCTCTATTGAGGTTCTGTTTCGCTTTCTTCCTTTCTCTGAATTTCCGTTGTTTTTTTCAACCCTCCTTCTCCTTTTCACTGCCAACAGAAGAGAAGAAGAAAGAGAATGAGTGAGAGTGGAAAACGAGAGAGGGAGGGAGGGAGGGAGAGAGAGAGAGAGAGAGAGAAAGAGTGAGGTGTGAGCAAGGCAGCGTCTGTTGACTGTGAAGGTCACACTGGATCAGAGAACTTCCTCGGGGCAGAAAATAAATGAACTCCCCCACCCACTCCCGCACGGAGAAAGACAGACAGAGAGTGAGTGCGAGAGAAGGAAAAAAGAACAAAAAAAAAAAAACAAAGAGGAAGAAAATGTGATTTCCAGAGCGTGAGACTCAGAGAACTCTGCATGACGATGATTGACAGCCAAACTATATCGAGGGTAGCATTGGTGGGCGCACGTTCGGACCGGCGGACAGCAGCACCAGCCCCTGTGCCCATCACGCTTCCGTCTGATGCCCAAATTAACCTTCTCTGCAAAGTGAAGGAGGCCCAAAGCAGCCTAATCAGGGCCTGATTATGGCAGCAGCGACTGGTTAAAGGGTCAGGGTAATTGTGCCATCAGAGGCCTGATTGTTTTCAATCAGTAGGGCGGCCGGAGTGACAGCTGGGGGATTGAGGCGCTGATGGAGCCACGGTGGGCCTAATCAGAGAGAGGCTGGGTGGGGGGAGGGGGGTGGTGGGGATGCCTGATTGGTGCAAATGAATAGTCACACCACAGCCCCCCTCCCTACCGACTACAGCCTCCACCCGTGTGTACATACATACACACACACACACACACACACACGCTCACATTGTCTGCACACCTTTTTTCCACTCTTACACAATAAATTAAACAGGTGGAGTTTGTGTTTGTGAATATGACCTTAAACATACAGATTTACTTAGCAACACTTTGCGTTTGGCCAAGTGTAGAGAATGTCACTGGGTCCAAAATTCTGAGATTTTCTTTTCTGATTCAACTTCTGGTTAAACTTCTACAGTTCTACAGTACAAAATATTATTTTGCATTCCCCAAAATAGCACATAGAAATGCTATTGTGACATCGCAAAAGAGGAAAAATAGAGACTTATTACAGTGGCCACAAGACAGCCAAACTGTAATTCAAAAACCAAGGTAAAACAAAACAAACTAGAGTTGATATTAATGAAAATGCATCATAACTGTCTGTGAAAGGGTCCATTAGAATATAGTTTGTTCTTGTTTTGGTTTAATGATAGCAGCACCGAATGAGCTCCACAAGTTTGTGTAAAACCTGATGGTCACATTCATGATTCATGTTCCAAAGAGCATCTTGAGCTTCAGCGGATGAATATCTGACTGTCTGTACAAGGAGGGTCACATTAGTGACCTAGAAATGATGCAGAAACTTAAATATTTCGTAACTGTTCTTTGTTCTAAAGTTTTCAAAATCTGAAAAAAAAAAAAACAAGAACAACGGACGTCTCAGAACTTTGAACCCCATGCTGATATTTTGCATTAAAGCTGCCTAAGCAGTTCACATATATTTTGAAGATTTGAAGTCTGTGAATCTGCGGCCCACACACCTGCCATATCTCCTCTTCACTGAGGGAGGTGAGGCGGTCGCTTTTTAGCACTTCCCTGAGGAGCCGATAAGGTAGGATCAGCACTTCCTCTTGTCTGTTCCTCTGCAGCTCAGAAAGGTGATCCACCAGAAAGCCCACCACTGCTTCCTCTAGGGCCGGCAAGTGGAAGAGGTCTGCCAGCCTGTATAGGTCCAGGTAGTTAAAACTGTTCAGCTCCTTTAGGCACAGATATAAATACAGACAGATTCACAGTTAGAAGGGGCATTTTATTCATGTTAAAGTCTATCAACACAAACTAGTTGACCATTATGGTCTAAAATAGAATCTTATATGCACTGACTCAAACACACAAACTCATACAATAAGATATCACCATGAATGCACACATACAGTGAACAATACAGTTAAAATAAAGAATTTCTGGAAGCTTAATGAAGCAGAATTTCATCAAAATCTACAATATCCATAACTGTAACCTGGAAAATTCTAAGTAAAAGAAAGAACAAGGAGAGAAATCTAGTCAGGAAGTTCCACAGATGCATGATTAGGAAAAATGCTTCACACAGAGACTGACTGCCATCTACTGGTTAAAATAAATAATCAGTTCATTTTCAATGTAGTGATTTTCTGGGCTAATTTATGAGATTTTCTGAGGTAATTCATGAGGTAAACATATGGAATTCTGCAGTATCAGCTCAAAATACTTAAGAAATAAGGAGTAAGATTTCTCACACAAAGGCTCCAGGAGAATATAACAAACAAATCAAATATAGTCTTATATACAATACCACTATTTCAATAATTCTATTGTTATCTATGTCTTTTCCAAACTCCAAATGTACACATTAATTGTAATCAAACTGAAAAGAGCATGAAGGTGATGACATGAGGGTGAATGGATGATGACAGATTTTATTTCAGAACTACTCCTCTAAGAAGTGGAACAGAAACAAAGTGATGATGTAAAACAAAGATCTGATCACACAGTGAAGTTATATGTAGTACCTGCTGACCAGCCTGCATGTTTTCAGGGCAGAAATGACTCGTAAACACACCTGAATGAGATAGTGAGAACAGAGGCTAAGCAGTTCCAGCAGCTGAAGGTGGCTTCCAGCAGACAGGACGTCTTGTATCACTCCTGGCTCCAGCATGATCTACAGACAAAAGACCTGAGTAAGACTATCCTAAGAAGCAACAACCTTGCAAACAGGGGTCTTCAAACTTTTTCAGGTTAAGGAACCCTTGGTAGAGAGATGGATCAGTGACCTTTTGTTAAAAATTGTATAAAAGTAAGCGGTGCATTTTAAGCCAGCTCTATAATAATAAGTATTGCAGACCACTATATTAAATGTCTTTACATACTTTATTATGCTTAAGATTGCAAAGCCATTAAAATATTCATTATTAATGTACAGAGTGCATCACATGATCATACAAATGCAGTCTTGCTTTAATAAAAATGAAATAAGGAACCACATTTAAAACAAAACAAAAAATAAATAAAAAGGCTTCTTCTCATTGAGGCTTAACAGCTAAATCAAAATAAGCCACAAAATATGTTTCGGTCTCTGTGTCACAGATGGTTAGCTCAAATCATGCAAAAAAAAAAAAAAAGAATTTTTCAGGCTGGTGCAGCTAAAGCACATACGCATCCAGAAGCAAAAAAAAAAGCAGGCGACTGGTTATTTTAACTGTGAAGGACAGTGAGCGCTACAATTTATCCAATTCAGGTCAGTAAGGTTTTTTAAATGTTACTGGGGTTTTTTGTTGTTGTTGTTGTTTTTATGTTACTGAAAGACATTTCTTATACTAGGTTGTAACATTTTTTTTTTTTTTATTTGATCAAAAATACAGTAAAAACGCCCAAATTAGAAAAATTATCATTTTAATATATTTAATATATTTAAATGATATTTTAAATCTAAATTTTACATTTATTTACATTTGTTTCATTTTTTAATTATTCTTTGATAAACAGGAAGTTCAAAAGAACCCCATTTATTGAAAATATATATACTACTGATCAATATAATACATATTCATTTATTTTAAAAAAAAGAAATTAACATTAGTGTATATACAGTAATACTGATTCATGGGTATATAATATCTCTGCTAGCAATGCTATAATGTAATGAGACAGAGAATCATACCAAACATACACTGCAAATTATTAAACATATATATATATATATATATAGTATATACACACACACTGTATACATAAATAATTATATATTTAATATGCTAGAATAAATATCTAGAATACATTTAGAATAAATATGATTATTCACTTATCTGCTCCTATTTCTAGTGTATTCATAATGTGGTCTTACCAGAACCTAGAGACCTGTCTTTGCTTAAGGCGCTGTCAATTTTGTTTGTTTTGCATGTTCAGGCTCTATGTAGCTGTGTGGGCTATGCAGAATTTACCTGGCCTGTGTAGGCGAAGTCCAGTGCGTGCTTCAGTCCCACGCTAGTCACACCCTGGAGAGTTACCTCATCCGCCTCACTCTCCACCATGCACAGACTGAACATGGCCTAAAGACACACACACACACAAACATATGAGCAGGATGCACTACAGAACTAGAATAATATAGCATCCTGTAAATAGACTTTAAAACCAAAACATCAATAAACTCTTCATTCAAGTCTAAAGAGTCTCATACTGAGAATGAAAGTGAGTCCTTGACCATCAATCAGCGCGTACTTTGGTTTCACACACACAAAATAAAGAGAGCAAGAGGCCAGTGCTGTCCCGCTGTGTTCTCTGGCAGGAGTACACTAATCAAAAGCATTGATTGCTGTCACAGAGTGAGTGTAGGATGGTCATTGATCAGAGCCCATGGAGTCGTAGAAGTCAAAGGACATCGGATCATCATTACATCTACCAAACACTACTGATCCAACCAAACTGTTTTAATGATGAACATCCAGTGTTATATAATAAAAAGTGTGATCTATCTATATACCTCCCAAACTCCAGGAGCAGTAACTCTCCTTTGCAGATTAAGTCTGGTTCTGGATTAGAATTAGTATCAATGCAAAGTCCTATGAAAGAATCAATAGACATCTAATGCAGGTCTTGGCTCAGTCTGAAGCCTCCATGTGCTGAAAATAGATGCCATGTGTTTATCATCTTATCTTTGTCACCTCACCTTCAGAAATGTTTCCTCCAGTAGTATCTCACAATTGAAGTGCCTGGTACAAGTGTACCATGTTTTCCTATTTTCTATTTTAAGACCAGCACTTATTTAATGCCTGACCTCGGGCTCACATTCAGACTTTCAAAAACACTCATTAGAGCTGAGTTGTTGGTTTGTTGACGCTACTTAGAGAGCTCCTTACTGGGACACCAATGCCCATAAGCAAGACTTACAGGGTTTTTTTGGAAGGGGATCGTGGGTACTAAGGATGACCAGTCCTGAGTCACATGTCTGGCTGGATGACTTCTGACCTTGGAAATGCAGAGCAAGCTGGTCAGACAGCAGCTTTCCAGACTAATTAGTTTACAACACATGTTTTTTGAGCCATATGATAATGCAGAATCATATAATGCTTCACATCCGTGTTTACGGCATTGCTGCAAACTGAATCTTCAGTACCATATTACACATGAGCCGTGAATGCAAGTTTTAAGTCTATACAGTGCACCACTAAAATCGTGGCAAAAACAAAGCAGACAAAAGCAACATACAGCACTAACAGTGTAGTCTGTTTCACAAAGTACTCTTCTGAGCTGTGTTTTAATTCATAGTTCAAAGAGATGAATCGTTGTTTTGAATCAGTTTGGCGAATCCCTCACTGAAGTTGATTGGCCAAAGTTGTTACTGAATCATCATCTGAATCACTAAACTTACTTGTGTCATGATTTTTGCTGATATACTTCTTTAACAGCATTTGTCATGATCAATAGATAGATAGATAGATAGATAGAAAGATATACAGATAGATAGATAGATTTGTTTACTTAAAGAGCTATGCTATACAAACATCTTTGGACTAATGTGTAATGTCATTATTACAGTGTTTGTCTTTAATGGCAGAGTCACAGGCGCTGATTACACCATTCGCATTTATTCATTAGTGCCGCTGATCTGTTAAATCTCGAAAGGGTGCAATATCCTGTAATTTCTCATGGACTTCAGGGGTAAACTGGTAGAACTTTTACATATTCTTCAGATAATGCCACTGGCATTTAAGCGTATAAACTTTCTGCCACATTTCTCAATTTTCTAACACAAATCATTTTGTTATTCATAGTAAAGCATCAGACAAATACTCATGCATCTCTGACTATTTAAATCTATTCAGCTGATAATACAAACCTTGCAGGCACACAACGTCAAAGGGTAGCTGTCAACAGAGCCAGCAGCTTGTTTTGATTTGTGTACACAGCAACTATATTGACTGAAGCTTTGGATGAGTCCATGTTTTACATAAGCCGTGACTAGCCTTAGTCAGTCATTTGATAACAAAGGCAGAAGGTGTCCTCATCAGAAACCAAGGGCTAAAATCAAAAACAGAGGGATAAAATCATATCATTCCAGCCCAACAGAGGTGGAGAGCTTCCCAGGAGACATAAATATACCTGCCCTATTTAATTCTGTTCTTTGAACTGTGCAGATAATCTTTTCTCTCTGTTGCAGAGCTGGACGTATTTCTTCTTTGTAATCTTCTGAACAAACCAAAATCAAATCATACTGATACGGTTTCCAGGCCGCTGCCGACTTTTCATTTCCTGTCTTGCCTTCCATGTGACCTGTACATATTTGAATCAGGATTGCACTGCTAAAAAGGAAAATCCTGTCATGGTTTACGCACTATCATGTCATTCCAAACTCGTATGACTTGTGTGAGGAACTAAAGAAGGAACAGTATGTTTGCACTGTTCGACCGAGATGTTTCTACTTAATGAAAGAGAATGATGCTGTACAGCTCCCAAAATTTCACACTGATTTCAAACATGGCTCAAAAACATTTTTGATACACATTTTAATGTATGTACATGTTACTTTTTTCTTGTGCATATCTCTGGATACTTTTAGAAGATTTGGACGTTTAGTTGTACGTTTATGGTTCTGCATTTCATTTTTTGAGAGATTTTGCAGAATTCATCCACATTCGCTTTTTATTGAATGGAAAAGAGCAGCATGAACATTCTGCCTAACATCTCCCTTTCTGTTCCAAAAAAATGGATATTGATGGAAACCTTTTTTGCCACATTAAAAAAAAAAAAAAACATACGTAACCAATACTTTTTTTTAATTCATATATGCATCTTCTGAAAGCTGAACACATAATTGAAGTATGGTTTGTTGGGATAGAACAATATTTAGCTGAGATACATCTGAGGGTGCAAAAAAAACAAAACAATTGAATATTGAGAAAATCACCTTTAAAGCTGTATATAGCAGGAAATCTACAAGATATCTTTAAGCAACATGCTTAACATCCTAATACATTTTGTCAGAAAATGAAAATATATAATTTTGACCCATACAATGGATTTTTGGCTATTGTTACAAATATATACATGCAACTTATGACTGGTTTTGTGGTTCAGGGTCACATATACTATACTCTGGAAAATCATAATTCTAGAGTCAATTATGACATCAAATGTAGGAATTATGAGATAATAAGTCATAAGTCTTAAGCCACAATAAGCCATATTTATGACATGAAAGTTAGTCTTTTATAATAATTGACCCCTTATGTTCATAATTTAGATGGCTGTCTTATAATAAATCTAAAACAATAATAATTATGGCTTAGTACGTCATAATTTTGACTACGTTTGTCATAATTATGATGTACCAAAGCATAATTTCTTTCCTATCGAAATGGGGATCATAGATATGGAATGACATAACAACAAAATGTATATGTATATATACAGTGGGTACGGAAAGTATTTTTCACTCTTTGTTATATTGCAGCCATTAGTTAATTTTTTTTCCACATTAATGTACACACAGCACCCCATGTTGACAGAAAACTAGCAAACTCCATGCAGGCTTTCATGTGTCTTGCACTGAGGAGAGTCTTCTGACGGGCCACTCTGCCATAAAGCCCCGACTGGTGGAGGGCTGCAGTGATGGTTGACTTTCTACAACTTTCTCCCATCTC
>JAUMHE010000068.1:13642746-13659308 GCA_032359235.1 Enteromius mattozi | reverse complement strand
ATTTGTGCTGATCATTTATGAACAATAAGTAAAACTAAACTGCTAGCAATAACTTCAGAGAATTGGGTGGGCCAGAGTGCAAATATTTTGTGGCTCCTCCCCTATAGAAGATCAAATCTCACTCCAAACTTTTGCTAAAACTTGAGAGCCCTGTAAATAAATAAACAAAATTACAAACATAATGAGTAATAATAAAAAAAAACACTGATTATAAATTGACATCCAGAGTTTGTGGTTTAAAATGATATAATTACATGTTTTAATTCACGTATATTACATAAAAATACACTTGCTTTGATTGTGGAAAGGCAGGTTAGGTTAAAGTGGCTGAACCGCCAGGCTATATAATCTATGCCAGAATCAAGCCTTCTCACGAGTTTATTTTCATACATTGTTCACTTCATATGCAGGATTCTTTAATATATTCAATAGTGTGACAACACGAATTACTACAATGGTACTGATGTTCAGCAGAGCAAGTAAATTTTGGGTGTTACTCACCCCCTCCCAGACCAAGCTCAGACATTACTGATGATCGCAGAAAGCATCGATGCCAGCCGGGCCTTAGCACACGTTTCTTCCATGCAGGCTCTAATCTATGGACATTTGTGACATAAAATGACAGACTACGGCGAGGAGCAAAGGAATGAACGAGAAGCAATAGAGTCTATTTACCCAGACTCATTTACAGGTAAGATTGACAGCAACGTTTATGTTTTATGCCTATAAATTCGCCACGCTGTCCGTTAGCCAACTAGCTTTTCATGAAACAAAGTTAGTTTAACATAAGAGCGACTCGGTCATGTCTTTGATATCATAATTTATAGCAGCAGATTAAGCTGTCGAAGGAAACAAAACAAGCAATAAGATGTCAAGCAGAAGTTGTGTCAGATTTACGTTACGTGCTGCTTTGAATTAATTGTGGAAGTGTTGCTTCAGTTTGTGGTCGGTCACCCATACCGGTGTACTTCCAGGCTGTGGGAAGTGATGAATAATAGTGAGCTCTGTGTATATTATCTTTACTTACAATATTTTCATTTATGCAGTGCTTTCTGAGGAGCCCACAAGCTTCACCATCACAGTTGCTTCTGATGCGGGAGAAGATGAAGAGAGTAAGTACATATGCTTTATTATCATCATGTCAGTGCACATACTATCATTAACCTTCTGAACTGTCATATTTGATATATAAGGTTTTTTATTCATACAATATTATATAGGAGAAAACTGAGGAGGGAAAAACACTGCCCACAAAATAAGCAAAATATGTAATTTGGTTGCAGTTGCTGATATTTTTTCAGCTAGAAAGTAAGATTAAAATTCTGATATATTGTAATTGCAACAGTACAACAGACTGCTTACATAAAATCCATGTAAATATCACCCTTAATCACCTGATAACGCTTAGCTTTATGATCAAAGCTCTGTAATTGTTATTGTGGCTGGCAATATGTATAATGCAATTCCATATAATGCAATAAACGTTCCTCAAAAGCCTGATGTACTCTTAATTTCAATGTTTTTTCTAAAACATAATATATAGCTAATAAAGTAAACCTAAGTTGCTTAAGTCCAGTAAATGTTCATTATGAAACAGTATTAGTTATTTTTACTACTACTCTTTATAAATATCAGTTTTCACAGATTTTAGAGCAAAAAGAAGAGTGTGACAAAAGTGGACATTTTTACAATAATAACATAACCGCTATTACTTATTATGAATTTGTGTATCAAATATGATACATAAGTGTAATACATAAGTAGCATTTAGGGTTAAAGAGTAGCTCGAAGCAGCAACTTCAAAACCCTTACATTACTGATTTCTGTGTTATAGCGGTGGAGGTGACCCTTAAGTTTACATATGTGGAGAAATATCCAGACGAACCCCCTCTGTGGGAGATCTTCTCACAGGAGAACCTGGAAGATTCAGACACTGAAGACATTCTAACACTTTTAAAGCAACAGGTCTGCACACGTGACATTTTACACAGCACGAACACATTAACGATTGATAAAGTGCACATTTTTTAACTGTCCCATAGTCCTTTCTGATAACCTCTTTCTTTTGTAGGCTGAAGAAAACCTGGGAATGGTTATGATCTTCACATTGGTGACAGCTGTGCAGGAGAAACTTAATGAAATAATTGACCAGGTTAAGAACAGAAGAGAAGAAGAAGAACTTAGAAAAGAAATAGAGGCAGAAGAAGCTGAGAAGGTTTGTTTTGAACATGTCCTCTGAATGTTAAGGAACAGTTCACCCCAAAATGAAAAATTCGCTGAAAATCTACTTGAGGAAACCTGTTGCTCGCCAAGTGAATGGGTGCCATCAGAATGAGTTCAAAACAGCAAGAGTTTATTTAACCTCAATAAACAGTCTTTTGTGAAAGTCTTGTCAGCAAAGGCAAACAATGATTGTGCTAGAAGTGTAATTACAGCTTCTACCAGAAGGGAGCAATGAAGACTAACAAAATGTCTGCTTGGGTTGAAACAGATCCACCCAACTGTACGCAGATGTTGCTATTGTGCACTTTATAGAATGCTTTTGCTTTGAATATTAGATTTGTTATCAGTTACATAACTATCATTGATATTAAAATTAAAAAACTGTTCATTTGTTTTTCTCAGCGTGCATTCCAAGGCACTGTGGTCACGATTGAGAACTTCTTATCATGGAAAGCAAAATTTGAACAAGAAATGGCAGAACTAAGGAAGAAAAGACAGAAGGAAGAGGAGCAGACAGTAAAAGGAAAACTCACAGGTGATTTGAAAACTTACTAAAAGCAGCATATAAACTCAAAACCACCTTTTCTTATGTTCTGTTTATTTACTTTTTATGTGCAGGAAAACAGCTCTTTGAGAGGGACCACAATCTTGACACATCAGATATCCAGTTCTTGGAGGACGGTAATTATTATATTATTGTTGTGTATCTAAGTTATCATTCAGGATGCCATTCGCTTTTTGAAACTTTTAACACGATTGTCTTTTGCTTTTTTGTTCTAGTTGGAAATAGTGTAGAAGTAGACGAGTCGCTGTTTCAAGACATGGATGATTTGGACTTGGATGAGGATGACCCTGATTTCAACCCACTGGACTTAGGCAGTGATGAAGACTGAATTGTGTAAACACTCAACCTGACATGAATGATTAAGATGCCAACATCCTCAGTAGCAGCCTGATGGAGCAGGACTTCAGCTCACCGGTTCTAAACACAAACTTTTTCAGTCACTACCATTTTTGTTGCAGCATATTTTACAATAACTGTCAAACCCAGTGTCATTTGTCACAATTATTATTATTAAATACACTCTCTTATTCTGGTGAATCGCTTCATTTACACGAGATTTACATTAGGCTGATGTTTCCCAGAGATGTTTCACTGCCTCTGCCTATATGCAATAAAAGCAAATAAATTAAAAAAAAAAAAAAAAAGGTTTAGCATATTAAATCAATGCTTTAAAAAAAAGAAAAAGAAAAATTAAGTCTCAGAAAACTGATTAAAATCATATTACTTCAAAGTTTCTGACTGACACTGTTTTTATAATATGTATCAGTATTTAAATGTTTGGGATTCATTTCATTTTGCTTTTGAAAGAAACAGCTGTTTATTTCACTAACAAGAAGTGCAAGCAACACTTAGAATTTAACATTTTTATACATCTAATACTCTTTGTAGATGGTAATTTCAAAACAGTGTTCCAGAAGAAGACAGCTGTGATTTATATCAGGTATCTGTGTCTTAAGCTTCCTTGAACTTTAAATTTCTACAATTCTGATATATTGTATGAGAAATCTGCTTGTACTTAATATTGTATATATTACTGCTCAGAAGGGTTAGGGTTGTTGTTTTTTTTTTTTACTTATTTCAAACCTTGCTGAGTACACACGATGAGACTGAATAAATCATGGTGTGATGAGATCACTCATGTCCCAAATGAAAGAAAGAGGAACGTCTTTCATCTTCTGTTGGTACACTTTGTCAAATCTCTCATTCTGTGCCACAGTCAAGCAGTTCTTCCAGTCGCCAACAGTTCCTGTTCACAGTAGTGAGGTTATATATATATATATCTAGTCGATAACAATTCAACAAATTAAAAACATTTAAATTACTCAGTAGAAGAGATTAGTGGCTATATTCTAAGTTTAACTTCATATCGCTGAAAAATGTAAAACAGATGTAATTCTTACATGTATTAAATGACTGACAAAACATTAACTTCACTGTAGGAATAATAAGATGGGTGGAAACACATTCAAGAGATACTGTGGTTTGTAGGAGTCTTATGAACACATAGATAAAGTGTAATTATTAAGTTCACTATGAGTAAAAATCTATGTGATTATCAAATGCAGATTCTGTCATTATTTACTCACCCTCATGTGTTCCAACACCTGTAACTTACTTCTGACACAAAACAAAAGATCTGAGTCAGCAGCCACCTTTATTAAAAAAGGGCTGTCAGTAACTACAGCGTCATCAGACTGGTTTAGAGCAGTATGAGGGCGAGTAAATGACAACAGAATCTTCATTTTTACGAGAAAATGATAATGATAGACAACTTTATAATTATACTTAATCTGTGCATCTACCTTTCCTCATAAATGATCCCAGCTGGTGGTTCAGCAGGATGGCAGGGATATGCTGGTAATTGGCCTGAGGATTGTTCTTCATATTTTTGAAGGTACTGTGCTCAACAACATCATTCAGCTGCTGTGGTGTCAAGTTCTTTCCCAAGAACGAAGCAATCCTTTCGACCACTGACCGCAAGTCCTGTAAGCATGCACTCCTGATAAGTTACAGTAATAATTCTGGACTGATCCTCCAACTCTGAGGTTAAGAAATGTAGAGGTTGGGGTCAAATGTAAATTGTATTCATTTATTTTTTTAAAGAAGTCTCTTGTCAAAGTCTGCCTTTATTTGGTAAAAAATAGAGTGTGTGTGTGTGTATATATATATATATATATATATATATATATATATATTATATAATTTTAAAAATGTAAGGGATTCTGCAGGTTTAATGTATATTTAAGACTTATTCAGAACTTTTCAAGGCAAATTAAAGAAAATTTAATTAATACGCAAAAGGAAACACTCTCAAATTGTACATGTAAATGTCAACACAATTGTATTAGCAACAAATGTAACGTTTAAATATACAACAATCATTGAAATAATAGTTTTTTTTAATCAATATTTTGAATACGTTATTTTTTATATTATACGTTTTCATTTTAATAAGCAAACCAGAGGTGACAGCGGCAAGGAACTAAAACTCCATCTGTGAAAAGATGGAGAAAAAAACTCTTGGGAGAAACCAGGCTCCCAACTGAGTTGGGACCAGCAACTGACCAGTTCTCCTCTGGCCATATATAAATACACAGGCATACATATATATTTCAGAAAAGTTTGTTTATATATTAAATATATTTATATCTAATATAAATTATATGAATACAAATATATTCATGTAAATAGTTTCAACATATATCCTGTATGTGTATGTGTTTAGATAATAAATATACGTGGCGCACGTATGTAAACAAAAACTTATTTTGGATGCGATTAATTGTTTGGTAGCACTGATTTATTGATTTAAATCTTACTGATGCAAAACTTTTAAACAGTATAGAGTACAGTTTATCATTTTTATCAGTAAAAACAAGCAAAGCATTCAAACCTTGATCATCTCCTCATATGTAATACTCAAGAAGTTCATCTCATCTTTGTGGGAGAACCAGCTCTTGACATGTTCAAACCAGCAATTACCAAAAACTGAAACAAATGATATTCATTAAGGATTGTTGATCAGACAGATTTGATCAAAACTGCAACTTAGATTAAAGAAAAAGTATTTTGTTTACCATTTCCTTCCATGAATTTCTCAAAAAATGTATCAAAGTCTTTTGGGGTCTCCAGCATATTTGCATATTTGTGAAAATGGAAGTAAGACACCAAAACATCCTTTGGATTTCTGACCACATAGATGACCTATTAATCATTAAGAAGAGTAAACAGGTTATGTAAACATTTATAATAGACCGAAGAGGTAAAGAGACTGCAAGAGAAAGCAGCGCTGACAATTATTCAGTCCATTGGTAAGACTTGATTATTCCACTGAAGTCACACAGATGCAGTGGCACCTTGATAAAAGTGATCTCACCTTGCCCTTCTTTTGTTTCAATCCATGTGGCATGAATTTGTATGGCAGATGAGATACATGGATCCTGGGGGAAGGGGCAGAAACAAACTGTTGCTCAGATTCTAAAAGTTCAACCCATGGGGCACGCTCAGAATTCAGCTGATCATTTATCACAGTAACATCTCCCTTGACCTCCATAAGTCTGAGGATTTGCTGCAACCAAATAGTGCCTGCCAATAAGATCAACAGAAGCAAAATCATGTTTAATAATTCACTAACTAATTGCACATATGATATCTTTTAACAAAACTGATCACTTAGGATTTTTAAATTGTCCCATACTCAATAAGCAAGCATTTTAGTTATTAAATTTGATTAAATTAGTTTGTGAAATGAATAGATATGCTTAAGGCAGTTTATGAATTAAGACTCCCGCAGAAAACTGGATAATAGATATCTGACTGAGATAAAGATTATAGCAACACAATTACAGTTGAGTAAATAGTAAAAAAAATTCAGTCAAAAACAGAAGAAATGTTATGCTGTTAATGTTAAATGTTATGAAATGTTAATGTGACTGCTATGTTCTTGCTCTTACCTGATTTTGGGTAAGTAATGACGAAGACATCGGAGTCTCGAATCTCAAAGTTATGAACTCGATCCACCACCTCAGGAGAGTGGATTCCAGATATCAAGTTGAAGCCCTTATGAAGGACCAGCTTATATTCAAGAGCCTCACAACTGCTGTGATCGCAAACCTCTGAGAGACCAAAAGATGTGTAAATAAAGATAGAATGAAATTTAAAACATTTTAGTGTCAGTTTCTACGTTCAGAAATTCACCCCATGTATTCACACAGCCTAATATTTGCACCCAGGGCAGTACATTAACTTTTTTTGCACATAGCTCTGGTGCTACAGAAGTTGAAAGTTTTGAACAGTTGTATATTAAAGCCATGAGTAGTGAGTGATTTTTCTGTTTTGTTCCTTTATCATCATTAAAACAAAAGTCTGTCAATTCTGTCATAGTGTTCTATTTGTATATCATAATTTACTCACTTTCAAATCTGAATTAATTTCTTTCTTCTGTTGAACACAAGTTATTTTGAAAAATGTGGATAACCAAGCAGTTGCTGGACCCCAGTGACTTCCATTGTATTTTTTCCCTTACTATCAAAGTCAGTGTGGACCACTTTTAATACAGTTAATACAGGTTTGAGACAACATGTGAAGGAGTAAATAATGGCAGAAATTCTTTGGTTGAGCTACTCCTTTAAATGACAAAAGCAAAAAAAAAAAAATGCCTCTAACACAAGCTTGCTCTATTCTTTTTATATATTATATAATAATTAATAAACGTGCTATATGTACTGCTTTAGGCCAACTAAAACTTGTTATAGCACTTGCATATTATTGCTCTTTTGTTGGTAGTGCGCGCGCTTTATATGTAAGTCCTCAGAAAAAAAACAGTGCGTGAATAAATCAATGTTTAACCGCAAG
This sequence comes from Enteromius mattozi, assembly GCA_032359235.1. Taxonomy (NCBI): domain Eukaryota; kingdom Metazoa; phylum Chordata; class Actinopteri; order Cypriniformes; family Cyprinidae; genus Enteromius; species Enteromius mattozi. Next base: position 13,651,666 of record JAUMHE010000068.1, on the reverse strand, counting down.
CTTTAAAGCAGATCCAAATAATGCCCTTTTGTGATTGTTACAGTGTCACGTGAGTGTAAGTCTACTGCTGATACTGAGACAGAGGCGCCAGAACTGCAATTGATTGATAGATTTTTTTTTTTCAAAAGCAGAGAGACATTTCAATCGTCCAAGACCAAAGAGCATTTTAGTATAGCCTAATAAATCTCACACACACAACGATGCACAACAAAATCACTTAACATTAAGCAGCTGTGTTATGAACATGCAAAACTGTACCGCACATGTGCTACAGAGGTAAATTTATTCATCGCACAGACCAGTTTTTCGTAGCACACGCAATGCATTATAGCCCTGGCACCATTTACATTTAAAGCTAAAATCTCTTCATCTCTTATATTGGCCTTAATTTATGTTTTGTTGTATTAAAATAACCTCTGAGACGTCTAGCGAGCAGGCGAATGGAAATTAAAATATAAAAATGAAAGTAATCTTTTAGTATCCCATCTCTCGTAATCACGGCTTTTATAGAGCATGACATGAGGGAGGCGCGTGCTCTATAAACTCGACTCTCGATTCCCAACGCCTCGGAATCGAGGAATCAATTCTTTTTGGAATCGACTCCCAGCCCTAAATACAGGTTCACCTCAGATTTACCTCAGGAATTGAAAAATTGTTAAAGAAAAGATGGATAGTGAACTCATCGTCAGCACAAGGTACACAGTACACTATTCGTGCTATCTAAGCAAACAAGGATTGATCAAAAGTGTGTGTGTGTTTGTGTGGGGTGGTGGAGGGGGACAACTATTTGCGCTAAGCCCCGAATATTTATAATGTCTGGCTCCGCCCCTGGTTCATAGTACATTTAATATGATTTCCATTAAATATTAACATATATTTCCTGAACCTTACTGTACAGTCTGAGGAAATCAAGTAATGTAAAAAAAATATATGTCTTTATCCAGATAGATTAAAACACCATTTCTGGCAGCAGATGATGTTTTTGATGAAAAAAATTGTGAGAGAGCTCTGGTTCTCCATGATATTTTTTGTATATTAACCATATGATGTTTGTTAGTGTTAGTTCTAAACTGTAGTGTGCTGCCTTTCTGGTTAGTTCAATGCGGTTTACTTGCCTGCCATCTCTGTCTGCCTGTCCTTCTCTCTCTCGGTGTCCGTGACCGTGAGACTCCTGTCTGTCCTGTGACTTGCAGCTTGTCTGCTCTGATTAAACCAGGAGCTGTATTTGAACACATTTGATCAAAAACAACAAAGTAAGAAGGGGAGGATCTGTAATGACTTGAAATTAACCTGTGGGGTGGGAAAAAGAGTGGGACGTCGAAGGTTCAGATTTTTTTTTACTTCTTTTTTTTTTTAAGAATGCGTAATGCTGATAAACATCCCTTGACCACGAATGGTGTAGACAGTAGATATTGTACCATGTGTATAGAACTGTAGTTTAAAAAGAGCCGATTTAGATTTCCAGCAAAATCAAAATCTAAAAACTGAAGACTCACACACATCATAGCAGGTAATGATAATTGACTTATTGTGCAGCAAGTAAGATAAAACTTATTATTTTTTATTGACATTTATAAATACACTTTTTCACAGTCTGTTTTAAAAGACTAGCTGATAAAAACAACAGGAATAGTAGATAAAATTGCAATCAGCAGATGTGGACAATTCCATCAAGGAATTTTCTCAGCACGCAGTGTCCTTGAATTAAGAATGCGGCTCTGAAAGACACAAACATACCAAAAAGTATTTGCAGTTTAACAGACTTTATTCATAGATATGAATTCCTGAAGCTGTAGGTCAAAATTACCTGTTTCTCTTCAAGTGTAAGCAGCCCTTCTACAGCAACCACTTGATACTGTCTGTCTTTCAGGCTACCAAGGAATTTGCGCATACGTCGTACTATGGTAGCTGTTGTCTCCTGTGACAGCACCTTCCTCATTTCCCCAGGTGCGCACCCCGGATCGAAGAGGAGCAGGCATAGGTTGCCATTTACTTTCTGTTCCACTCCTACGACAGAGCGACTGTGGCCTGATCATAAAAACAGGATAACACGCATGTCATCAGGCAAGTCTGTTTCTATGAGGATAATGCTATCTTGTTTTATTATAAGAGAAATCTTGAAATACCTTGGTGCTGGAGGTATATCGGTGGTAATGTTGTCTGCACTATTTTGGGTGGCAGCCTTGCACCCCTAGTGGCAGGATGTGAAAAATACTGTTTCACCCACTCAAACAATTTGGGATGTGTGTCTCCTGGGCCAGTGGGCTTGTGAAAATCCACAATTCGCGCTCTAAAATTTTTAAGTTAAGATGTGAAATTAATAACATTTAAGCTGTTCACATGTTTGCAACTTTTCAAAACTTTGAGGTTATTTTGATTGAAAAATATTTTTGAAAGAAGTCTCTCACCAAGGCTACATTTATTTGATCAAAAACACAGTAAAATATTAATATGGTGTTTTTTTGTTTGTTCTTTACAAAGTAACTGTTTTCTATTTTTATATTTTTAAAAGGTAATTTATCCATGTGATGGCAAAGCTGAATTTGTGATATGCTGCTGTGGTGCACATGAAACACTTCTTATTTTTCCCAATGTTGTGCTACTTAAAATTCAATTGATGAGCAGAAAATTTCATGTATACTTATTAGTACTGTCAAACAATTAATTGCATCCAAAATTTAAGTTTTTGTTTATATAAGTACTGTGTGTATTTATTATGTATATATAAATACACACATACAGTATATATTTTGAAAATATTTGCATTTATTTACATGTATATTTATATTGATATAATTTATAATATATATAAATATATAATATATATTAATATATAAACATCTTTCTGAAATATATACACATGCATGTGTATTTATATATACATAATAAATATACATAGTACACACACATATATTATGTAAACCACAAACCTTTATATTAGATGTGTTTAATCGTTTGACAGCACTAATATTTATCTTTCTAACCCCAAACTTTTGAACAGTAGTGTGTGAATTTAGTGTATAGTGTGTAAACTTGGGATTTCAGTATGTACTTCACACTAAGGGAGGTGAGAACTGCATAGATTTCTGTAGCTCCTATCCAAGCCCGTGTCTTTTGCAGTCGATGGTTGAAGTGTGAAGCACCCTGAGGATCTGCACCTTGACCCCACGCCTCTTCAATTAAGGCTTGCACTCTTGGAATGCTGGGAACTGACACTGCAATAGAAAATTTTATGATGGATACTGTTACAAGGAAAATCAACATGGAGCCAAGACAATAGGATGATGTTACTGATGTCATACCAGGTAAAAGTTTATATTGCTCCATCCTATGCAAAGATGAAAGGAGCATCTGGAAGTTTCTGTAGCCACATCCCCAACCTTTGTCTCCCTCCGATGAAGAGTAGTGATCAGTCTCCGCACAGAGCCACACATGTGCACAGTCAGAGGCATTCCTCTGATAGTACCTATACAAAGCTCCCATAAGTCCTGAAATAGAAAGGTTACATTTAAGCCTTGAGCTGTTTTCTTTATTTTAGTTTTCTACATTTTTTTTCCCAACATTAAAAAAGTAGCTATATAGTTAAAAACCTAATAATACTACATTATTTTTTTATTATTATAAGTTATTATATAAAATACATTTATTAAACTGGAAACTTATGTATATACATAAATTTTTTTACACACAAACTACAGTTTGTTTGGGTCAGTGAGATTTGTTTTTGAAAGAAATTAATAACTTTTTCAGCAAGACACATTCAATTAACCAAAAGTGACTGTTAAAACACTTATCAAGAAGTTATTAAAAAACTATTGTTTATTTTTATTATATCCATCGAATAATTTAATTATAGAAATGTATCACTCTTTACACAAAATATTAAGAACTACAACTGATTTCAACACTGATAATAAAATGAAAAGATAAAATAACTGAACAGACTTTTTTAGTCTAATAATTCACCACCTGGACCAAACGTGTAAAGATTATTGGTGTAGCTGTATGCTGCACTCTCAAACAGACCTGATGTTTTGCTTCTGCCATCATCCACCCCGGAGGCCAGAGATTCAAGCATCTCCGCTTTTTTCCTGTGAAACTCTGCAGGAACCATCTGACCTCGAGACACAGCCCTCTCCATATTCCTCTCCATCTGCTTGCTATAACCACCGCTGTTATCAAGCCCAAACTGCTTCTGAAAAGAGTAGTGAAGTGTAAAGAAATGACAAATACTTTTTGTAGTGAGTTGACACAAGCAAATATGACAATTTTTACTTTTTAGGTTTCCTTCAGCTAACCTGGAGCTTCTTAAAGTCCTCTGCTTCCTGTCTAGTTGTAGCCTCTCTCCACTTTTGCTCCTCTTCCTCCTGAAGCTTCCTGGCTAGAGTCAGGTCTTCAGATGAATGTCCTCAAAACACCCAAACCGAATAAACATCAAGTCAGATGTTTTAAGAAACCACAAGTTTTGCTGCAGATTTCATGTTGATTAGAACCCACACAACATCTTAATTTCTTAACTAAAATGTAAACAACCAAAATTTCTTGAATAAAATTCATATGCAGTTGCACAATTATTAATATATACATACCTGTTCCAGATGCTGAGCCATGTTCCAGGTGTAGCTCAACATGCTCTTGAAGGGAGGAGCTACTGGAAAATCTCAGAGAACACATTGGACACTCAAAGCGCATCACACCTGGACATCCTAAAAATACAGTTATAGTTCAGTTTGGCCATCCAGGTTTATTCAGAACTATCAAACTGACCACCTTGCTAACTCACCTGATCTACTTGTAGAAGACATTTCTGTGGAAGTGCCAACCTCAGGACCAGCTCCTTAAGAAGACAAACCATAACAGACATCAATCATAGTCAACTGGTGATCAAATGAGTGTTAAATGAATACTGTAGCAAGTATATTTGTATGTTTACATGTGACATTTATGTACTGAGGTAAGACACCTTGGTCCTGTAGGTGAAGCTCAACATGCTCCTGCAGAATAAAGCAGTCTTTGCAGACCAAACTGCACATTGGACACGCAAAGCACCCTTCTGCAACAAACAAAGAGAAAATATTAGTCTAATGGCCTAATTTAAGTCAGTTTTATGTTGTAAACTTCAGAGCACCTTTAATAGGTGAGGACAAACGCTTCTGCTTTGATTTTTGCCGCCCATCTTCCCTCTCCTTGCTTGGGTTGTTGCTGGATTTTTGTGTAGTTCTGACCAGTTTTACTGCACCATTCGCTGTAGCAGCTGCAGGTGGTGAACTCTTCAGACTAGTCGAGGTTCCCTGAGAAAGAGAGGTCCCTGTACTCGGTGACTGAGGTGAGGCTTGAGATACCCGTTCCATATTTTTCGCATTCACATTGGAGGTCCTTGTAGAATTGGGACTTTGAGCAATACATTCATTTGAGCTTTTCTGTCCACTGTCAACCACTATTGTACTCGTGTCCTGGCAGTCTTTCTCTATATGTGCAGTGTTGATGTGGAAGTTCAGCTCATCATATGAGACGCCAGACAAAGAGCAGAAGGGGCAGGCCATAACATTCTCTGTGTGACTCAGGAGGAGATGGGTTCTCATCTCTGTCTCAGATGGGAGCTCTTCACAGCAGATGTCACACACAGGCATTATCACAAAACTGGATGTAACAAACGGACAAATTAACCATAATAGTATCAGCAAAAAAATCAGGTATTGTTAGTAAACTGTGGCAAAGTTATAACAAAAACAAAAAAAATAAAAATGACGAAATTCTTCTCACACAGTTTGAAGAGCGTCTAATTCTATTTCATTCTGATTTTAGTACCAATAATATACCTGACAATGATTTTTGACATGAATGGTTGTGAATTTAATCATACTATCTGAAAATTACAATAGAAAGTGAAGTATTTATGAACAACTTACTAAAATTTCCAAACTACAACTTATATGATTATATAGGTTTTTGAAGTAAAAATATATATATATATATTAATTAAAAGGAATTAAAGATACCTATTAGTTTTAAATAATTATAATTATTCATGTAATTATACCCCTGTACAATGTTTGTTTATAAAGTCATCTAGGAAATCATATATTTCATTAATCGCAAATATTGTGTGACAATTAATCCACAGCCAAAAGTTCATGATTGTCACAAGCCTTAACTAAAAATATTTGTAGTAATTACGATATTTTACCAAATAAACATTGTTTACCCCGGTAAACCTTGATAAACAGTGTCAAGTGATGCGTTTGTGTTTGGAATTCATTTAACATCTTATAATTAACTAATGGTAAATCTCTGAGGCAATTTGGCCCAGGCATCCGGATTTTATCAAGACGCACCTGCCGCGACAGCAAGCATCTATTCTGTCAACAAAGAACGCTGGACAACTTACATGTATAACATCTAAAAGCCTTTTTACACCGACTTCATGCACAACAACAAAAATTCAGCTTGAATCTATCTCAAAATCGCCATTTATATGCAACGTACCTGCTCTCAGAGGTAGATATGTTGACTAAAACAATCACCCGTTTCACTTTCCGTTTATTATTGTTGAATGAGGCCGCTTACGAAAACCGGAAACAGCAGTGGAGCGGAGGTGACGTACCTTACCAGTGGACGCCATATTGCCCTCAGCTGGAGGAACTCGGGAGGGTCTTGAGAGAAATTTAAAAACACGGCCAGTACACCCCCCTCAGATCTACGACTAATGGGTGAGAATTATACACTATATACGATGTAAATGTCTTTTCTTTGCAGGGAGTTAATGAGGCAAAAGGGCATACTGACAGAGTAATTCTCCATTCTGACGTTTAGTCCAAGCTAGCATAGCACGGTTAGCATGTTAGCTCAGAGAAGGTGGACGATTTAGGCTTAAAGTGAAAATATATGAAACCTCTAACAGTGCGCTAGTGGATTCATGAAATTGATTTGATTTGTGACCCATGAAGTCTTGGTTAAAGCTGTCCACGAAATATGTGCTAATGCGCTACTGAAAATGATAAATACCAAGAATATTTAGTTGTTTGATGAGCCAGATAAATTGTGTGGTGTTATGGATGCTTAGACTTGTATATTTAGAGCAGAGATTACTTATGTAGTATGTGATAAACTGTCTTTGTAAAATTATTCCAGTCCTCCACAACAATTCCATACAAAACCAGCTGATCCGATTAAAAACCAGTGTTTACAAGCGCTTCATTTGTTTAAAGTGAGTAATTAGAAGTTAGAGAAGATATCGACCTATGCTTTGCATCTTGAAAGGGAAAGATCCTGTAAATGATTTCGTAATCATTTATTTAGTGTCATGTTGATTTTTTTTTTCCTTTGTAAAAAGACAATAAGAGATGTTGGGACTGACAGCTTCTGTTATCATCATTCACTTTCAATGCATATTTTTCCATGCACTGAAACTAAAAGGTGGCTGGGACTGCCGTTTTGCATAATTTTGTAATCCACTGAATAAAGTGAAAATAGCTGTTATTGCATTATATACTACTATTAAAATTTACATTAAAAAGTATTAATAAAAGGAACTTACCTTTTCATGCAAAAATAATGCAAATAAATAAATAAGAAAAAAAAAGTTATGTTTTTTTCCCCTTACGTGTTCTTAATTTATGTAAATTTCACCATCGGTTTGAGCATCTCTGCTTAAAACTTTCTACAACTATATAATTGAAGATTATTTGTGATGTGTATAATACATTGTTAGTCAAATATACTGATAATAAATGCGATTAAAAGGAGTTAAAATGTTTAATTTTGAACTGCTTGTTTGATCTGAAAGGAAGCTGATCAACAAAAACATTGACCAGATAATGAAGGAAGTTCAGCATGCAAAGTGTCAGTTAGTGCTCAGAGGTGTTGCACAGGAAATGCTAGTATTAACAAGCATAATTGCTTTCAAGAGAAACCATACCTTTTGTCTCCACATGCTGTTTGGCATAAATTATGAAGGGAATTGCGTACTGGCTCGACCAGTTGTGGTTCTTGTCTGTATTGCTATAGGCCTATGGTTGATGTGCTGAATAGAGAGCAGAAATTGAGTATCAGAATGCACATCTAACCAAATTCCTTTCTCTGCTCTGAAGACGCAATGGCAAGCCCAGGCAAAGAAAGCTATCGAATGAAGAGCTACAAGAATAAAGCCCTGAACCCCCAGGAAATGCGGAGACGGAGAGAGGAGGAAGGGATACAGCTCCGTAAACAGAAGAGGGAGGAGCAGGTTTGTCATTATTTTTTTTTCCCTTATTGTACAAGCCAATAAAATGACAGTTTTGTTCATGAAGGGTTTACTTTATGGGATAAAAGTGTATATATTAAAGGGTTATATGGCCAGATTTGTTCATTTAATATACCAGTTTTGTGTACAGTAGTAATTGCTAAAGTTATTTGTTCTATCCACTTCGCAGCTGTTCAAGAGGAGGAATGTGTCTCTGCCACCTGGTGATGAGTCCATGCTTGAATGCCCCATTCAGGACCCTGATATCAGCTCCACTGTACCTGTATCAGGTGTAAGTAATCCAGACAGCAGACCATCTGTCATTGTTGTCAAACAGATGATTAGACTGTAAAGTTCACAGAGAACAGACCTATTTGTCAGTGCTTTTCCCATGGGACTTGGTTATTAGTTCTACATAATTTTAAGCATATTGAATTGACTATACAGCATTTAAAAAGCTAAAATTAGCGTAGTTGTATTTATTTTGTATCAATTAGCACTATATAATATATTTTTAAATATATATGCCCTCAAAAGAAGCATTGAATCAAATATACAGTAAAGTTATATTAAAAAATGTTTATATATATATATATATATATATATATATATATATTATGTATGTGTGTGTGTGTACATGTTTTTATATCCTGGTGGGGACCAATTGTCCCCACAAAGATAGGAAAACCAGAAATTTTG
>JAUMHE010000068.1:13626817-13639212 GCA_032359235.1 Enteromius mattozi | reverse complement strand
GAATATTCGGTCTGTACAGTATAAAAACCATTACACCTATGGAGAGTCCCCATTAGGATAGCAAACCAGACTGTGTGTGTGTGTTTATACATATATACATACATTTTAATTGATTCCTGTGATGGAAAAGCTGAATTTTCAGCAATCATTTTCCCCTTTCTTCACGGTCAGGTGATCCTTCAAAAAGAATATCTAATATGCTCATTTGGTCCTCTTATTATCAGGGTTAAAAACAGTTTTGCTGCTTACTATTATTTTTGTAAAAACATTTTTAGGATCCTTTGGTAAATAGATAGTTCAAATGAACATCAATAATGCACCGCATAGTTCTAGGAACGTAGCTCTAGGAACTAGCCAGCAGGGTATCTTGTTGGCTATCTTTTTGCTTGCCATTAACGGACGTCCAAATCTGGAGGATGCCGTGAACAGAGCAGTTTTTGTTGTGTATCATGGGTTTCATGATAACTGAGATGGAATGTAAACGCACAATTTATGTGGTTGCAAGAGCAAAAAGTTAGGCTAAGAGACTACGTTTTTATGACAGCTTGCAGTGTTACATAGTATCCAAGCTGTGAAAAGAACACAACACTGCAGACAACAGGTAAACGGCTGTTTTCCATGTTCATGGAGTAAATATGTTTACATGGCTTTTAAAAATGCCGGGTTGCCAGTGTTTCACATGTGTTTGGTCAATCAGCATACACTTACATCACTGATAGTTCCTCAAACTCTTTTAGACCCTAGCTACTCTGAAGTAGGAGCTAAATTAAAGTTTCCCTCAAACTGAGTTCTTGGAACTTAAACCGTTCCTAGTTTCTGTTGTGCATGCACACCAAAAAGTGGGTAGTTCCACAAATTAGTTTGGGTACTACAAAAGTACAATAAAGAGGTTGCTGCGGCGCAAAAGGCCCTTTTGTTCTAATATTTTTTTTTCTGGTTAATTTAAACTGTCAAAACCTCATCTTGGATAAACATTATTATGTCAATCTGTGCAGGAAGGAGTTATAACCCAAGACATGATTCAGATGATTTTCTCTGAGGATCCAGACCAGCAGCTCATAGCCACTCAAAAGTTCAGAAAGTTGCTCTCTAAAGGTTTGTGTCTTTATTTCTATGTTCCATTGACTCATGGATGACAACCGTTTAAAGTCAAGATTAAGGTGTTATTAATATCCTTTTAGAGCCCAATCCTCCCATTGATGAGGTGATCCACACACCTGGTGTTGTCAGCCGGTTTGTTGAATTCCTAAAAAGGAGTGATAACTGGACTCTGCAGGTAAGAACATTTCATAGCACAAGTCTTGCAAAAGCTACATTGCCGTTACATCCAAGCTTTAAGAGGTTGCTTGTTTTGACCAGTTTGAAGCTGCCTGGGCCCTGACCAACATAGCCTCGGGAACCTTCCTACACACCAAGGTGGTCATTGAGACAGGGGCCGTACCCATCTTTATAGAGCTACTCAACTCCGACTATGAGGATGTACAAGAGCAGGTGATTTTGTTTTTTTGCAGAATGTAGCCTGGTTCATGACTTTGTTCAAGTAGCTGGATTATCAGAACTCTATAGCACCATGAAAGTGATCAGTTGTGTCTAACTGTTTTTTCAGGCAGTGTGGGCATTAGGAAATATAGCCGGAGATAATGCAGAGTGCAGAGACTACGTCCTCAACTGTAGCATCTTGCCTTCTCTTCAGCAGTGAGTGTCCTCTACTGGTCCCAACGCTGTGATTGCATGTTTGCATTTACTGTTTTTCAGGAAGTCCATGATACCTATTGAAAGCCAACTGTTATCTCAATAGTGCAGGTCCCCGTATCTCTGCTGAGCCCTAAATGTAATATCCTGCAGGAAAAATGACATTAAATGGCAAATGACACAGTCCCAAACCCTTCACTAGCTGTGATGTTAAATGCAGACAGGGTATTCAATTCTATTCTGTAAGTCTATTTCAGGCTGTTAAGAGCCCTCCAAACACTGGACCATCATTGGAACATCTGCTATATATTGAAATGAAATATAAGTGAAATACAATATGCTTGAAGTTTGAAAATAGTTTTGACATTTACTTGATCAATAATACATAAAGTGATATTTGAAATATTACAGAAACTTAAAATAACCCTTTTCTGTTTTAATATATTGTGAACGTGTATTCTATTCATGTGATGGCAAAGCTGAATTTTAATTTTTCACAAGTTATTGTAATATGCTGAATTGATGCTCAGTATTCTCAGTGTTGAAAATGTTCAATATTTTGTGGAAACTGAACCAATTTGAAAAGAGCAGCGTTTCTTTTAAATAGAAATCGTTTTTTGAATTTATGAATGTCTTTACTGCAAATTGTGATCATACTAGTATTATTGACGCTTTAACCAGTAACCAGTATCTTTTACTGTTTTTTGCTTGCCAAAAAAACAAAACATTTTGTCAGCTTACACAACTATGTTTCTAATGACCGTCAATGGAGAAAAAAGTATTGGCTCTCTGGACCATGCTACCTGGCCAAATCTTGATGTATAGGTTGCTTTAAAAAAATAAAATGCTTTTCTCATTCAGAATGAATGAAATGCCCATGTGTTCCAGGAATTTAAATCCTCTTGGTAGAAGTCTTATGATTAGGGGCCTTATCCTTTATAAGAACAGCTGACGCTGAATAAATCTCACTTACAAGCGTCATTCTGATGTCATGAACAGCTTTTGTTTAATACTCTCAAGCTTGCTGGTATGTTTAACCGGTATGCTTATATTTCACTATGCCACAGCATTTTTCTGCTGTAGTGTGGCTGTTACATAAAATACTTTACCATTACCGCCATCTAGTGGTTTGATTTACATATTCTTTTCTCGTCTTTGCAGGTTGCTTGCAAAATCAAACCGTCTCACTACCACCCGGAACGCTGTGTGGGCACTATCTAACCTGTGCAGAGGGAAAAATCCTCCTCCTGACTTTGCAAAGGTGAGTTTTCAAACCAGTTCTAGGTAAACCACATTCCAACTGCAAAGTTATCAAATTTCATTGACTAGACAAACACACCCTCTTTTTTACCAGGTTTTTTTTCCCCCTAGTAACATGATCGAACAACTGTTTCCTTACAGGTGTCACCATGTCTGAGCGTGCTGTCCAGATTACTCTTCAGCAGTGATCCTGATGTTCTTGCAGACGCCTGTTGGGCACTTTCATACCTGTCCGATGGACCCAATGACAAAATCCAGACAGTTATTGACTCAGGCGTGTGTCGCAGGCTGGTGGAGTTGCTCATGTAAGAACCAGACATGCTAAATCAATCAGTAAACCATGTGATGTCACTGATTTAAAATAACACCCATTTGTTGTCCATTTACAGGCACAGTGATTACAAGGTGGTGTCCCCTGCACTGAGAGCAGTGGGTAACATTGTAACAGGAGATGATATTCAGACCCAGGTAGTATAGGTGTCATTTATCAGAAGCTAAGTTTTCTGCATTTTTGAAAAAGTAAATGTTTCTGATCTGTTGTGATGCTCTTTTGTATATCAGGTGATTCTGAACTGCTCCGCTCTGCCCTGCCTGCTCCATTTACTCAGCAGTCCAAAGGAATCCATCAAAAAAGAGGCCTGCTGGACCGTCTCCAATATCACAGCTGGGAACAGAGCGCAAATCCAGGTATGTTTGACGGAGCAAGACACTATAAGGATATGATAACATATATATGTTGTGTCTGAACAGCCATGGGTTGATGCTTTTTCTGTTGCAGGCGGTAATCGATGCCAACATATTCCCAGTGTTAATCGAGATACTGCAGAAAGCTGAGTTCCGCACCAGGAAGGAGGCTGCGTGGGCAATAACCAACGCAACCTCGGGAGGCACGCCAGAGCAGATAAGGTGCACTGTGGGCTTTTTTTGCTTTGGTTTTTACCTATTCTAGGAATTTAAAAGGATTTATTTTGATTGAGGACTCACTGTGTTACCGTAAATTTTCTGAGCATCTTATATAATGCATGCTAAACCACTTGCACACTGCCTTAGGTTAACATTTAGCCGTAATCTCTTTTAAGAGAGACTTGAAGTGCTTTGTATGTTTTACATAGGGATTTTGGTCAGACTAATAACAGTCATTAAAGCACAGAGTGGGATCAAAGCACACATTTTAGGCACAATTTCTGTCCTATAGATGGCAGTAATAGTCAAAACGTCTTTAAAGTAATTTTTCTTTTTTAAATATTGTATTTTTATTCACATCTTGTGGTTATGTAAATACTAAGGGTGCTATCTAGGTGGATGCTTAATAAAACAGAAGTTGATAATTGTGCTTTACATGCAGGTACTTGGTTTCTCTCAACACCATAAAGCCCATGTGTGACCTGCTGACGGTGATGGACTCCAAGATTGTGCAGGTGGCTCTGAACGGCCTGGAGAACATCCTCAGATTGGGAGAACAGGAGTCCAAACAGAACGGAACAGGCATCAATCCTTACTGTGCTCTCATCGAAGAGGCTTATGGTAGGCATGGCTCACCTAATACAGTGAATCATCTCATGCATTTGTAAAGTTTGTTTTTTCCAGGTTTGGAGAAGTCATTATAAAAATGTAGTTATCGTCGGCTCTTAAGTAAATCTTTATCCAGTAATCTCAAAGTACTAAAAGTTCAAGGTGCTTAAAGGTGCAGGAATCATGTATTTTTGATTTTTATATTTTGTATGTGTCTGGGTTGGTTTGAAGAATATTATTAATGATAATAATAGTATTATTACAGATAACATTTATTATTGTTATTATTGTTATTATTATTATTATTATTAAAAAACAAAACAAAACATGCACAAAGAACATAAGCAAATCAGCAATTTTCTTTTTATATTCTGAATTGTCGTTTACTTTCCATTCGTGCAGACAGTGTTTACAATGCTGTATGTTCATTTGTTTATATGATCATTTTACTGATGTTCCCACACAGGCTTGGACAAGATTGAGTTCCTGCAAAGCCACGAGAACCAGGAGATCTACCAGAAGGCCTTTGACCTGATCGAGCACTACTTTGGCGTGGAGGAGGAGGACGCCAGCATCGTTCCGCAGGTGGATCAGAATCAGGGCCAGTACATTTTCCAGCAGTCTGAGGGACCGATGGAAGGCTTCCAGCTGTAACTCCTAATCCTGTCCTGCTGGCCAAGCTTCAGGCCTTGCTTCTTCCATCCTGCCTGGAGCCTCCTCTCCTTCCTTCTCTGCAGCGCAGGACCTCAGCTCAAGCCTCGCTCCAAGACAGAGAGGCCCGTACCCGCTACTCACAGCAGAGATGATGCCTGCGCCCCGCTGCCCCCTCCCCACCAAACCCAACCCACTAAATCTTCCATTTCCATCCTGCCCATATTCCAAGCTCCATTTATTGAGAGAGAAAATCTGTGAGATGGGTCGAGGAGGGCAAAGCTCAGAGTCTGTAGTTTAAGTCCTGTTGAGACTTACAGAAAGCATCTTGCTTTTATTGTTGTTAATGTTATTATGATTATTAGACATTGGCACTGGTGTTTTGTAAAGTAAACTTTACTCCATATCCCTTGAGAAATGTGAAACTACCTCTTCAATCAGAAAACGAAGTGTGTGACAAACACCCAGCCTTTAGCTCTGACAGTTCTCTTCTCTTGTGAAGTAAATGCTTCTATGCAAACATGTATTTTCGGCGTGGCAGAAATAACGCGGCCAGACAAAGTAACTAATGTATTTGCATTGATACATTTGCATTGGATGAATTCCCTGACTTTGTGTGGCAACACACAAGTTTGTGTCATGCCATGTTTGTTCACAATGTATCCTGAGGGCATGTCAAGCCTACGTACACTATTTATTCTGACGTTTTGTTAACTAGCACAGCAAACTGCTGACCTGGGAGACTTAGAGCCGTATTTATTGTGCTTTTAAGAAGGAACCGGTCTGTGGGGTCTGGCTGTTCAGAGAGCAGCGCACAGCCCGCTTCCTCTCAGCCCTCGCTTTGCTAATGCTGTTCAAGCGTTACAAGCGTTGCATGCAATTATTTAAGTGTGGTCATGCGATCACCAAGATGGAGTTGTTTGTATGTATGCATATCATTGGGTTGTTTCTCATCTCACCTGGAAGGTGTGTCTTTTTGCGCTGACTGGCTTTAATTTGATTTATTTAATGTTCACATGGTAGAAAGTGTTGAGATTTAGTAAAATGTGTATATTATATATACATTGAGGGTAGAAGGAGGATGTTTTCAGTGAAATGGTCTTGGTGTGCAGTGAAATACTAACACAAGGAAAGCTTTTCATAACATTCTTCATTCAAAGAGCTTTTCCTCATATGGTCCCTACTAGCGCTCAAATTTCCTCCTGTGTTAAAACTCTTGTAATGCTATATCCTTTTTTTTTTTCTTTTTAATGCTTCAAATGAACTTACTTGCAGGAGATTGCCTTAGTCATGAAACTTGTCTGGCAGAAAGTTCCTTTCAGTTTTCTGTTTTTGGTGTGATTATTCACTTCCTCCTTATGTTCTGCCCGTAAATGACTTGCACCCATTTTTCTTTGAAACAAGCTTGATTGATCCAAATAAGAGTTATAATAATGGAAAGTCAGTATATTTACAAAGAAAAAAAATCATTAAGATTGTAAAATTAAACTTTATCAAGCACATTCGATTGTGTATAGTTTTGTAAAAATTCTCATGTTTGTACAATGTTTTCTAAGTTTGGGGTTTTTTGCATCAGAAAAAAAAAACATCTGTGTTTTAAGTTATCATTGGTACAAACATTCAGTAAAGAGGAGCTCATTGCTTTCCTCGAGGACAAATGTTGTTATTGTGTGAAATGATGTAGACAAATAAACAGACAAATAACTTATTTATCTGTGTAACAGAACATTTTTACTGTGATTTAATGAAGCAAGGTTGGTTTGCAACAGCCGTGCAACAGTGCTTGTCAATGTCAAGATTGAGCCAACACCAGCAATAGTTTAACTAGAGGTTATTTGTTATTAAAGAAAGAAAAGTTCACCAAAAAAATGAAAATTTGCATCATTAAAACATGCATGTCTTTTGTGTTCAGCCGAGGAAAGAAACTCATACTATTAATTTAAAACGTATTGAGGGTGATTAAAAGATGGCATAATTTTCAGTTTTGGCTGAACCATCTCTTTAAGGGGTAAAATCACAAAGTCCCTCAGGGCAGACTCAAATCCATGAACAGCAGGGACTGTTTTAAGCAGCTAAACTAGGCCTATGCTACTGTTTACTGTACATTTAAGTTCACTTGTTAAAGACTTCCATCTAATGTATGTTTACGTAAAAATGAATTAAAGTGGAACGCAGAAACTTCAACCAATACACGGCGAAATCATGACGGTGGGTGAATACTGAGACGTGAACACAGGTAAGTTAACATTAAAACACAAAGATGGAACTGAATAATAAATAATAGGCTATGTAATTAAAATAAAGCATTAGATGTTATGATAAAATACCACATAATTTGAATATAAATAAGGACGAAGATGAGCAAATCTTCTTTAAAACATTTTTAAGTGAAGTGTGTCCGTTGAACTATTTGAAATGAATGATTTTATCGTGGATAACTCATTTGTTTTTTAAGTGTGAACGTCCATAAACATTCATATAATATTTCCGTGTGGGTGGAAAGCTTACTATTTTAAAACGTTTACTGGTAAGAAGACGTCAAACCAAGGCTGTTTGATTCGTAACATTGGAATTACTCTGTCAAGGTTTAGACTATCAAGAGGGACTGGCAAGATGTAGACAGATAAAAGTAGACTAAAAATGAGTCATTTGTCTGTTTTGTTCTTTTAACTTCATCTTCAGCTGTTGTGCGCTAATACAGGCATAACTAGGAAGTTTACAAAGGTATGTGAACAACACCTAATTTACAGGTTTTGCCATTTCCAGTGAAGATCAATCTCAGCTCTACACCAGGACAGTGACGTATACTGTATGACAATGAGCAATGGTTTTACTGTTGTTGAAGGAGGTGCGTTTTTCTTCTGAACAAAACAAGATCAGATCAATTGTTTAAGTCTGTTGGACATAACCATAATCAACTAACCTGCACAAAAACCCAGAGCTGAACACCCCTTGAGGATGAATTGAAACGGCAGACCCTGCATCAGAGTATCAATGAAAAGAAACATTATTTGCTTGTGTACATATCTATACAAACCTGCCATTTCACATAGGATATTGTGTGTTTAGTCATTTCAATCATCTCAACAAATATTTGACAAGATGATTTAAGCAGCATTATCATCCAACATTATTAGCATCTTGAGAATGAATTTCAATGTAACATTATCTAAGCATCTGAGTAAATACTATATTTGGATGGAGTTGTCTGTTGAGGTGACAAAACTGGACATGCTAGTTCAGAGAGGAAAATTGCACAAAAACAACACCTGAAGATTGCATGCCGCGAGCAATAATGACTCCACTGTCTGCTTTTGTGGTCGAACGGATGACGTTTTTTTTCCAAGTAACAATAAAGAATTGATTCATCATCTGTCACGCTTTTTTAAAATCGCTGCAAAAGTTCCATTTCTTCGCCATTGCATATTTCAACTATCTCTCATATTTCAAGACCTTTCTCACACCGGGTGACATTTGACACTGAAACCTGTAATATTATGCTCAGGGTGTGAGATAAAAGGTAAACCTAAACATTTTGCATTTACATAAACCTTCAAAGAAAAGAACATGCAAATACCCCCTCAATGTTTAAAAATATGTACATTTAAAGTGAGCTACAGAATACTGAATTTAACACTTCAACTTAACACCTTATAAAAACAACAATTTGTTTTATGTAACTGAAATCCTTAGCAGGAGACAGTTCTGCGTAATTTGCACAATAGACAATTACTACACATTTTGGTGATTGAGGAAATTTCGGCATGACATAAGAAACCTATTTCCCAGTCTGAGATGAGAGTTTGGGGCTGTTCTTGATCTAGTCATAAGCCTCTGGCACTCTCACTATGTTTCTCTCATAGTATCAGTGATGTGTTAGGCCTCTAGCCAATAGAGACAATGTCACGCCAAAGAGAAGAACAAACAGAAAAGACACTTTCATTCTCAACAGGATATGGAGGATGTTGTCTATAAATTTACAGGAAAAGTCCCAGCTTCACGGCAATTCATTTTAATAAAGTAAACTATTTTCTTTCAGATGATTGTAGATATGTAAAATGAAACGGGTTAATGTTACACTGAGCTCTCCGATCAATAAAAGCTTTACAGCATTTAGAAATTTACAATGCTAATTTCTACATACTAGTGTATTTTCTTATTTTAATATGAATAATATTTAATAGTAAATATTTGTTAGAAAAAATAAACTAACATTTAATGTAATGAAAATCAATTCACTTTATTAATACATTTAGAAAGTTAAGTTTGTGATAATGCATTAACAAAGTAATCTTTATTAAGTACACAATAATATATATACACATAAATACATTTTACAAAACAAAAGTACTTTGTAGATGATTGAGGATATGCTAAATTAAACAGGTTTCATGTTAGAATAAAGTTGAAATTTCTAACATTAAGTATCATGAACTAATAACCTGAACAAGACCATGTTGATTTCTACTAATGCCTTTTCATATTAATTTAATATTAATAATATGTGAGTAAATATGTTTTTATAATATCAATTATTGTTATATATTGCATAAATTATGTAATTTTATATTATTAAAAACTAAATGTAATGCAATAAAAATATTACTGTTTGTGATAATGCAATACTTAATCTTCATCAAGTTAAACAGCATTGTAAAATTGCTACAATTAAACAATTTATACACTGTACACAAAAATACATATTTTACAAATACATATAAACAAGCATATATATTTTATCTGTATTCCACAATTTAGAATAGCCATCATGAAGTTTTGTCTTTGTTAGGATCATTGTACGTGAAATACAAAACTTAGTCTATTTAAGTTTCTTGTCAAATGAAGACAACATTTTGTCAGATGATCTCACAGTCTGTTTTAAGGCATATATCTATTTTCTTTTTTACAGAAACTTGTTTCTCCTCAGGCACAAGTGACGGATTGGATATGACGTAGACTGAATTCTCAGTTTTACTGTGTGGATCAGTTCCAGTCAAGCCCTTGATGTTCTCAGTGCTCTTTCTGGCATATTCATAAACACTGTTCAAGAATGCATCTTTGGTATTATACTCCTTTTTGAAAATAATTGTGTAACATTTTGGCAAAAAGTGGCAGCTCAGGATCCCGTAGTTTGAAATGAGAATAACAACCATCTCCACAGCCGGTACATATTTGCCACTGGTGGTGACATGCACTGGGATAAAAATGACCCAGGCCATGAGGTAGATGAGCATACCGAATGTGATGAACTTGGCTTCGTTATACTTCTGTGGAAGTTTCCTGCTTTTATAAGCAAAGGTGAAACATATCAGCGCCAACAAAGCTATGTAAGCCAGCATTAACCCAAACATCACACTTGAACCCTCGTTGCATTCCAGGAGAATGGATTTGGGATGCACCACTTTGTCTTTAAAAGGCCAGTACAAAGTCAGCCAAAGAGTGCAAATGGTGACCTGAAGCCCCATGCAGATGCAAACGATCACATACGGCTTGTAGAGCTTGCGAAGAAGCTCCTTTAGGTCTAGGTTCATCTGGAAAGCCAGAAGGATCTTTAAGGATTTCACTAAGATGCATGAAACACACAGTGTGAAACTCAGGCCAAAGATGACCTGCCTCGCCATACACGTCTCATTGCTCGGTTCATCCACAAAGAAAATGACACTGATAAAACTGCCCAGCAGGGAGAAAAGGATCAGATGACAAAGCGGTCCGCCTGCAGCCTTAACCACCAGAGAGTTCCTTTGCCAGAAGAACAGTGCAGACATCGAGAAGAGGAGGAGGATGCCGAGGGCAGCCAGCGTCAACAGGACGATAGCGAACCCACTTTTCCACTCAAAGTACTCATAAAGCTTGGGATAACATTCTGAGCTATTTGCATTTGACCACATGCTCTCAGTGTTGCAACTGGAACACGCGTCTGCATCTGTAAGACAATTTAAACACAGTGTTTTATTAAATGTTGGAATAAAATTTTAAATGAATAGCAGGGATTTTTATCTTTAATGTATAGTGGCACCAAGAAACTTGCCTGTGTGGTTAGAGTATTGGTTTTCGGCGCAGACAAGGCATTCGTAACAGCAAGTGTGCTGACCCTCTGCTGTCTTTTTGTACTCCCCTGGCTGACAGCTGTATGAACACTTAGATACCACATTCTGAGAAGAAACGATTGAAAAAATGCTTTAGGCAATGCTTTATAGAACACGGATTATGCAGCACCGAGGAACACACAACCTGATTTTGCTTACATGTGTTCCTGGGTCAACAAGGAACAACATTTTAATCCAAAAATTTAATCTTGACCATATCTCTACACCTAAACCTAACACTGAGTTAGATGTTAACACTATAGGTCAACATGTTTTGCTGACCCTGAAACATCATTTTAATATACATATCACTGCACCTAAACCTAACCTTAACCGTGAGTAATCCCTAAAATCAAAGGAAATGATAGATGAATGGCACTGATGTACAAGCACCAAACACTGATTGTAAGCCTAAACTTTACAAAAACTGTAAACTGGTTCTTCAAATCTGATTGGTTGATCACTATGTTGTTCCAGGGTCAACAAAGATGTTGATTCAGGAACATGTCGCCCTTGGTAAAATCAGGTTCTGCAATGTAGCCTACTATTGTGGTATTAGCCCTACTCTAAACACATTTTACATCTAGTCTTACAACTGGTTGTATGTCCAGCTAGTGCAACCGGCACCTGGTGATTAAAAAAGAAATGAGGAATAAAATTCCTTTTACTGACTTTTTTATTAGCCAAAAACCTGCTAATAAAAAAAAAGTTTAAAGAAAATATGTTACCTCAATATCACTTAGATTCTTCCTTGTAAATGTGAAACTGGTATTAGATGGATAGTATTGTGCTATTATGTTATGTTCTTCAGATTCATTTTCATCCCACTTGCAGACATCATATCCCAAATTAATGTCGCCGTTTGCGTCGAAACTGTACATGTGCCCTTCTTTCTCAAAAGTGATGTTCCTCAGGTGTTTAAAGAGCTGAAACACAAACATTCAACATGACTTTTAGGATGTTGACTGTGACAAGGCAAAAGCAAGTATTAAATTTGGCAACACTTTATTTTGATAGTCCACTTTAGACATTTTACTAGTAAGTAACTTTGCTACTACATGTCAACAAGCAGTCATTAGAGTATTAGTAGACTCTGATTAATATTTTCTAACACTTTATGTGGTTTCACTTTATTTTGATGGTCCCTTTAACGTATTCTGTTGATTATAAGTAACATTGCACCTACATATCTAC
>JAUMHE010000068.1:13569956-13626717 GCA_032359235.1 Enteromius mattozi | reverse complement strand
ATATATATATATTTATTTTTTTTACTACAGTTGAAAACAGTTTTCAGAATAAACAGCATTTACTTGAAACAGACATCTTTTGTAACACTTACTGAAATGTAATGTATCCTTGCTGAATAAAAATATTAATTTGTAATAATTATTGTAATACTGTATAAAAATGTACTGACCCCAAACTGCAAGCAGTGATGCTTTTTATACATCACAATTCAATATCATCTGCCTCATTGTTGCCTTTCTAATGAAATGTGATGTTAAGTTGACCATTGACCTGCACTTAACCTAAACAGACTCAAGTAATCAGATAACTTTAGTGCGATATATTAAAAGGCTAGCATCAGCAGAAAAGAACATGCTGAACAATACGGTTCTGTTTCTCAATAGAAAGAATGTGGCAACATTTTCTGTGAAAAGTGAACAGATGGATTTAGTCTGAATACAAAGTTCATTATTCAAAATGTTCAAGTTCCAGTGGTTTGCAGATATGCAGGGCTATGTCATTTTGATCCAAACAGAGAAGAAAACAGTCTGGGATGGAATTACACCTGTCCGGCATCAATCTTGGATGACACTACATATGTAAATTCCGCAATTGAGCCTGAAACGCAATACCGGGAGCGTGAATGAAAACTAGAGTAGAGATGTAATCGCAGTTTCAACTCAATGGAGAACAGGAACGTTTGAAATGTGAACTGACGACAGATTCAGCAGATTAACATCCCGTCGTATGAGTTTATGGCTGAGAGGAAACGCCTGCAATCGAGAGGCCTAATATATCTGCACAGCCTGTAAACATCTGGAATGAAATGGATGGCTGTTAAGGATGTTTTAGCTGTTTCTGCATTTGCAGTCTTTGTTTTGGAATGTAATCTGGCAGTTAGCAAGTAAGGCTCAATGCAGAAATATGTGACTTTATCACATACTTTTATTTTCTACTTGTTAAAACTCCTGCGAAATCAATGCCTGGCAGATTTCCATAACTGTTAAAAAAAAGAAAAACCCCTGTGATGTCCACTTTGTCCTTATGTGTCATTGAAAAGCTGGGCGGAGACACCGTCAAGAAATCAAAACCCACATTAGACAAAAAAAGTACATTCCTCTCTCAGGCTGCCTCAAGCTTTACCTTTCTAGAGCCAAAAGGAGCTCTGTTGACTGTCTGGGTTTTCACACATGAGTGCACACTTTGTCCCTTTTATCACCAAGACTTTTACTGCATCAGTGATATGAATTGTGAATTGTGAATTGAATTGTGACCTCACAGATCATAAAATAAAAACACTATTGGCCTTTGCACACATTTGTGTAGATCTTTCTTAAGGTTGAGTGAGTGGCAATGCAATAAATAAAAAATAATAAACATTGCCAAGCAATACAATTTGAGCAAAGTCACATTACAAATCATATAAAAAATCCATACAGTTACTAAAAAGTGTCCCAGAATGTGACAGGTGGTCAGTCAGCTGTCAAAGTCACACGTTTATTTTAGTGTTACAAGAAAGAACGTGTGTATTTGTATTAACTTTTACATGCAAAAGGCAACTCATATAGTGACATTTGGCTGTTTATTATGAGTGACCATATGTGGATGAAGAAACAAATAGCTTCTATGCTATCCTGTACCAAATAGTACTATAAAATGAATTAGAGGCAAAATGTGAACTATTCAAAATGTGAAGCAAACTAATGTCAAGGCAATTAATAAGTACAACTGCAGTTTCTTAGCAACTCAGAGTCAAACTCGCATATAAACACAGCTAGCTGATGACAGGCCAACTCAAGATACTAGTATATGATAGGATATGAGTGGACTTCTTTGTACATAACGGCGGCAGTTAAAACCTCAAAGCTGGTAAAAACAAAATTCGGTTTTAACGATGAGGAGAAAAACGTTTTTAAGCAAACATGTTGTTAATGTCATTTTAAACAGCCAAGCTGACGGGAGCTCAGAGACATCAAGCTGAAAACGGACCTGTTTCTGTTTAAATTGTTCACCAAATAGGGCAGACTAGAAACTTTTACACGTCTTACGGGGTGTAATGACTTTATTAAGAATAATAAAGGAAAAAGCGAAAGTAATATCGGACTTACCTGTGTTTTTTCTGTCCCCCCTACATGGCGAGCTGTCCAGCTTTCCTGAGCTGTAGAGGAGGCACGAGCATTTTCAGGAAGTCTATTGACGCGGTGGGCGGAGCCCAGTGGATGATTGACGTGATAAACGTACAATCATGAAGTACAATCCGTTTGGCCAAGCCCATATCTTGGCGATAAAGCATGCTTTTGCGCGATACTCCACAGTTCTTCTGAGGAGCTTATTTAATACATTTCTATTTATATTGCATTTGATTATTGGTGAGAGAGATATTTAACATTAATTTTATTTTGAATATACAGTTACTTACAGTTAACGTTTAGTTATATTCAGTCTAATTATGCACAAACCCGAACAACTCACAGATATAACAATTAAGACAAGGAATAAATAAACCATAGAAAAAGAGAGAAAACGTAGATTTTTGATCATGTTAACAGAATTCTATAAATTTTGTCTTTATAATGTTTTATTTTTTCATAATAAAGTTGGCATTTATGGTTTTGGTCCTTACAGCTTGTATATCTGTGGATATATGGAGGGAAATTAAATAAAACAATTAATATAAGTTTCATCATTGAAAATCAAAAAATAGATTAAAACGTGAACAATAAAGACGTTAACACTACTAAATACTACAAAAAATTTTCGTCAAAATTTAATTTCGTTTAAAATTTAATTTAATTTTGTCGACCAAGACAAATTTATTGTGACTGATTATTAGGTAGTTATAAAATAGGAATAGGCCCCATCTCTAAACTATATATTTTTTTGTACCTAGAAATAAAATGTGAAATAAAAACATAAATCAAATAAAATTTCATCATTATTACACCCTCAAACTACTCTTAATCAATTCCTTAAAAAAACGTATTTTACCAATTATTATTTTTTTCCAAACAAACTAGTGCAGCTGTAACAAATAAAGAAAATTTGTGTTAGGCCCTAAGAGAAGTACATTTTTGTAAAGAGAATGGTCTTTTTCCGTAAATATAACCTTTCACCCAATATTTCATCCAATGGGATCAGCAGTCCAGCGGAAATGGTCACATCTTGAGAAATGATTGACAGACATTTTTAATGAATCACAAGAACGGAAAAAGACGAGAGGCGGGAACTTCTGCAGCTAGCGGTGGGCGGAGCCTGCCGTCCATATTTAATGTACTGGACAGAAGGAGGATTGACGAGCTGAAAACATTACCAAATTTGAAAAAAAGGAATTGGTGGATATTTTGGTCGTGGCTGTCACAAAGAGATACTGACGAATATTACACACTTTTGAAAAAGGTATACGACGACTGTGCTTTCAATTTGAGAGTTTAAATCCCCCACACCTTCTGTTGGTAAAACTATGTGTGTATGCTAGCAGAGCGTTAGCCGTCAGCGCTGCTCGACATCACAACAACAGCAGCTTAATCCATGATAACTGCAGAAATATACAGTATTGCGTCTATATATGTTGCCATGGTGACATATTATCAATGCAGATGAGATATGGCGATGAAATGCTGCTGATCTTACACGTTAGCATCTTGGTGGCTAGTGCTCAGTGATCAGAGGCTGCGTAAACACACTGTGGTTGTGTTGGCGTTACCGTATAGGTGAACTATACTGTGAGGATGATCAAGGCGCGATGTCATTAAAGTTCTTCATTATTTCTATTATCTAGCAGGGATTGCAAAAGCCACTGTTGTGTTTATTTGTTTACCAGGAAAGAACTCGAGTAAAATTTAACTTTGCAGTTTTAACCGTTTCCTTTGCCCATACAAATAGTCTAACGTTAATCGAGCAGGGTGTTTGATATCAGCCTTTTCTATTGAGATGAGATCTATCTTTCAGGAGCAGCAGAAACACATACCATCTGCCTCACACTGAATACTGTACAAGTTAACAGTCTCTATGATGTTCTTGCAGTGACAGAAGGTATGAAGACAGTATCATAGCGAAGCCATGGCTGATAAGAGAAAACTACAAGGTAAGATATTCTGATATAGAAAATATTTTTCTCTCTACTTTTCCCTGCCACTGTTGCTTCTGCACAGTAGTTTCTGTTCAGATGTTTTCTGAACTATCATATCATCTTATGACATGTGCATAATCATGCTTTACACAACCAGGTGAAATAGATCGATGTTTGAAAAAAGTTGCTGAAGGCGTCGAACAGTTTGAAGACATTTGGAAAAAGGTGGGATATTAACACCTCAACAACCAATGCATAAGGCAAATAAGAATTAAAGAAATTGTGCACATGTTGTTCGAGATTATATTTTAACAATCCATTTCATTCTCAGCTTCACAATGCAGCCAATGCCAACCAGAAGGAAAAATACGAGGCTGATCTCAAGAAAGAAATTAAAAAGCTTCAGGTAAGGATGTGCTGATTTGATGTTTAGCTTACTTTAAGGCTTTCTGGAATTGTGTGAACGTGGATAAGTGGAATAATACAAACAGAGAAGCATTTCTTGCTGTTGGACTAGGTAAAATCACTTCTTGGGCAATCATTTTAGAGAAGTGAAACTAGCTGTTGCATAGATGAATTATTGTATACTTTATTTGGAATCAAGGGAAAAATGTGTTCTCAATCAGTATAATTGTTCTCACCTGGTTTTCTTCTTAGCGGCTACGAGACCAGATTAAAACATGGGTGGCATCCAATGAGATCAAAGACAAACGGCAGTTAGTGGAGAACCGGAAGCTTATTGAAACGGTACCATGCCTTAAGGCTATTTTGTAACTACACACTTGTCAGTTTGCAAAATTCTTTTGTACTTTTGATAAAAATATCAGTGCATTGGCGCAACGTTTAAATTTTGCATCATGAATTCTTAGATTTGTTTCCCACGCTTGATCTGTCAAGCTTGTACCCCTTAACCTGAATCTCTGTCTCTTTCTCCTCAGCAAATGGAGCGATTTAAGGTGGTTGAAAGAGAAACCAAGACAAAAGCCTACTCTAAAGAGGGGCTGGGCTTGGCTCAGAAAGTAGACCCAGCGCAGAAAGAGAAGGAGGAAACGGAACAGTGGCTCACGGTACAAGAGGGCTCATGGATAGCAGTGGGGGGTAGAAGAACTTTCAACGGGATGCAAATAGTGCAGTAATGACATGATTTCTCTCTCGCAGAACACAATAGACACTTTGAACATGCAGGTGGACCAGTTTGAAAGTGAAGTTGAGTCCCTCTCTGTTCAAACACGGAAAAAGAAAGGAGACAAGGAGGTCAGCGTTTCACTTTTTCCATTTCCCCATCCTTTCATTCCACCGCTTTCCTGTTTTATTATAAATTAGGCCTTTTTTTTTTAATCCTCCTTTTTGTGCTTTCAGTATTATGTGAACACTCACTGTTAGAGACCTCAGCTTGTTTTCATACCATTATGATCTATAGAAAACAGTTTATTGTGTTTGATTTCAGAAGCAGGATCGAATTGAAGAACTAAAGAGGTTAATCGAAAGACACCGGTACCACATTCGTATGCTAGAGACCATCTTGAGGATGTTGGATAACGATTCAATCCAGGTTGAAGCTATCCATAAGATCAAAGATGATGTGGAATATTACATTGACTCTTCGCAAGACCCAGACTTTGAAGAGAATGAATTCCTCTACGATGATCTGGACTTGGAGGACATACGTAAGTCTGTGTGTACGGGATGAAAGTTGTTGTAGATGTATATTGTCAAGATGGATCACATTTAGAAATATCTCTTTCTCTCTAGCGGCAACTTTGATGGCAACGTCTCCTCAGGGCCATATTGAAGATGAGATGTTCCTTCAGTCCAGCAGCACACCGACCTCCACCACTTCCTCTTCCCCCATACCTCCATCTCCTGCCGCAGGCACAACGGTAATCCGCTTTCTTTCATTCTTGCTCTGGACTCTGTCTAGTCTGCAGAGCTTCTCCATCATTTATAATCACTCAGAAACTCAAATCATGCTCTTTTGTAGACATTTAGTCACAGAATTGATTGTTTTACTGTATGTTATGTGTGACTATTCGTTGCTCAGGAGATTTTGGAGGATAAGAGAGGTCGATCGACAGACAGTGAAGTCAGTCAGGTAAGACCTCCGTATCAGTTATGTTTATACACTAATATTATTGTTTTTAACTTGTATGGTTTTATTGCAGTGCAGAAGTATAAAAGTATATAAAAGTTCTTGTATGGCTTCAGGAGACTTGATATAATATGCAATGTTGCAAGTTTTGAAGCTTGAAATGTCTATTATAATTAGTGGAGCTGAATAACCAGCACAATCTTCTGAATTCACACTACTTGGGTTATAAAATCCTACATGTTTGAATCACAGAAAATTTGGCAGATCGTGATTTCGCCCAAAAATGAAATGTATTCTTAATGAAAAGTGATATTTGTGTTTCTAACCTCATGGCTTTTTTTTGCTCCCCGATCAGTCTCCTGTGAAGAACGGCAACCCATCTCTCTCGTCCTTCTCCTCATCTGCCTCCTCAGGCTCCTCCTCCTCCTCCTCTTCGCTGGTTTCTATGGCTACTGTTGTCGGTGGCTGCACAGCGGTCTCTGGGGGTAGCAGCCTGCTGGGAAGCTTTAGCAGCGCAGTGCAGCAGCATGTTCCTCAGTCTCAACAGCAAGCACAGGTCAAACTCACCTCGACGTCCGCTCCCTCCAACAACACACCTAGTCCACCTAGCCACCCCACGCTACCTGCCACCACTACTTCCTCTCTGCCTAGTTCCAGCACACCTGGCCCAGTTACTTCCAATTCCCAGTCCCAGGCTACATCTGTTCCTGGGGTTGAGGGCTCTAGACTGGGTTTGGGCCTGGGGAAAGTAGGCGTGACGGTGACCAGCAGCAGTAGTGTGGCTCAGATGCCAGGTCTGGGCATGACCGGCATTTCAGGTTCTCTCAGCACGATTACAGGGCTTCACTCAGTCTCTACCCCTGCCCCCTATGCCCAGGCGGCTGCAGGCGGAACAGCAGGTATTGTCTCCAGTGGTCCAGTGGGCAGTGGCAGTGTAAGTTCTGGCATATCTGCACCGAGCGCAGGTGCAGGGGGAGCAAACACAGGTGCGACCAGTAATGGTACAGGTACAGGGCCTGTTATGGGCTTGCTAGGGTCCAGTCCGGGTCATGGTACCCTAACCGGAGGAATTCTGAACCTGGTACCGGGGCAGACGTCTCTCCAGGGGTCTGCACAGATACCTGTAAGCCATGTGGGCACATCACCTGGAGGAGGAACTGGAGAGAGCGGGTTGGGTGGAAATGGAAGCAGTTCTGTGGCGAGTGCAGGAGTAGGGACGAACGTAGCCCCTGCAAGACCCCCTAGCGGCCTCAAACAAAACGGAGCAACAAGTGAGTCTGGCCGTTAATCATCCACTGTATTTACAAATTTCACATTTTTATTTGTAATTTTTAAGAGTAGGAATGAACGTTTAGCTGAAGATAATGGCTGTATTTTCCAGATTTCTCTTTCATCTCTTAATTACTGCTACTAATATTATTATTATTATTATTATTATAAATCTCAGTTGCTTTTGAATATTTATATTTTTAAGGTATCTTATGTTGTTGTTTTGTATTTTAACCATATTGTAATTTATAAATTGTTTTTATTTTTCAGCATTTTATTTGAGTAATAATAATTATTAGTAGTATTCATATTATTCATCTTTTTGTCTGTTTATTTAAAAAAAAAATTGCTTATTTTGATTTTTTTATTTTATATTGTCATTGTGATTTATAAATGATTGCTTTCTCATTATTCTTCTTCTTATTATTATTATTATAGTAGTAGTAAATATAAATAAAATTGTTCAAATTTTAAGAATTATCTTTAAAATAGTTTTTTTTAATTTTTAACAATTATTATTACTAATTATATATAACGATATTATGTATTTAGTTGGTATTTATCTTTTATAATTTTTTCTTTTTTTTTTTCTTACCTTTTTTTTTATTTTTATTTTTTTCTCCATAAAGGCTACAGTTCTGTGGTTGCGGACAACACACC
Source organism: Enteromius mattozi (assembly GCA_032359235.1). Classification (NCBI taxonomy): domain Eukaryota; kingdom Metazoa; phylum Chordata; class Actinopteri; order Cypriniformes; family Cyprinidae; genus Enteromius; species Enteromius mattozi. Next base: position 13,618,650 of record JAUMHE010000068.1, on the reverse strand, counting down.
AGACTCCTCACTCAGCAGTGCCAGCCAATCACAAAACAGCCATTCCTCATCCTCGAGCTCATCAACCAATCAAACGTGAGTGTACATCTGCATTCTTTGACTTGTAGCTAATATAACAGTATTATATAACAGATTGATTGTCACTGTCTTTCTCTTTCCAACTTCCTCTGTATTGTAGTCTGGATAATGGCCCCAGTTTATTGAGTTCTATCACTCTACCCCCCTCCTCCCCATCACCTGCTTTCACTGACAGCACACCTGGTGGTGGGAGTCTGCTAAATGGCCCACACTCCTACACACTCAACACAGAAGCCATCAAGGTGTGTTTTTCATCCTGGCTAGACTACATTCAGTCTGCCAGTGGCACATAATTCACAAAGTCACCCCCATCGAATACAATGAAATCAGTTTCCTGTAGGATTAAATTGTGCTGTTTCTTCTATAAATCCATTTGGTCTCTCGCAGGCTCCTGAACCACCTAGCTCTTTGAAAGCTATGGCAGAACGGGCTGCACTGGGATTGACACTGGATGGAGAGATTTCATCACTACACCTCCCAGATCGAGGTACTTTACATGCTGGCCTGTTTAAACAAGAATGCACTGAGCTAATCATGGGAAATGGTAGTTAAAACAACTAATTTCAGCACCTATTTAACTGACATATATGGCTATTTGTAGTGCAGCCAACCTTCACGCCTCCGTAGCCTTCAAGCATATGATTAAAAGGACTCAATCACACAGAGCACACCCTGTCTAACAGCTTGACTGCAGTTTGGTGTGCCAGATTAGATGATACATAAGAAGCAGAACTGCTATAATCATCAAAAAAATAAATGTATTTTTTAAATCTGTTCTCAGCCCCACCTGGACCCACAACAGCTCCTCAGCCTGCTGTTTCAGAGGTCAACCTGCCGCCATCTTTAGGAGCGTGTCCGTTAGGCCCCACCCCTCTCAGTAAAGAGCAGCTTTACCAACAGGCAATGCAGGAATCAGCATGGACACACATGCCACACCCATCCGATTCAGAAAGAATCAGGTACACATTATGCTCTCTAGTCTAAACGCAGATTAAAACAAGCCATTGAAAAGCAAGCAGCTGACCCTCAAGTGGAAGGTGTGGGCCTGATATGACACAAGTCTGTTCTTGTTCCGTTTGTAGGCAGTACTTGATGAGAAACCCCTGTCCTACACCGCCATTCCACCACCAGGTGCCCCCACATCATTCGGACTCTATTGAGTTCTACCAGAGATTGTCCACTGAAACGCTCTTCTTCATTTTCTACTACCTGGAGGTCTGTGTTTGCTGCTTTTAAATAAGCTTGTCTGTTGGGTGTTGCAGTCTTCCAACGTTTTTCTCTTGGTTGGCATTTTGTCTCAGGGCACAAAGGCACAGTACCTGTCGGCTAAAGCACTGAAAAAGCAATCGTGGAGGTTCCACACCAAATACATGATGTGGTTCCAAAGGCACGAGGAACCCAAGACCATCACTGATGAGTTTGAACAGGTACAAAACCCAGAACTGTTCTCATGCTCACTGCCAAAAATAAAAATGGCAAACTGAGTGGTTTTTTTTTGTTTTTTCTATGTTGAGCCATAACAATACCAGTTAAAGTAGTCGATACTAGTGGGGAGAATATATTTATAATTTTAAAATGTGTATATACTACACAAATTAAGACTACAAGCCACTGAATTTTGTCTTTGCTCCTCCAGTCTTTAGTATCACAATCTTTTAGAAATCATTCTAATTTACAGATTTGCTGCTCAAGAAACAGTTCTTATAAATGTTGATTTGTTTCAACAGTAGCAATATTTATTTGCAATATAAATCTTGTAGTGTCACTTTTGAACAATTTAATGAATAATGTATTAATTTCTTAAATATATTTCTACAAACTTTATACAGTTTAACAATATAAATATAATACAAATGAACACATTGCGTATATACATGGGTCAAAAAGGATTTAAGCATAAAAACAATAAGTGCAAATAATACCCCCCAAAATGTAAAAGATTTCTGTTTAATTTAATTGCCATTTGGTATGCTATCTGTCTATCTATCTATTTAAAGCATGTTGTTTGAATTTTTACATAAATATTGTTCTCAACCAAATTATTTCAACCAAATTTTGCCATTTTATTCTCCACAAAGTTAGCTGAAACCTTAAAAGTTGACATTCTGCTTACATTTAATGTGTTTCTAGTTTCTGTGATGTAATGTATTATTAACATGCTTGAAATCGCTTTTCTGTTTCTGTCTGCAGGGCACGTACATTTACTTTGACTATGAAAAGTGGGGCCAGAGAAAAAAGGAAGGATTTACGTTTGAGTACAGATACCTGGAGGACAGAGACCTGCAGTGACTGACGGAGGAAGAGACGGGGAGAGAGAGCGATCGCTACGACAGAGAAAACGCTGCTGTTGACATTCCGAGATGAACTCCATGTCGTGGTTAAAGTTGGATGTGATGTTGGCCTTTTTTCTTTAAAAGGGGGAGAGAGAGAGAGAGAGAGTGAGTGAGAGCGGGGGTCGAGTGCCTGTTTACATGCAAACATTTGAACCTCCTTCAACGTTGAGTCTTTATCCCCTTCATTTCTGTTCTAACTGAAAACCCCATCTAGTCAAACAACAGAAATTAAAGGAAACAATTTGGTTTGGCCACAGACAAAACATTTTGCTCGTAGTTTGTGTTTGGTGGAGTGCTGCATTAGCGAGTCTTATCCTCTTAGATGACATATACTGACTATGATGTACCGGCACTATACGAGATCCTGAGTCTAATGCATTGATTGGTTGTTCTTAGTTCATTGAGCCCCTCTGGGAGTGTTTAGGCACTGTAACTTTGCCTTGCGAGATAACGTGTCGACCATTAAATTGCTATGCAATTGAATTCCTCTCGACCTCCCTACCTTTATCATGACCTGAATGTGGTTTTGCGAGACCGCAAAAAAAGTCAGCATTGATAGGGTAATGTTCTGTAGCATCTATCTTATATTTGTTCACAAGCAAGGTGGGTTGAAGTTGTCAGCCTTCAAAGTGGCGTGTGATTATTTGTCTGTTAAACATGCCATGAGTGATCTCACTTCAAAATTATCTAATAAAAAGACAAAGATTAAAATATGTACAAGTTAAAAACCTAATTTTTCTTTCGTTCAGTGTCATTTAGGTTGTCCATGGCTGAATATTTTTGTTGTGTGGAAGTGTGCATGTAAAGTAAAACAAAAGCCTTCCCCGAACTTTCCTCAGTTATTTTTGACGTCACGTCGCAAAATGATTCCCACATACTCTGCTGGACAGTTTCCCTAAATAAAAACAAAATATCATTGTTCTGTTGCTCCATTTATTAGGCGAAGCTTTTCCAAACACCCCACATTGTGACACAATCCCATGCGAGTTTCCATTCATTTCAGTTTCCTCTATTGTTTGGGGAGAACGACGGGCTCGACCAACACACAACATGACATAAATGTGATGAGATGAAAAGTATTTTTGATGCACAGGGCAGCTGATTGCATTTGTCTATTTCTCTCCAGTAATAAACACCATCATCCTTGCCTTTTTTGACATGGACAGGACAGCATGCGATTGTGATGTCGCTTCGTAGGTTGAGAGGAAACAAAAAACAGAGTTGTAAAATTTCAATAAAATACTTTTGTGATGCAATGTCGGTGTTCTTGTCTCCATAAACAAGACGTATATACAATATGAGTGAGAGTGAGTGCGTGTGTGAATAAATACAATCAAATAAAAAACCAGTACTAAAGGTGTATAATAAAGCGTATTAAAACAATGTTTTGATCATTTTAAATGTTTGTGATTAGTGGAGTACCACTTGCAGTCAATTTATCTTGAATGTACTTTTGAAGACTTTTTTCAAAAGATATTTTGATCCTTGGTCATCGTTATGTAAGAGCTGATGCTGTGAAAATGTCATTCATTAAAATATGTTGCGTAACCATGAAATGTGGCATAACAGGATTAACAGGATGAAAGTGACTTTAAATACATATAACCATTTTGTTAGTTAAAACTACTTGTACAAAAAAGTATTGCCACAATCCATCCAACAATAAAAAGAGTGGAAGGCAATACTGGTGACAACCAGAAACAATTATTTGAACATTCAAAATTAATTTCACAAACCTTTTTGACATTTGGCCTTTAATTTTGCATATGCAAAAATGTGAACAGTGTGTCTCTTGGACGACAGTGATTGAATATGCTTGCATATGCAAAAACATTTCATGCAAACATGCTTACCAGTCTAAACTAAACTAAATCTGTGGGAGCCATTTCAATCCATTTTGAGTGTAATATGAGTTCCCTCAGTGACAAAGCAGCCGTTTTTGAATGAAAATAAAAAAAGGACTGGAGACAATGTACAACTAGATAAGCAACTTTATTTGATCAAAGTGATGAAAAAAAAATGCTGAAAAGAAAAACTTGCATTTACTGTTCTTTGTTATATATACAGACAACAATTCCTCAGTAAACATTTAAAAAGATAAAAATGAACAAAAACCAAAATCTAGAATATGTTGCTTACTCTCTTCATCTCCTCAGAACAGAAAGATGATCTCCAGTCATGTGTCCTTGTGCTGTCCTCATAATGTCACCATTCCCACACAAGTCCGTCTGAGTGGGTATGTGACAGAGTATAAATTAACAGTTGAAGTGTGAATCCGACTGTGGCTGTCAGAGTATATGGTTTCCTTCGTCTGACATGCTGCCTCACACTTTATCGTCCTTCTCGCGCTTGACCTTGAGGAACTCAGCCATGTTGGAGAAATATTTCTGATTGGCTTCAGCCACCTTCTTCTCTGCAGCCTGTGGGTTCACAATCTCCAGGCCCTGACAGAGAGCAGACAGTGTTTCAGCAAGGGAAACAAACAGAAAGCAACCGCACTTGAACGTGTAAAGAAAAGGATTTGAATGTGAAGGATGTAAGCTCTGCACCCTAGAGGCAGGAAAAGAATGGCAAAATTTCATATGAGAGTTTGTGTACCTGTAAAGGAGTGAAAGCCACGCTGGAGCTGGTTCCAGATGATCGGTCTCTGACAGTGGATTTTCCACCGTACGTCATGCTCTGCTTCTGCAGTGTCCGCTACAGTAACAAAACATTCATGAGTCCATGTGGAAATGCTCATTAAATACCAATGATCCATAATTATATTAACCACATCTACCGTTCAAAAGTTAAAGGTCAGTTTTTAAAGGGTTTTTTTTTTTTCAAAATAATTAAAAAATAAATAATTAATGCCATTTTAAGTTAGCATACCTGTAAGGATTTGGATATTCTGGCCTTGGTGGAGTCGTTGACCTGAGCTTGTCTGACCCTGCCGCTCCCAGACTTTCCCAGCTGACCGAGACTGAAACCCAGATCCTCCTGATAAGCATCATCTTCGATCTTACAGGGAGAAACACAAAAAGGTTACAATTTTACAGCTGCAATCTGAGGAAGTTTTAAAACAATGCATTCTAATGGAGGAATACTGAGAGGACTACTAACCTCTGCAAACGTCATTCTGTTGGCATGTTTCCTGATTTCTGTCAGACCCAGTCTCTCTTTCATCTTACGATACCTGAGAGTACAAAAAAAAGAAAGTTCATGCAAATACAACATTTTTCCAAAGTTGTAAATAAAACAGATTATTGGAGTATGTTTCACAATTAAACACTATTTCAGTTTTTCGAATTTTTTCAAATTTCAATAAAAATCCTGGTTCATGTTCAATTCAATGTTTTACTTGGCAACTCTTGTGAAATTAATTTATAATGTATAAGTGAATTTAGTTTCTACTGTTTGTATAATTTCTTTAGATTGTACATGTAATATTTTCTTTAAAAACATTTACCATTTCCCCTCTTCCAAATTTATTTCGCTTAATAGTCAAGAAAAACATCTTAATACAAAATTTTAAATAAAAATGGTAAAATATTGTAATAGTAGTCATATTTAAGAATAAATGATATAAGCAAAACAATATATTTTTGTACTTCCCTTTTTTATTTTTGCTTGTCAATAATATTGGCATGATGCTTTTTTTCAGTTTCTTTTAGATAAAATATAAAATGTAGTTCTCTCACAAACACCATGTAAGGTCATATTTTGAATATATCAATACAATATATAGGCTATATATTTGAAAAAACTACTTCTTTTAAACAAAACATTCTGAAATGATTAAATAAAAAGTTCCTGGCATGCTTCATTAGATTCATAAGGACTCATCATTCCCACCCCTTTTGACCCTCACCTTCTTCCTCCTCTTTTCTTCCTCTGTCCATCGAGGGGAGCAGGAAGAGGCTTCACCTGCTTGACTGGTGGGGGTTCCTGCCATTTATCAAACTTTCGCTCGATCTCTTCCTTTAAGTCATAGCCAACCTGTGTATAAACAAATAAACAAGTCAATCAAGACTTTTTAGCAGCAAAGACAGTCTAGCTTTAATTGTCATTTGAAGCGTGTCATCTCTAAACTATACAGTGGTGTAGACCATGATGACGCTGCTGACCTTGCCATCTGCACTCTCATGAAAACTGTCCACACGGGAAGCCAGAGTGCATTTAGCTGCAACCAGACGAGCTGCTTTTCTCCTCAGATCCTGGAAACAAAGACAAATGGATGATATTCTGAATATAAATGATCAAATAAAAGCAATGGAAAGTAAGTGAAAGCTAAAAGGTTGAAGCTCACTGGAGGCAGAGACTGCACTACGTCACAGTGGTAGATGTAGCCTGTGTGGGGCAGCAGGGACGTGCTGCTGAATCCAGACAGTGTCCTCCGTTGAGCTCCCAGCAACATCAGATTACACGCAGGCATCTTGGACAGGTTAGTCAGTCCACCAGCAACACCTGAATCAGGGAAGGTTTGTATATTGTCTACATAAGGGATTTCTACAGTAGACCCACATTTTACTGTGATCAAGTATAAGTGAGCATTTCCCCCAAATAAGATTTTTACATATTGTGTCCCACAGAAGAAAGCCATGTGGGTTTGGAACAACATATAAATAACAGAACTGTAACTTTTAATTTAGCAGTCTTGTTCTTACCCATAATTTTGGCAGCAGTTGAAGCTCCGACAATAATTGAAAGATTTGGAGCAATAAATGACATCCTGGATTCCACATATTCATAGATCCTGTGTTTTGATTGGTTGAGCTCAAGGGCCATGTCACATGCCTCCTCCAATCGCTGAAGTTCATCCTCACCAAGCATTGTTCTGCAAAAATACAATAATTTAATTTTTTTTAAAATTCAGTGCAGTTCAAAAGTTTGTGGTTGGTAAGAGTGTAAGGAGAGCGTCGGATCAACTCAATGCATTCTTGTTGTATAAAATGTATTCATTTAAAAAACAAAAATCCTGCTTGCTCGAAACAGTTCTCTTCCTGTAATCATACCAAATATATCTTCTCACTCACCCTTGTGTGGTTGAGGCTGTAACACTGACCACCATGATAGTAGCATTAGTCAGGATCTGCTGGAGGGTCTCATTATTTTTGCATTTCTCTAGATTGTTGCCCAGCTCCTGAAGACACACAAACACATTATCTTATATAAAGCACAAGAGAATTTATGATTAAGCTTCATTAATAAAAAATATTACTGATCAGAGGATGTAAATCACGTGACACCACATTTTGCATGAATAGGGTGCCCAAAAATGATCAGCCCATCAAATTTTCCAAATTAATATGCTTCTTCATACCTTAACAGTTCTGATATAGTCTAGCGCATTTGGCACCAAAGACTCCAGCTCAGGAAACCTTTTGGAGTACTTGTCACGAACAAACTTGTGAATGATATCTGAGGAGGACATAAAGAGGAATTGATGTTATGGTGCTTGATAAGTGATCTTGAAGTATGAAGATTTTGCATATTCCATATAAAATTAATATTAAACTCACTAAGTTCATTGTCAATTTCCACTGTGAGATTGTTGGCAGCAACAATAAGTCTGTACTCTGGATCTGCTTCAACAGGTCCAGACACTGAAGAAAGAAAAAAATGCGTTAAACATGGAAAATGAATAACCACGACAACAGGATGTTCGTAAAAGAGACTGACGGTACTCACCTTCTGAATTTTTGCGTTGATTTTCAACATAATGTCCGACTTTATCCATGATTTCAGCAAACTGTAAAAAATCGTGAGGTTTGCAATAAGTTTTAGGGACACGGTACTTATATGAATCCATTTAGAGATAAAAATCAAACGAATAAAGTTAAAAACTCACAGGCTTGCTGTGTCGCAGTTTGGCTATGGACGTGACACTCTCCGTCCCACTGTAATCCACCTCCATCTCCTCCGGTATGTCCTCCAGACCCCCGACGGCTTGATTCTCCCCGGGCTCCCCATCACTCTCACCTCCTTCTCCACCGGGATACAGCCCGTCCTCTTCTTCTCCTGCCTCCTCCAAGTCGGCAAGCAATTCGTCTGCCAGAGACATCTACGAACAGAGCGAGAAAACAAACGCGAATTAGATCATAACATCGTTTATTTGCTGAAGAAGGTTGTAAAAAATAGTCATCCAACTAAATGAGCTTAAACTTACATTTCCAGAGCGCTTCTTTCCTTCTCACTTCGATAGAAAATACTAATATCAGCAATATCGGCCAACATGCAACGAAATACTAACGCACAGCACCGAACAGCGCGCTGAAGTCGCAGGTTAAATGCGTCACATGTTTTACAGCAAAGGCTTCTGGGAAATGTGGTCAGGAAGGACCGAACGTTTTTTAGTCTTTGTAACGAACGAATAAAAAAGCTATTTGCCTTTATATATATACAGATGGATAAACAAAACTAATAGTAGTCTATTTAAATTATATATATATATACATACATATATATATATATTTTTTTACAGTTATAATAATAATTCAACATGTAATTTTTTTTAATATAAATTTGCTACTTACTACTAATTTTCTGTTAGATTATTTATAAATTATGTAATGGGAAAATGCACTAAAATAATATTACAAAACAAGGCTAGGAATGTAAAGTATTGCACAAGTTATTATAAGACAGAACAATTTATTGTCATCAAACAGTTCAATAAATGTTTCACAGTTTCCATGTTATTTTCACTCCCTCAGCTTCTTACAGAATAATATGAAACCTCTAAATGAAACAGATGCTGAACGTGATGTAATGATCTGGATTACCTCAGTCATCTGCATGAACGTTAAGATCGAAAACTAAAAATGAATGAATAAATAAGTCAATTAATAGTTATGTATGCTGATTTCTCTTTTTTTCCATGCCAAGCAATAATTACCGCTTCAAAATAAATAAAGGAAAAGCTAATGTCAAATACATTATTAGAAAATAACACCTGTGTAGAGACACATCATAGGACAACTAGATACAGACTGACATCTAGAAATAGCTAAAATAGAGAAAACATTTCAAAGTGTTTGTACCTATGCAAAGATATATGTTTGTTGAGGCGGTTATTAATAGGATTGAATGGCAAATGCCATAAATCCAAAATAATTTGATACAAAGTAAATATACAGTATACTTAAACTTATGAAGTGAATTAGGCCAACAGACAAACATATATTTAAATAAAAAAACAAATCCAGAATAAATAAACAATTAAGTAAACAAATTAGATACAGAAATAAATAACATTTGCAATAAAAAATACAGTATAAAACATAACAGTTAGTTGCAGTTTTATTTTTTCGTGCATCTAAAAGAATACATTTAAAATAAATGGTTCTAAAATGAGTTTGTATTCCGTTGCAATTTCATTTTTAGTTTGTACAAATGCTAAATGAGAACTGCACTGCTGTGGAAAGAGATGGTTCCCTCCTCAACCACAAACTACAAGAATGTCTGACTGCAATGAGAACAAATTTACAATGTCAATATTTCTAAGCTCACAAATAGACAGGTACTGGTCAGAGAAAGTGCGCCCCTTCATTCAAGGGGAATAAAATACAAACGTACTTCAAGAAGCCATGAAAATAGAACAGTTAAGCTGGTACATAATAAGACTCCCATTGCATAGCCGAAAAGTACATGTCAGATTTTACATAACTCCAAGGATTTGGGCTGTTTGGAAGGTACTTTCTATGTGTGGATTTACCACTCCAGCTGCTGCAGTGAGTAAAACCTGGACTGCCTCCAGCCTTTTGAAACGGGAGTCCTTCTTTTTCTTGCAGTTAAAAAAATAACCTCCAGGAGCCGTCATAGTTACCGATGACAACGGGGGCCACTCAATCACTCCAGGGGGGTACATTGTGTCCAGGTGTTTAGGTTAACAGTAGTATGTCACACCAAATGCGGGTCGTCGGCAGGGATCACTGTAAACCTCGATGATGAGCCGGAAGATACTCCGGTTGGAGATCTAGCCTTCACTACATGGTCTTTACTTTTTGATGCCTTGTGGCTGACTGACCCTGAAAAAAACGGGCAGAAGAAAAAAATTAAACCAAAAAATGTTGCGATATGCAAATCAAGCCCAAATTAAAACAACTTGTGCTGAATACACTTACCAAAACCATCAGTGTTGGGGGGCTTTCCATGGGGAGATGAACTAGTAGATGCAGAGCTCAGCTCATTGGTTGGAGTTTCCTGGCAGGAAGAGTTTCAAAACACAGTGATGTAACGAAACAGATCATGTGAAACCTTGCAACTGAAGGCTTTTCTGTATAAAAACCCTTGACATACCTGATCGAAAAGATAGACTGTGACATCATCAAAAAATGACACATTCCTCCCACGGTCACGGTTCTCTTTGTCCACGGGCTCCTTTGGTGATTTCAACAAGCTACGCAAACCCACTCTCTTGTCAACATCTGTTTCCGTGACAACGATGACGCGCCTGGGAGACTCATCCTCCTGTTCCTCTTCTTCATCTTCATCTGGATCACTACCTGTTGAAGCAACCCTCCTCCTTCCCCCTCTGTGCTCTCCCCCTTCCCAGAATCCTCCTTTGGCATTTGGTGAGAGAGGAAGAGAGAGAGCGAGCGGAGGGAGGGACAAGGAGAGACGGGCCAGCTTAGCTGAAACAGAATGACAATACAGATAGAGAGATGAAAGACAAACATCAGAAAATGGTGGTATGTGTGTGTGTATATAGTAAGAAAGTGAGAAAAAGAGAGAGAGAAAGAAATTGTTATAAGATTATTTAAAAATGGTAATTTATTAAATATATACTAGCAATTTTTTTCTGTTTGGGATTTCAACTAGCTGTCAACCCCACATAATGATCCAGAGACTTGATTCAATTGAAATCAATCCTCGAAATATTGACATTTTGCAAGTTCTTTGGTTTTCAATTTTGGTTCATTTGCCAAAAATACTAAAAATTGCCCAACAGCGTAAAATGCACAACTGACGATAACAAATCCAAATGAAATTGTTGAGTGTTTTTGGTTCACAGTACCTTTCATAGCTTGATTTGCAGCTGGCATTGAAGGTGTAACCTCAGGCTGTTCAAGCACAGTCATTTCTTCTGTCTTTGCTTCAGCAGGTTCACTCACAGACACAGAGGGAGAGGAGGGTTGAGACTCCTCTTTGCTGCTAAAATAAATCATTTACTCTTAGAAGATTTACTCTTTACTCTTCTTTAACCAAGAAATGCATTCAGTTAAAATTAATTTTAAAGCACAGGGTGCGGTTACATTATGTCACATTCTCTGCACTTTACACTGATTAAACAGAGAATATCTGATCTATTTTATTCATCACTTCATCTATTTTTTGTAGTATTTCTGGAGCATAGCCACACCTCTCGTTTTCTTGGACATCTTTGTCTGCAACACTTTCTTCAGAGGATAAAGTATTAGAGGCTCCCCAAGGGTGCAGAATCACGCTGTCACTAACTGTAGACCCCCACAGGACATTGGTTTTAACATTTTCACTGAGAGAGAACTGAAGTCTTTCCTCACAAACCTAAAAAAAGACACAGAATGTTTCAGAAATAGCAGAACATCAGTATAGTACAGGTCACAGTATTGTTTACTCACCTGCATCATCAGTCCATTTTTTGCCTGCATTTTTGAGAGTGACCTCTGCCCTTTGGAGTCTGTGGAATTGCATGGTGAGAGAGGTGTTGAGACTTGCTGCCCTGTTCTTTTCTCCACTGACTGCTGAGCTTCTCCTGGGAAATTTGGAGAAATGTTTTCATACTGCTCTGACTGTTGCAAGACAGCCGTGGTACTTTTCGATATCCTGTCAACATCTTTTAGCTCGACTCTTGTCTTCCCCTCTGCATCTGAGTCATGATGATTTATTATGCCACCAGCACCACTCGTTCTTTGCTCTGGATTTCTCTTCAAAGATTCAAGAAGATCTAAGTTTCCTAAAAACAGATCTCCAAGGGTCTCTTCATCCCCAGAAATGCAGCACAGTTGCTCCAATTTTTCAAAATCCTCCAGAGGCTCCTCATCCAAGTCCTTCCACTCAGAGATCAACAACTCAGGGATGGAGTTCAGAGAACACTGGGAGAGAGGTGGATTGGCCGCTTTCTGGGACAGGCTATTTCTGTCGTCCACAGCATTTGATTCTGGGTGAATGTGGTTTTCTTTCACGAAAGATGTGTGCAGTTTTTGTCCCAGGTTTGCTGTGATACCTTTGCTGTGAGTGGTGGTACTGCTGGCAAGCTCTTCAAGAGACTGATCTAAGTAGTTAACATCATCGGAACAGTCAGAAGGCTCCTGATGTTCTTTAGTAGATGCTTGATCTGCAGCACAGAACAAACTTGAACTGGTCTTGATTTCTATGTGGTGTACTGTATTGGGGAAACTACTCGGGCTTTGGCACTTGCCCACTCCTGCATGTGGGGAAGCTGAACATTCAGAAAGATCCATTGAAATCAGTGCAGGGGCAGAACACTGAATGTTGCTACTATGAATCTTACATGGCTCTGGATCAGTGCTAATGGTGAGACTTGGACAAGATGGAGAATCTGATCTTTCTTTTTCAGAAAACACATCACTGATTGCAGCAGGACAGTGACTATCGTCAACATTACATCTACCGGTGTCTGCACTGAGACACTCTGGATATTCTGAAATGATGTGAGAACTATCAGCTAAGTCAGTGGTTGAGTTTGACATATCTATTGTGCAGGTTTGATGGTCTTCAAGGGCTGCTACCAAAAGTTTGCTTGCTTCAGTATTGGGTGCCCATGTGGCTTCAGTTTGGTCCCTTTGTACATTGTTTTTATGACTAGAAAGAGAGTCTTTGTAGTATTGTAGAGGTTCCAACTCATCAGCTGAAGCATTTGTAATAGAAAGCGAGGGAGAGTGAGTCATGCAACCTCTTACACCCACCATGTTTTCGTGACTATCAAACTCTTTATCATCTTTATCCCCAAACAATTCACCTCCCACATAATTTTGTAAACATGTCTCTGAATTCTGGGTATCAATCACCACCTCGACAGGTCTGTGTTGCACAGGTGCCTCCAGCTCTGGGTTCTCCAGATTCTCAACTTCCACTTTTATATTGCTAGTATAATGCTCTGGCGTTCCATTTCTCATATCTGGATTTTCTATGTTCTCCTCTTGCTGAAAGTCAAACCTTTCTACGAGTGCCTGCTGCACTTCCTTTGCCCCAGTAGAAAGAATCAGCCTCTCAGGTGGTAGATAATCAGCCTGTCCTAGCTTCTCATCATTAAATGCATCTTCACATGTTCTCTGAGTAGAGGGATGAGACTCACTATCTGCAAGCTCATCATTTGCTTCAGATTCCCAAAACTCATGACTCACCACTAAGTGTTCCTCCTCCCCCCAGGCCTTTTTTCCAAAACTTGGGAACAGCTCTGATCCAAGACCTGCTTCTGGTGTGCGAGCTTCGGCTGCAGCCCACTGGTCATTTTCTACAGGCCAAAGGTGAAGTTCTCCCTGCTTAAATGTTTGGCAGTTGAATTCCCCTCTCATAGTCTCTTCTGTACCATAATCTTCCTCAAGGGCACTCCACAACTCCTTCTCTTTCAGTTCAAGACCCATTGAGGCACCTCTGCTGTATTCATCAGAACATTCATCTTTTAAGATCTCCATACTGCTGACTTGCTTGTCTGGAGAATTTTGGGGGGATTCCTTGATAGTGAAACAGAGCTCTCCTACAGCTAGCTGACTTTCAGGCCTCTCCTTTGCCTGTTCATCCTCACTCTCCTCTGAATACGAGAGGTTTCTCAAGCCTAGTTCATTTGCATCTATGTCTTGGATATCAAGCTTACCCTTTTCCTCTCCTGTAGGTTGTTCAGCTTTCTTCTCAGACCAGATGAACTGGGTCAGGCCGCATTTGGTGTCATCATTGCTGAGCTTTGTGTTTATCTCAGGGCTGTTGATGCATTTAGAATAATCAGACTGTAAGCTGTAAAACCGTGATAACCTGGATTCACTTTTGTCTGATGACTGTTCATCAACTGGGAATTCAGGTGATGTACAATGCGCCTCTTTACACTTTGTTGTTTGCAAATATGAACAATGTTCAATGAGCTGATCTTGACAAACTGGTCCAGGGTTTTGAGGGTCTGGAACTATGTCAGCGAGCAGACTAAGATCTGTAGCACCTGAATCGTGAAGCACTCTTTCTTTTGAAAATGCATGAGACGTGACCAGCTCACTCTTTTTAACTAGAGGGGAGTTTTGGATGTTAAGGGAGCTGTTGCTAAATGGAACTCCCTTATTTGGCTCATCCTCTCCATTGGAAAACAACCTAGCAATAAACTCAGCATTGTACTCACTCTGAGAATCTCTTGAAATGACAGCACCTTGTATGAGAGCCTTCTCTACATCAACTCTCTCATTTGAACCCCACAGTTCCTGCATATCTTGTTTCATCTCCACTTCCTTTTCTAAATTCTCCAGTAGTCCTTCATCCTCAATCTTCTCCTCAATTCCCATCAATATTCCTCGATTCCCACCAAGTACATCAGTGCCTCTTCTGCCTATACCATCTCCACCATCCAAGTCACTGTCAGAGAAGTAGGCTGAATCCCGGTGTGGTGTTTCAGTTCCCAGGGCTCTCCATCCACCACTTCCTCCACCCAACCAGGAGTCTCCAGGTGTGAGGCAATCCAGTGAACTAGAAGTCAAAGGTGACAAGACAGAATCTGTGGGGGTCATGGTGGAAAGTGACTGATCAGAGTTGGGTTCATGCACCATAGGCAATTGGAACATATCTGTGCTTGATTCATTCAAGGAGAGTGAAGATTCACTTGGAAGTGTTTGCTCTTTTGCCATTTTCATGTCTTTATCATGACACGCCGTCCTTGAACTAATTTCCTTGTCAGGTAAAGTGGTTTGTTCAAGGAATTTAAAGGATCTCTCCATTTGAAAGTTGGCAGTGGGGCAGCCTTGAGTCATATTTGAACTGCATTCACTTTCCTTTGTTGAGCTTGTGCCATCTGCTGAATTATTGTTTTTTGAAGGATTAAGGAAAGTTGATTTATTTGGCCTCTCGTTTGGATCTTCTGGCAGTTTCTCATTGTGTACATCTTCAAATGTTGCATTTGATGTCATCACCTTGATACCAGCTGAAACATTGTGGTCATTTTTCTGCATTAGTTCTTTTGCGTGAACAAACATGCCCTTCAAATAATTTTCATCTGCACTTACAATTTGTGTATCATCAGGGAATCGATTTTTGTCACAACTCAGTGAACCATTAACAGTGTGCAGATTCCTGGGTTCTACTGGACATTCACTTACACAGTCATGCTGACTGTGAGACTCTTGAGAACTTTGTTTCTCTTTTATAATGGGAGATATCTGCCCCAGTAGAGGCCCATTTTTAGGCATTATTTCTGAGGGAGGAAAATCATTAAGGGAATGCTTCTCTAGCTCAATTTCAAGGGAAAAGTGACTGACTGGAGTTACTTTCTGAGCTGATTCAAGACTTTGTAACTCAGATGCAATATGAAGTACTGGAATTTCTGGGCGCATAGCAACTTTTATTTCACTTCTTTTCGCCCGCTTAGTGACTTGAGCATAAATTGCTTCTTTTGTGTCACCTGGCGGCTTTCCTGCTCTTGCTCTTTCTGATTCAAACTGTATTGTCTGAGATGATTCTGGGTCAATGCATATTGACTCATACTCAGGAGACAATGGAGTAGGTGAAACACTCTCTTCCTTTTTGCGTTGCCTTGTAATGATTTCAGTTAGAAATGTTTCAGCAGACTGAATCTCCTTTAGGAATTCCTCTCTTGTCATTTCCCCTTTCTTCGGCTCAGGTTCAACACTCTCATTGGATATTTCGGAGAGCAGGGATTGAGACTTCTTTATCCCTGATGAAAAAGCCTCTTCAGCTTCTGCATATGCTGGTAGATCTGAGGGATATGCAAAAGGATGAGGAGTAGTTCCAAATCTGGAAACCGGGGTGCCACCTTCACCATCATATGCATCCTCACAATCTGACACAGATGTCTCGATCTCTGTAAGGAACAAATCTCTCTTTTTGCCACGGCCTTCATATCCAGGCAGGAAGTCTTTATCTGAGGTCCAAACTTCTGAGGATGAGTCAAGTTCTGTGAGAAGAGACTGGGATCTCCGCATTCCTTTGTCTTTCCTTCCATCACTTTCTCGTGCCCATGAGCTTTCTCCATCTTTCATGTCCACAGACTCATTGGAGATCTCAGTCAGAAACAAATGTATGGGAGATTTCCTAGCAGCCACAACTCGCTCACGTTGCAGGACTGCATCTTCCCTCCAAATGGCCGGCAGTATGGTGGCGAGGCGGGATTGTGTTCGCTTCATTCCCCTTGAGAAAAGCTCGGTTGTAGCTGGGTCTGGTTCATCAACCAGGTTGGTGTGCTGAATGGTTGTTCCACTGGTGGATCTATGCGGTGACATGAAGGCTGAATCATCATCATCATAGTCATCTTCTTCATCCTTGGAGAACTCCGGGCTAGAGGATGACGTTCTCTCAATTTTTGGAATTGCAGATTGAGATCGAGTCATTCTGGAATCATTGTCTGTAGTGTACATCTCTGGAGCATCTCTTGAATTATACAAAGACTGAGATCGTATCATGCCTCTGTCAGGATTTCTCTCATCAGTATGGTCACAGCTTAGTGGGTCTCTTTGTAAGTGCATCGCATTGTATCTGGCATATGTCTCTGAAGGGTAATTTTGACCCTTTTGGAGTCTATAGTGGGGAGGGAGAGGCGGAGGACAGGTTTGAGGTGGGAGAAACAGGGAGTGACTACCAGAAGATGGTGGAATAGAAGGAGAGAGTGATGGAGATGGGGGCAGTGTCTGGTGAGTGCGATTTAAGCCTAAATGGTCAAAATTGGCTTTTGACAGTGAACTCATTAGTAAAGAATCAGAAGTCTCAACTTTGCCTGTTGGGAACGAGGATCCAGGGTAGATGTCAAACCCGTATGTTCTTGCGTAACCTAGAGGAGGAGCAGGCAGGGGACGTGAGTGTAGATGGCTACCAGAGGACATGGACATTGAACGAGGTTTAGGTGGAAGGACGGGCGCTTGAGGACTAAGGGACTTTGTTTCTCCAATGTCTATAACAGCATAATCTGTCACTCGGTTACAGCTCTCCTTACTAAACTCAACCAAGCCAGTGTTTGGAACCCTAACCTTTACCTCACTGGATCTGACTGTCTGAGAGGTGCCTCTAGCAAAGCCATCTGGCTGACTGAATTTTCCAGTACTCCCTGTTTGAAGCTCGACCAGCTCCAGATCTCCAGGACACATTGAACTTCTTTTTAACGACCTGCCTATTCCTAAACTAGGTGACTTATCTTGGGGAGTATGCTCTTCCAGGCGAATGTAATACTCGCTAGCCAGTGAAGGGCTGCGGGCACTAATCACGGGGACGACAGTGGGTGTATCTAAGGTTTGCCTGTGGCCAGAATTGGGTGTTGGTATTGGCTGAGGTGGAGGAAGTGGTTTGTACCCTCTCCTGCCATGGGCCTTTTCCCAGAAGTATTCAAAGTTTAACCCTTTGCTGGTCTCTGTTACAGTAAGAATGTCATCTAGTTCAGATGTCGGAGTGATCATATTGTCTACAGGGTCCAAAAGGGGAAATGAGTTTCCATTTTCTCTCAGGCATCCATCCTCCCTGCCATACTCTCTCTCCCTCATAAGTTTGTGTGCGGCTGACTGAAAAGCTGGGGGCCGGAGGGCATCCCAACGTCTTTCAAATGATTCGTCACTCTCTCCTCTCCTTCCGTCTTCGCTGTCTTCCTCATAATCCTCCTCATCTTCATCCCTTCTAGCACTCTTCCGGCTACCTTGTTCTGCAGCAAGGAGGGAGGAGAGAAGGAGGAAGACTTTGTTCACCGTTGGCCGCTGGGATGGAGGTAGCCAGCAAGATTGCATGACCTCGTACCTAATGAAAAAAGTTTACTTATTAGTATGTGACATTATAAACTACATTTTTACTTTTTAGATTACAGGTCCGGCATTATTTTTCCTCATTTTATTAAAACTGCAGTCAGACAAAATACACTCAAGATTCATTGACTTTAAGGAAAAATCATTTTTACACTAGTTATGAAATGGGACTGGGATTTCACATGTACTATTAATTTCTGTAGATTTTGCAGATGAATCTGAATTCTGTATCCTCATCTATGTGCAGACACAGTTTCATCTATTTTAAGGCATTAAAAATACTGACCAATAGTCCGCATGAGCGAGTTTGAGGCGAGGTTGTGCCAGAGTGATCTGTCGTTCCCTGATGACAAAGGTGAGAACCTCTTCATCACTCAGGTGTCTGTGTGGCTGAGCCCCAAATTCAAACAGTTCCCATATTACAACACCCAGAGACCTGTCAATTGTAACAGAAAGGAAAAAAGCTGAAGTTTAGGAAAAACCAAAAGTAGCACAACCAATAGACTGGGATAAAATTCTAATTCCAAAGTTGACACCTCAAAATATAAAGTCAAAATATTATACAGTACTATTAATGTCAACAAATTATATGGTATTATTAAAGTTCCTACCATGGTATGTTTTATAAAAAAAAACTTTAACTCCATTATTATTATTCTTTCTGTGCAATTATTGGACTCTTTCATTTAATTTTCCATTAAATCCATTTTCTTATAACTTTTCATACCACACATTGCTGGTTTTGGTTTGGTCAGTGACAATCAGATTCCCACGAAACTCCTCCAGAAGTTCTGGGGCAATCCAGCGGAGAGGTATCCACAATTTGTCTGGAGTTAGATAGTAATCCTCCTGTTTGTGTAAAATATGGAAACACATTATCAAAAAAGAAAACAAAAAAGGAATACATAATAATAATTACATTTACATTCCATTGTGCATTTTTGCATTTAAATACTAACAAATAACCTTCTACAGTTAACAATACTAAAAAACCTAAGATGCTGATTGATTGTTGTCCTGTTCCATAAAGTCTATTTGAAGTAGAATGTTGTTTAGTAATTGTTTAAGTACCTTATATTGATTGTGTGAAAGGCCATAGTCTCCGATCCGAACAGTAAGATCTGAAGTGAGGAGGCAGTTCCTCAGTGCCAAATCACTGGAGAATAGACAATTAGAGAATAGTATTATCATTTTTGATTTCCCTCCAGTTTCACAAACGCTTTGTCTGTCTCATTCACATGATCTTAATACTTAAAGTTAAACATTTCATCAGTCCTACCTGTGAATGTAATTGTTCTCATGTAGATGTAAGAGACCTGAGGTGATCTCATATGCCATTCGTTGTAAGGTCAAGAGGTCTCTGTTTAACAAGTCAGGGGTCATCCCATCAGACTTCCTCTGAGCTCTTAAATACCTCTTCAGGTCACCCTGTAGATACACAAATGAAAATACAGAAAATTATTTAATACAGAAAATAGGATCAAATTAAAAGTGCATAGATAATTTATAGTTACATAACTATATATGTATATTATAATTTATTCCAGGCCCTTGAGTACATAATGTGGCTTGTTCATGAAACATTCAGAAATAATCTCTATGAAATTGTAAAAAAAACCTTATTAACTATCTTATCCAATACATCATAAATCTATTCTTACATAAATTGCTTCGATTAACTGAATACGCCAGTGTTTCATGAATGAGACCCATTGATTAAATTTCCCTGAACTATCAATAAGAGACAAACACATCATTCAAGGCAGTAATTGTTTTTCCCCCAAAAGTTCTTGTCCAGAATTGGTCTCAATGTCTAAATTTGGGTTCTCACCAGTTGACAAAACTCCATGACCAGGAGGAAAGGCACACTCTCACTACATTGGCCCAAACACTGCAGAATATTCGGATGCTGAAGACTTCTGTGAGATGAGAAAAACAAATCAATAAAGATTAGCTGTGTTGTCAATGTTCTTGTAAACATACATTATGAAAGAGAGATAGAAAATATAATTAAATTAAAACTTTGGTCTAATAAACAGATCTGTAATGTTTTTAGCATTCCTGAGTCAATCTGGATCTATACAAATGATGTGCGTATATATATATTTATGTCCAATGTTCAAATAAAACCTTCCTAGCAATGACAAACAATTGTAATGCAAATAAACTAGCACAAAAATAAGGTAATTCATTGCTTGCACGAGCAATTTGAGTGTTAGATAAGTGGGGAATAATAGCCTCAATAAAAAGCAGCAGAAATTTCCACTTAAACCATTTTTTAAAAAACATGGACTAACTAGGAAAAACAACAATCAGTAAGACACAATGCCTGCAAGAACAGCCCAGTTCGTCTGACCTGTATGGCTCGGACTCTGCCAAGAACTTCCTCTGTTCCAGAGGACTAGCACTGACCCTCAGCTCCTTCACCACAGCCTGATAAGAGCTGCAGTCACACAGCACTTCAGCCAGGATCACCTATCAGAGACAGATCAAACACTTATACCAAAACAAAATCAGTTTACTACACCATATCGGTACAAATAAAAAAGAGCAAACAAAAAGAGTGTGTAGAGTGAAGCTAAAAAACAAGTGCAGTGAGGACATACAGACCAGGACAACCCACACTTTAGACTACAAATTCAGGTCAATGTAATTATAGATGGTCATCAAGTAAGAAAGAGTGATCTTTAAGCATCTCAAAATGAGATCATGGCCTGAAATGGCATATTTTACATGTTTAAGCTCAGAGATTCAATACTTGCATGTGTAGAATGATCAATTTTTACAGATATTTAGGCACACTGATTCAGAAGCCATGCTTGATGCATATCCATACTTAGATTGAAGAAAAACACAATAATTACATCCTTCTAGTTTTATGTTTTTAACGCTACAGTCTATATAAAACAGATAAAATGTAGAAATGTTCTACATAACATTATACTTCTACACTTTGGGTTTCCATTAGTGTTAATTACAACTAAAACTGTTCCCAAGAATTAAAATCTTTTCACTTAAATGTGTCTACCTTCCCAAACCAGCCATTTCCAATCTCTTGCAGGTAGTTGAGAGTGTGCCTTCGGAAACACTGGGAGCCGTCTGTGGGATTTCATAGGACTGAGTTATATACACTGACAGTTGTTTTGTCACTTAAGAACATGTTATGAAGCAAGATGTGCATATTGCCTTTAGTAAATGGTTTTACCTGTGCCATTCGGAAGAGTGGGGCAGTTCTTATCCCGCAGTGGAAGAGTGTAAACCTCTGGGAGAGATGGACAGGAGGACAAACTGTCCTCAGGAACAGGGCTAGAAGCCCCAGAGCATTCTTCCCCTTCGGCATTATCAAACTCCTGAAACAGAGAGGTGGAGGTGGGAATATATATAAAAAAAGAAATTTAACCACCATCAGATGAACAATAAAACACATGTTTCATGCTGATTCATATCAGTAACACCCACGGTTATGCAAAATTCACATAAACCCACATGTATAAAACACACACCAAAAAGACTTACATTGAATCCCACACTTCCTCTCTTACAGCAAAGGCAGGTGAGAAGCAACAGAACAACAGAGACCAGCCCAGAGCAGGAGATGAGAATAATCACATAAGGGGGAGGAGAGAGAGAGCCATCCCGGGACAGAGAGACTGAGGGAAAAAAAAGAGGGCAGAATTTTACATATCCAGCCTTACAAATTTTAAGGGACTGATCCCTAGTTAGATAGATAGATACATAGATAGATAGACAGATAGTGTGTGTGTGTGAGAGAGAGAGAGAGAGAGTGAAGAGAGAACTTGTATATATTCCTAACAGGGAAAATTGAAAAGGGCAGCGTTACATTCAGAACATAGCACAGGAGCCCAATGAAGTGTTTTCATTGCACAAAGGGTGAAAGTACAGAGAAAAGCAGAGGAACTCAGAATAGATCACCTTCAGATTGGGTTTAGGGAGGGGTTTGAGAGTTAAGGTTTAAGGGAAGCAAAGGAGAGAAACCAGAGAGTCATCATACAAGACATTTCTTGTACTCGTCACCATTGAAGAAGAAGGGAAGGTACTGGAGTTTTGTTTGGGGGGAAAGGCCTTTTTTAAGGGAAGGGACTGGATTATTGAAAAAGATTCTTGTATCTGCAGGGTTGCTGGGTCAGAAGGAAAGGTGCCATACTTGATTTTGTACCTCAATTTGGCCGTTTGTTTTAGGAGAGCCATCTGTGGAGAAGAGAAGGTGGGGAGGAGGGCAAGGAGGTTAAATACCTTTGGCATTGTGATTAAGATGCTAAGACTGAATAGCCACTAAACTAAAATATATTCAAATGATTAAAAACCTCATTGTTTATTCATCATGTTAGCACACATGCCATTGCTAGAGACTATATACCTCCCTTTTAAATGCTCTTTAATAAGTCAAAAAAATAAAAACTATAATATAATAAACATGATTAAAATTAGAATATTACTAAAAATAGTGAGGATAAAAATAACAGTGCAATTTTTAAAAACTGATGAGAAACAGATGTTATTATATATCTTAATCATTTGCAAAAAGTAATGTAACTTTTAGAGGCAATGGGCCATGGTTCTCCTAAAATAGCATAGGCACCACAAAGACATTTTTGGACACATCAGGACTGACAGCAAGGTCCTGGCTAAGGCTGGGAAAGGCTGTTTAAAAGGAGTCACTAAGCAGTCATTAAGGTCTGTTGTGTGAAAACGGTGTAGGTCATTTGAGGCTGTGCTCATTTTAAACTTATAGATGGCATTTTTCAGGAAAGTAACAGAAACCTAAATATTATTACATCTTTTCTGAATGATAAAGTAGTAGATATTGTTATAAATAGCTACAACAATAAACTGCATCATTCTTAATATTATTACACTCATTATCATATAACAATACCTAATGCATCATTATTAACATTAATAAATAAAAAGTAATTCATATAGATATCTCACACGTCACAATATCAGAAGCCTATCTTGTTCTCGTTTTATGGAGAATATTGTACAGCTTTATAAATTCTAAATATCACATGATGTCAGAGAACTCGAACCTTACTTGTGTTGCTATAAGGATCAATGCACGGACTAGTAACTCATAACAACAAAAAATCGCATAAATGCTTATTAAAAATCATAATCATTACCAAAAATACCACGCTTGCAATTAACAATAGACACGCGTTTTGCATCACCCGTGGAATTCGTCCACTTGAACTATGTAAATATATAGGCTAATGAGCAGGTAGCTGTGAATACATGAAGGGTGTTATTATTCATCTGATAACCTTTTATTGTTCGAGGAACAGTGGCCAGACATTGGCAGACACGGACCTGTGCGCAGTTCCCTTCTTTGACCATATGGTTACACATACTGCATACGAGAGCAGAGCACACAAATAAACACGCGGGCCTGTTGGCACATTTGTGTTTCTGATACTGCTAAAATAATGCGCGGAATAGAACATCACGCATAATAATAATACGCCGCAGATGGTGCAGTTCTGCCAAATCGGGGGGATATGATGATTCAGGGAAAATCGCGTTATGTAAAACATATGTTTTAACGTTACCTCAGGCCCATAGGTAAAATTACATAGAGGAGAGCTGCTTTGCAGGCCCACAATGAAAAATCATACATGCGTGCCAGCCAGACACCTTTATTATCACCAGCGCAGGATGCCTGGGCTCAATATAACGACACATAATATGAAACGTAGGTATAATAGATATGATTGAATTGTGAAATAATACACGAGTCACCCCCGTTCAGAAATGTTAAATATTCTCATCAGACTGTCACATTTTCCTTATTCATACAGCGTCTCATCGCCTCCTCCCCCCTCGAGCGCATCAATAACATCATGCCATCTGAACGACACGCTTACCTTCCTTCTGCGGGGCTCCCAGAGCTCTCTCCGGGTTGAAGTACGACATCAGTCCCACCAGAACAATCACCCAGCACTGTTGTGACATAGTCGCGCGGTCCACGGCACCACCATCCGAGCGACGCTGTCAACGATCCCCGCCGCGCGTCTGGCTCCCCGCTAATAAAGAACCGTCTCCTTGTTGTGCAAGGCTGATGCCCTCGTTTAATCCGCAATTAAACACGGTGTGAACGCTCTTTTGTGTCAGCCTAATCCCGCGATCCGCATCCTCACCAGCGCGCTGTTACTATTCCGTCCTC
Organism: Enteromius mattozi; assembly: GCA_032359235.1. Taxonomy (NCBI): domain Eukaryota; kingdom Metazoa; phylum Chordata; class Actinopteri; order Cypriniformes; family Cyprinidae; genus Enteromius; species Enteromius mattozi. Next base: position 13,594,141 of record JAUMHE010000068.1, on the reverse strand, counting down.
ATCGCGTCCCATCGGTCGAAAACGGGCAGAAAACACCAGTGAAGTCATTCTATTGGTTCTATATCCGATCCTATATAGAGTGTCAGTATCATGTGAGTGGTCCAGCTATGTTTTCTTCCAAGAAGCCCCTCTACGTCAGACGCGACTGAGCTTGCGCTATTATGATCTGTGAAGCTGCGTGCGCCTCGCGGCGATTTTCGTAGGTAGGAACGATTACGCGGTGCCCTTCGCTCAGGTATCAAAAGCGTTTGTTTATTAGGCTGGAGAGAACGTCAACGTCCCCGCGTCGTGGCCTTGGGTATCATTGCATCAAAATCCCCCTAAATCGGATCACCTCCACGGAGCGGTGACATGATCCATTCGGGAGGACAGGTGCACGGAGCGTGCCGTTCTGTAGCCTTCAAGTTAATGACATGCAAATCTCTGTCTGTGTCTAGAAAAGGCCATTTTTTTTTCACAAGAAAGATGCCTTTAAATACTAATTAATGCTTTAAACACCAACTAATTTTATAATCCCATCCTCCAAGCATTTGGGTTTTGTTTTTTTTTGCACAAAAACATATTTGCTTGGAGTGAAAACAGTGCATATAAATTAATTCTTAAAATTCACATTTGCACTTTATATTATGAACTATAAAGAATAAAGTCATAAGTATTTCCAGTGGCAGCTTTAGATGGTATTTCCACAATATGTGATTGTCGGATGCATATTGCATACACATGTATATTCTGCTTTGTTTTCTGTTGAAGTAGTCTATACTTATTTTCTGCAGTAATGTATTTTCCATAGCACTCTTATAATAGAATGCTATGACACTTTTTTAAGCAAAAAATAAATAAATAAAATATATAATATATTAGTGGTATAATCAATTTAAGATAAACCTCTCTAACTGCCACATAAATGCCATGCTAGCATCCCTTGGCTATTTTCATGGCAAGTAACAAGCTGATATAATTTAAATTACATCATGTTTGCTTTAGATAAAAACTCTAAAATGAATTCAGGGTTGACTCTGTCAAAGTGTTCTGCGGATTAATATAATTTCCTAAGAGAAATTAAACTAGTGCGATTTAATAAAACATGTTCACAGGATACTGGACTCTGGCATGAAGAGCGTATCGGCAAATCTTCATTTAATAAGAAGAACTTGTGGGTGATTCTGCAATGTCCTATTCAGAATCATCATATTTGATCTTACCTTTAGATTTGGACAGTAAAGAGGCCAGAATAAGTGGCAATATGAATCAGACTTTTTGCAGTGTAGCCCAGCTTCGCAATATCATGGTAAAATGAAGTATTTAGACATGACAAGAACAAAACATTTTATGGACTCCAATGTTCTTAGTCTCACAATAATTGCTTGTCCACATTGTAATGCTGATCCCTCTGAATTGTTCAGGAAAACAACTCTGATGCAGACCCAGCAAATCATAAGATGACATTTTTACAACAACTTAATCACTTCTTTGCTGTGAGCACAAACAAACAGGAGCTTTTCTTATTTGTTCACCCCCCCCCACCCATCGGACACCAATAAAAGTGTTGCAGAGGCCCGATCGATGGCATTTAGGTTGCAATCAGTCATTTTAAATGGTCTTCACACTTTGCACGTGGCTAATTTCTTGTCCGACCACAAAACAGTTCTATAATTTCTAGACTTATTGAATCAATGCCTTTGTAAGCTAATAAAAGCCATACTGATCTCTGTCTCTCCTTTGCCTTTTCCGTGCCAATTCAGGAAAGTAGGCGCTGTTGTATGGTCTGTCTCTATCCCCCATCTCTCGCTCGTGCTCTTTTTCTTTCCCGCCTCCGCTCCTCTGATCCAGTAAAGCCTGTGTCCTCTTCCTCTCCTCCGCTTCTCTCTGCAGCCGCTCAGCCCGTAACCTCTCAACTGAACTGTCACAAGGGGAAAAGAAATCATTTTAGGATGAAAAAGTTGACAAATGGACAAGTTACTACTGCAGTAGGCATCTACTCATGCATATGTGAACTTGTTTGTCTAATTTATGTAACACTTTTGCATTTGTTTGTGATTCTAGACTGCATTACACAACAGAAAAACTAAACTGGAAACTCGTTTAAGTTCTTTAAACATGACATCAGGAAGATATCTGAAAGTTAAAAGGCATTCATTCTAAATGCATACACACTACTGTTCAAAAGGTTTGGATTTAGTATGACTGTTGTGTAGCCAGACAAGATGCTTTATTAGTGTTGACAGAAATAGAAAATGTATTTCACACCTCTCTCCACTCCTCTTCTCTCCTCTGTCTTTCTTGTCCTTCTTCTTATGCTTTTTCTCCTTCCTGTCCTTCACTGCCAGTGCTTTCTTCATTTCCTTAAGAGGATCCAAACTGTCTTTCAGCTTCCTGTCTTTCTTTTCTCTCTCCTCTTCAGTTAAGGTTCTTGGTTTGTTTTTGCCTCTCTCTTTCTTGTCTCTTTCTTCTTCTTTTTCTTTTCCACCTTTCAGGTACCAGGGAGTTGCTTCTGTTCCAGGAGCAGGACCTAAAGACACTAAAAGGCCAATAGCACGCTCCTGCTTCTCCTAAAATAAAATATCACAAAGATTACCATTCTGAACTACTGTATGTATAATGTCAAATCTTAAAACTGTAGTGTTTTTTTGCCACACCTTCTCTTCCTTCTTTTCTTTGAGGTATTCTGCATTTCCTTTCTTTTCAGATGAGTCCTCTAGAGGAAACAGATTTAAGTGTTCGATCTCCCGGGCTCCTCGGCTTGTCTCCGCTGCCTCTTCATCCTCTGTCCATTTTCCTGTCTGCTGAAGGGCTGCTCGAGCTTTGTTTCTCAAATACTCAGTTCGAGCCTAAGGGATTATGGGATAGATGGACAGATCAGAAACCAACATTCAGCTCAAATTCAAGTTAAAATTTAGATAGCATTGAAGCATACATTATATTTAAGATACAAGCCAAACAAACAAAGAGGAACAAAACACACATTTTATTTATTTTTTATAGTTATTCTGTGAGGATAAATACATCGGGGGCACTGAGTGCAGGAGGGGATGGGAATGTAGTAAATTAACCTAGAAACAGTGGAAGGATGCTGGGTTGCTATGGTTACCTCTTGTTCTGCGCGTTCCACTCGCTGCTTAATCTCGCGTTGCTCCTCTGCAGCTTGAGCCTCGTCTCGGCGCACGCGCGCAATGTTGTCCTTATTGCGCACATGCCAGCTCTTTTTAGGCAAAATGTTCATTATGTAATACTTATGAGAACAGTGAAACAGACAAATGTAGTCCTAGTCTCGTAGCAAGTTTGTCAAACCACATACACGGTTCAATAAATAAGGCAACAGTTTAGTTTATGGCTCAAAACAAGCAGACTCGTCAAGAAACTAACCTACGCAGCAAAATTCAAACTCGCCGCTAAATCCTTATGTAAATTAGATCCGTTTCTTCCATTCTGAATATTCACAAAAACACAAAAGAACAGCTTTCAACAAAAATACACCGACTCAACAGAAAGAATGCTTTGCAAACACCGGAAGTTGCTGTGGCGTAATCACGTCATACGCATGTGACGCATTTAATAGTCATGCACTACATGTAGGCTATCACATGAGGGCGCAGCTAAAACAAACCCTCAACGAAAGCCTTTTGTTTGCCAGGGGAAAAAATTTCAGAATTTATGTAATACTTGAATAAATCGTAACGCTCAGCAATTTATAGTGATGGTGTATTTTAATTCTTCATATTTTAAAGAATGCTCATGTCTTTTTTACATGGTTAACGACTTGAATGAAAAAGGTATACTGGCTCATTAAAAAAAACTATATTTTATAAATTACATTTTTTTATGTAAGAAAAAAAAGAAAGTAGTATCTTATGCTGAACAAATCTGCATTATTTGATCATACAGTAAAATAGCAATATTTACAAAAAGTATTACAATTTAAAATAATAATAATATATTAATAGTTTTCTATTTTAACATATTTTAAAATGAAATATATTCCTGTTATGGCAAAGCTACATTTTAAGCAGCTATTATTCCAGTCTTGAGTGTCAAAGGATCCTTCAGAAAGCATTATAATATGCTGATTTGGTGCACAAACATTTTTTCTGTTTTTTTCCTTTCTTTTTTTTATCATTGTTAAAATGGTTGTGCTTCTTAATAATTTTGTAGAAATAGTGATACGTTTTTTCAGGATTCTTTGACAAACAGACAATGCTGAAATATAAATATGTTGTAACATTACATTGCCACTTTTAACCAAATGAATGCATCCCCTGATAAAAAATATGTATTTTTGAACAGTAGTGAAAATATCATTGGTTGTATTTCTGTAAAATAATGGAGTGCACAAATTTCATAATTCAAGTATAAACTGCACTGAAGTCTTAATAGGGTCTTGGGTCTTCATCAGGATCAAATGCATAATTGTAATGTTGATCGCACTGTGTTGCTGTTTGGTTTAAGGGCTTGGTCTCTCTCTGGGGCTGCTTTGGTTCACGTTGTTCCTTCTTCACTGTGGCATTCATCTCTTCAATTTGTCTGACGAGGAACTGCTTGTCACGCTGTTCCTGTTACAGATAAATATGGATTAAAGGATGGATTAATATGGATTAAAGGATGAATTAATATTGGTTTCAGTCAGAGGATAAATTGGAAACAAAAAAGTCATAGTTTAGGAAGGTGATCACACCCCTTATTATAAATGTTACATTATTTTATCTTGCCATTTTTGTGATACTTATCTAATATTCAGACCACAAACGTTTTTTATGCTTAAAAGGGTATATAAAGGAAATGTATTGTAGGCTAATTAAATATTATTATATTATACAATTACAATTTAAATATGTATAACCAATAACTAAGAACTTACCAGTTTACACTGAGATTTCAGCAATGTTACACTTTTCCCATGGACAGATGTTAAAGCGCTCACATAGCACAGGAGAACACTGTATATGTTAAAAATCAAAAATCATATTAGCAATATATTACGTAACTTAACCCCAGTTTCACAGACAAGGCTTAAGCCTAGTCTTAGACTAAAATGTAACCTGAGCTTTGAGAAAATCTAAAAGGAACTTGCACTGACTGATCTTAAAACATGTCAGTGCCTTTGTTTTGTCTTAAGACGCACACCAGTAATGATTTTTTCTAAGTCATGTTTATAAAAATTGCTTAAATGTCCTAATTAAGCTATGGCCTAATCCTGGCTGAGACTAAGCCTTGTCTGTGAAACCAGGCCATTATCTTTTAAGCACCTCTTTATAGGAATATTAATGTTTTTATACAAATTACATTTTTTTATTGGATGTTGAGTAAAATTTTACACAAAACCCTGAATCGAAAGCTGTCTATACTGACCAGGAGAAGATGAAGAGTGGTATGGAGAATTTCTGGGAGCCAATATAAAACAGGAATTCTTTACTGGTGTGGCTTAGCATTTCGACAGCTCGTGGTACAACTTCCCACATTGCTGAATTCAAGCGGAAAGGCCCACAGCCATAAGATGGATTGATCCTACCAAAAAGGAGAGATATGCAGAAAGTCAACATAACACTTGACATATACATGATCATACACAAATATCCTTTCTCTCTCACTAAAATCAGTGTGCTACAACATGAAACGTTACAGGCCTCACTGACTTAGCCACACTGTAAAGGAGAACCACGCTGGACAACATCCATCCAAAGAGAAGAACCAACAGGAAAAAGAAACTGGAGGTGGTGGATCTGAAGTTTCTTGTTGCCGGTTGACAATTCTGGAAGAGAGTTATCTGACACAAGCAAACAGAAACAAATGAGAAATTGCAATAAATCGTAAATTTAGATGTGCTTGTAAGAAGGGTGTGTTTATGGTACCTTTTTGCAGTAATAAAAGATTATGAATTTGATGGTGTTGATGAATGGCAGCAATGGACAGAAAAGAGCTCCAGTCCAAACTACAGTTTGACTGTAAACTAAAGCAAGAACATTCGGGGGAACCAGAAACTCCTGCCGTCCCACCAACTGAATCAGTTTACATGAGCAATGATCAACCACAATCCTGAAAATGACAATAAGAAGTTACAGACTTACATACTTAATACAAAAATGTATGCCCGAAAATCATAGATCTGCAAACAGACCTGCGTGGGAACTCTACCAGGATTAGTGTAGCGATGGTAATCAGGAAGTCAAAAAGAGTCAGTTTATACATTTCCTGTCCAACACGTGTCTCCCAGCACTATTTAATTGTGAGAAAGAGATTAAAAAATATATTTTGAGACTCTGTAGCCATCAAACAGCAAGATATCTATCCTAAAACTGTCCTAGGGTTAAAATATCAAAAGTTTGAGAAGAGTACTTTTCAAAGAAATGATTCATTCATGCATTAGGAGGCATTAATCAATCAAACATGTTAAGTTAAGACAATTAAGACATTGCAAAAGATTTCTATTTCCATGCTTTTGGATGTCCTACATCAAAATAGAAACTAATTTAAATTGTAAAAATATTTACCTTATATTGGTCGTAGTTGTAATTACAGGGCTTGCATTTTTCAATGCTGTCTGATCCATTACAGGTAATCTGCTCCCATAGAGTCAACACCAAAACACCCAAACTCACCAAACGCAGGAATACCGCCCTGCAATAACCAACAGAGTAAAATTAAACAAGTAGAAGAAGAGTTTCCAGAAGTATAATGACAAAAAACAAATCAAAGAGAACAATGTGTGAACAGACAATGTGTGAGTATTTAGAGAAAATGGCAGTGATCCATTTGAAATTATTCATTTTGAAAGCTAGGGTCACAAAATAAACAGACTGAGAGCTCTCAATGAGGCTCTAACCAAGGCTAAACAAGTACTGCTCTTCATCTATCTGCTCTATGTCCTCTTTGATATCTTTATTCTGTGTGGGTGTGAGTATTGTTGGAACCTCAACAGGGCCAGGATGACGGTGGTACTGGGAGAATACTTTTCCAGTAATGCAATCTTGTCGCACAGTAACGGCACCACAAAATTGCTTGCTGTTATGACCATGGACGGTAAGTATTGCAACAGCAGCCCTGTAAAATCCGATGTTTTCATGGACTGAGAGAAAGAGAGATTTTAATCAATTCATTATTGAAAAATAAAGCCAGACAGGGTGATCACACTCTCTGAAATAAAGTTACAAAAGCTGTTACTAGAGTGGTACCTTTTCAAAAGGTACACTTTTGTAGATATAAGGTTCAAATATGTATACTTTAAGTACTAATATGTACCTGTAAGGTACCAAAATTAATCTTTCAGGTACAAACATACTTTTTGAAAAGGCACCGCCCCAGTAATAGCTTTTGTACCTTTATTTCTGACAGTGCCTCAACCAAACGAATAAATAATGACTTCTCCTTGATTTTATAATCTTACTTATCATGAATCTGAATTTACTGGCCTAAGGCATTATACAATATAACTTCAGCTAACCTGGCTGAACTGAGTTGCCCTTGCAATACCATAGAAAGTTGCACCGATGAGTATCAAGACTACTAGGTGAAGAAAAACACGGAGTGCATAGAGAGAGACTGTTTGGCCCAAAGTTAGGGAGGCAGCCTTTTTTTTAAGCCTTTCTTCTTCTAGATCCACCTAAGGATGACAGGCACAGTTGGAGAGAGAAAGAGAGAGAGAGAGGGAAAACAAGACAAAATAATGATTAATGATATATTACACTAGTAGCCCTTTTAAAGGAATAGTTCACCTAAAAATTAAAATGTGCAAAAAATGGCTTGTATCACTTGCTCATCAATGGATGCTCTGCAGTAAATGGATGTCCAAACATTTGATATAAGAATTTCTGGCCAATATACCAGTCTATTAATCCATAATAACACTTCCTCCGGGGAAAAAGCTGAAGCCTTGAGTCTTGATTCAGACAAGACTATTTTTATTTTCACTAGAGAAAGCAATATGAATAATGAACTCACAGTTTAGATGTAAGCAATAGTTTGATGTTTAAATATCTTAAAGGATTTGTTTATTACAAACATGCAAGTTTTCATTTCACAGGATGATAATTGATGGACTGGAGTCGTGTGGATTACTGGTTGATTATTGTGATGTTTTTATCAGCTCATTCTGACGGCACCCATTCACTGTAAAAGATCCACTGGTGAGCATGTTATGCTAAATTTCTCCAAATCTGTTCTGATGAAGAAAAAAAAAAAGTATATTGGACAGACTGGTGGTGAGAAAACATTTAGCAAATTTTTAGTTGTGGGTGAACTATTACTTGATTTTGTTTACCCAGTACAATAACTCACTGGATATTCATATAAAATACCTGCAGACAATTTCAGACTTTTTTCTAATGCACAGACCTGAAATCGGTGGCGAAGATTGTTTTGTTTAAGTTTTGTTGCACGGTCTCCTTGGAGACCATGGTCCCATCCTGTAAACACCAGCATACTGTAACCCCCTACTGCTCCTCCTCCCGTCTCTACAACAAGACGAGCCGTGCTGCCCATTCTGTTGGCCAGTCAGAGATGTCAACAGCAATATCCTTTCAATATGTTGGTAGAAAAACCTGACAAGACTCACCTAATAATTATACAAATGAAGCAGAAGAGGAAGTAGAAGGCTGCCGTCAATAGATAGGCCAGAGGGATGTTATAAGAGAAGCCATTACTTTCAATCACTGAATTATTATAATAGCCATAAAACAGGTAGGAATACTCCATAAAACCCTAAATAAAAAGATAACTGTGATGAGTGAAGATCATTAAGAAATTTTCATTCCATTTTGCACATTGTTTCGTAATTAATTAAATTCAGGTTAAATGAAAATGTTGGTTTAACTTAAAAAGTTGCCATTTTAAAAAACTGATGACAGTGCTGAAGATGTTATAAATTTGATATAATAACAGTACTGTAAAAAAAAAAAAAAAAACTTCTATTCAGCAACAATCCATTAAACTGATGATAAAGACCACAAAAATATAAAGCATCACAACTGTGTTAAAAATTAGATTTGGTTCTTGAGAATCAAATCAGCATATTGCAATAATTTTTAATTGTATTTTTAAAAACATTTTTATTAACCCCAAACAGCAGTGTATCAGAGTATGTATTCAGGAATGTCAAAAAATCTAAATGCGTGCCCATACCGTTCCTGAAACCAGATCCAGAAAGTATGTGTAAAACACCAGAAGGGCACCAGGTTTTGGATCATACTGCAAGCATATCTCTTTACCTGATATATAGACAGACAGACATGGATGCAGGCAGGCAGGCAATATTTACTTTTTCTTTTTAAATGTAAAAATAATTTGTATGCATACTGTGTGAATATAGTATTTCAGCAAAGAGGGTTAAATCGAAATAGTGTTTTTCCCTGAATCCCTTAGGAGTAAAAGGCTAGGAAAATTAGGGAGAATCCCTATTAATAATTATCCAATTATTAGGATTGCTGCAGGAAACAACCTTGCATTAGGTAATGAAAACATATCAGAACAGGGAAGGAAAGACCCGACTTAGTCAGTCAAACACAATGGTCAACCCGTTCATAAAACACTCTTTTTGGTTTTCTTTGAAAGGATTAGTTATTCTTATTAATTATTAACCTTATTATTAATGCTTTTAAACATGACATCATGTGGGTTTATTGTTTTGTTTTGTTTTTTTATCTAATATACCTTTTGAAGTTAGACTCTGAAGGAACTAAAACTAAACATGTCAGACTGGTCTTGTTGCTTTTATGAATACTGTTATACTGCTATCTGGTAACCACTTAGAATGTTCTCATTGGAGGCAAATTAGGCAATCAAGCATGAGAAGTTTGTGTTGTATACCAGAGAGATTGTGTTCTTACCGGTTAAATTGAATGTGGAAGGGATGGTGGAGTTTAAGTCCATGGAGCGAAACACAACGCTGGGAATGAGGACAAACGCAGCGATTAACAAGGAGGACAGGAAGTTGAGAATTACAAGAAATCTCAGGAAGAAGAAGTAGGATTGGACTCCTCCACCAAAGTGACCTACAAAAAAACAAGTGGATGAAGTTTATTTTTATGTGTCTTCCATCTCCACTAGGCTCATATTCTCTCTTTCTTAGTGTCTTTTCTCAGATGACCTATCATTTAAGGTGGAAAAACATGTGTAGGTGCAAGTGAGAGCAGCATTTCTCATTTTTGTTCAGTAATTCATAGTTTCATCACCTCCTATCCTTTGGATTTCTCTCTTCCACAGAACAAAATAGCTGAGAATGTATTTGGCAACCTCACAGAAACGGCGAAATGTCTGTGATTTTTTGATGTTCCAAGAGCTAGAAACAACTGGAACTCTCATCTGCTGCACCTGCCTGGAAGAAGACAGCAAAAACAAGCAAAACTTTGTTTTTCGTCACGTCAAATGTATCCCTAAATATCGGTAACGTCGATACTGGTAAATGTATGTAAAAGGTAATGCATGTATACCATACTGCTTTCTTCAGACCCATGTGCAGCGGCAGCTCGCGAAGACTTCGAGGTTCGTTGGAGTCTTCTGCATCTTCAGGTGGGGAGGCCCAATCACACTGAACCGCACTTGTGTCTTGGGCTGGAACTGTCCGTAACCTCAGAGAATGCTGGGAACCGCGAAGACTAGGGTAGTCTGTACATGTTCAGAGATGTATTTCAAAGCAATCACAATTACAAAAGTTGGTATTTTAAAATTATACATGGCAAAGAAGGGATAATACTGACGCTTAACTGCACTGAGAGAGTTTACAGTCAAGTACAGTAATGGCTGTGTTAAAAACTGGGACTGAGAACAAAATGGAGCAGCATTTCCCCATCAGCCCTTAAAATATTCTATGCACTACATTTCTATACATAGCCATGACCTATATATGCACATCCCTGCCAGTTCTCTTTAACACTTCTAAAATAACATAGACTTCACACTGAACATGGGTGAAACTAAGGACAGATATTATTACTGTTAGATTCACACTATTCAGTATAATAAATGTCACAAGACCTTGCGTATTTATTAGATCCGCATTATATATAGAAAGAACAACGTTTATGGTATTTTATCCTAATATAAAATACATTTTATAAAACTGTATTTCTTTACAAGTAAAAGGTCTGAATGACCTTATCATTTATGCGAAAGGTTTTTATTTCAAATGATTTAGTTATTGTATTATTACTGCTAGTACAAAAAATGTTATTTTTCAAATACTCAACACAGTATACTTATAGCATTGTATACAAGATGGTATGTCAAAATATTAAAAGTGTATATTTGTAGAACATTTAAATATCTCATATTTGGGACTAATATATACACACTGTCTTACCTGAAGGTGGATGGACTTGATTGTTAAATTCTCTCAGCTCCATCAGAAAACAAGTACTATTGACATGGATTCCACATGAAACAAACTAAAAGTCAAACAACAAAATTCCGAAACAGCTGTCAGTGGATAGCTATACTGACGGAGAAGAACACAGGTGTGTCAGGACTCTGTCATCTGGACTTTGAGTCTCATGGAAATAAACTTGGGAAACACTTCCTTATACCTTTTACCAGCTGATCACTAGTGGCACGCTGGGCAGACTGACTGTGTATTGTCAGCTGCAACCTACTGAGAGATCCAGTTACAATGTGTGAACATTTTAAAGCATTTTGCTTTCTCTGTTGATTTATAACAGACTTACTAAATTAGTTGTGACTGTTTAAAAAATGACTAATTGAAGAATGAAGTTTATTTGTGGGAAAAAAAGTTATGAGTTAAAGTTATAAGCTCGATATGAGCTTTGTTTGGCGTCTCCATGTGCTTTATTGCCTGTTAAAAGTGTTGTCATAGAGACAAGGGGCATACCCTTTTTGTTGAGCCAATGAGCCAGTAAGTCTTAAGTATTAACAGACTATCAAATCTTATCACTATCACATACTGTTAATAAACAGGAGAATTTAATAAAAACGTTCATTTCATAGTGCAACGTATGAAACATTAATTAAAAGGGAGAAAAAAGATAGAAAGAAAGAAAGAAAACAGTTGATACACAATATTGTTTAAAAGTTTGGGGTCAGCATGATTTTTAAGAAAGAAAAAATCTATTCTATTTAAAATGTTATACTTTTGAACTACTTAACAAAAATCCTGTAAAACTATCATTTGTACAAAAATATTAAGCTGTTTAAAATATTAAACTCTTTCCAGCATTGATAATAAAATTTACCACCATTTTTTGTGAGCACCAAATCAGCAAATTAGAAAGATTTCTGAAGCATGTGCTACTTAAAAATTATTTATTAAATTATAAAAGATATTAAATTGCAAAAACTATTTCTTGCAAAGGAATATGTAAGAAATATAGTAATCTACAATCCCCAAATTTTTAAACGGTAATTTAAATCAAGGTAGAATGTGAGCCATTAAGGTAGGAGAGAAAAAATCCATCACAAAAATGAGACAGGTACTGAAAACTTTTCATGTAAGGAATTTTGGTAGGATAAAAGAAAAAAAAAATCACTTTGTTTTTAATAAAAATACTGTGATTTTTTCCAAACAGAACCTCAAAGATTGGAGAAACATTAGAGATACAACATATCAGGTAGATATTACAGGAACCGGAATACAATCTGAACCTATTAACAAACTAAACACAAGTGCTACCATCCAGTGTACGAGGACAAAATAATCTGTATGTTTTAAAATAGGACTGTTCATTATAATTTGATTTTGTAAGAACAAAACTTTTCAACTCTTTTGAGAAAATCGTTGTAACATGTTAATCGGTAATTGTAAGCTGCACTTTATGCCATGTGGTAACAAATTAAAAAAACGAATGATGAACAAATTCACTCCTACTTTCTGAAAAAGTAAAAAAAATGGAAGTTCCCAACTATTTTCACATTCTTTGCAGAATTATAATAATATTGATACATATGACAAATACATTAACCATCAATGAACACTCAATCCATCAATCATAATGGATGAAAAACAAGGCAGACTAACTTTTAATGACAATACATCCACCTTATCATAGAGTTTGTATTACCTCAAAGACACCATCACAGAGAGTGAATCTCAACAAATTTGTGCTCAAAGTAGCAGTGATATGGGTTCAACATTCATTCGTTTTTTGTAATGGATGGATTCAGTTATATGTTTGTGTAGGAGGTTAATTTGAGTCCCAAGGTCACAAATGAGCAGAGAACCACTATGAAAAGATAATACAAATGTCCTTTCCAATTGTTTAAAGCAACAAGAACATAATTTAAGCAATACTGACCTGGTCAGAATGAGTCTAATGTGGTTGCACTGTTTATCATCAGATAACAAAAGAAAACACTTTTTATTATGTAATAAAATAAATGATGACATAATTATCGTAATTATGGAAAATATTTGAAGCCATTTTCACTGTAAATAAAATAGAGACTGATGTCCTTGGGTTCATCATGTATTAAACTTCTGTGTTGTTTTTTAAAAAGCAAAATACCTTGAATGGCAGTTGATGGCTATTACAGTGCATGTTGGGAAATGTTGGGTTTTTTTGTAAACATACCAACTCTCTGGTTATCAGAACGATCATTGCGTCACATTCGTTTCACTCAGCCTTCTCTCTTACCACATCCTCTTTCTCTCCTTCACCCCGTTCCCTTCTCTCTCTCTTTTTACCTCCTTTCATCACTTGTCCTACTCCTATACAAGCAACAGCGATGATGTGAATTATGAAGTATATGGAGCTCCAGTAGTTGATGGTGTCGCTGGCCTTTAGGAGAACAAAACCCATGCACATGTAGTCGTAAGCCCTCATCTTAAGGAACCAGTGGATCCAGTCGAAGATGCTCTGGCCCTTCGGCCCAAGACGGGCTCTGACTGATGCTTCCATGGCCGATTCTGCTGCGATACACAGTGGGATAGTGAGAAAAGAGAGGTAGTAACCAGCATGGAGGCCATGCCAATAAGCACTGATTAACATAGTCCATCCAGCCCTGCCATAATTAGTAAAGAAAGGAAAACAAAGAGAAAGTTAAAGACGGTGATGGTCAGGAACAACACAATCCAGCTGAAAGGTCAAATGTACATGCTTGTACCTGAGAGCGTACGCTCTGAAAGGAGCATTGGGGTAGATGTAGTGGTGAAGCCACCACTGCACCGTCATGTTCCAGTAGCGCATGCCATGCCGAACCTTTACGCAGAAATCTGTGTTGTAACAGTCAATGTTCTGGATTGTTTTAAAGTCATACTCCACAGCTGTGTCTGGATCAGTACTGAAACAAAAATAACATTTCATTAACATTATCAACCGCATGATCAAACCTTGAGTAAGCTTCTAATTTCCTGTAGATAATCTAGCTAAACTGTCTTGAAGATCCACACTTAATAAATGTGACCTTTTTTTAATTTACACTAGGGGTGCACAATATATTGGTACCATATTAGTTAATGCTGATATTAAGAGATTAATTTGAATTTATCTGTACTGTTTGATTGAATTGTGCATGCTCATTTCCCTTGCTTTTATAAAAATTTAGATTACCGCTGCCATCTAAAAGTTAATGTTCAAACAGGTTCAACACATTCAACGTATTCAAAATCATGACTTTTAATAATTAAAATGAATAGCAATTTGTCATGGCATTATTTTAAAAGACTGTGTACCAGTTCTAAAGCCATGAAGAAAGTTCAAGCAAAGCATGCTAACTGTTCTGTATATGGCTGCACGGATGAGCACAGAACACAGAGCAGCAAATTAATTGATTTATTTAATGTATGTTACGCTGCTGCCACACAAATCTAATATAAACATGCGATTTCTTTTAGTTTAGTACTCACATGCCTTGTGACAGCCTTGTGAATTTTTAGTACTTTTATGGCAACCATTTTATTTATGACATTTAATTTAAAGTAAATAAAAAATATTTATTTAACAAATACACAACCAGCAAAACTGTTTCTTCTGATAACATGTTTTGAGCACCATTTGAATGGCTTCTGATGGATCATATGATGATTAAGACTGGTGTAATGGCTACTGAAAACGTAGATTTACATTACATAGAAAAGGCTGTTTTAAATGGTATTAATACTGCACAATAAAATGTATTTCTGATCAAATTAATGCAGCCTTGGTGAGCTTAAAAGTTTTTTTGTTTTTTTTTAAATTACCTAATTCCTTTTACAAATAATTATATTTGTCTTGACAATTGTTCTTTAAAACTACACAACTGCGACCCTGCTGTCCTCTGACACTGTCTTTTGTTGGATCCTGCTTCAAGTGTGTTACTGTAAAAGGTAAATTTCTCTTCTTGGATAATTAAAGTTCCACTGTATGCTTTCAAAGCTAATAACTGTTATTTCCTGGTGTATAAATATATCTGTAGGTGGACTTTAAAGTCATCAGATGCACAAGTTACAGTCAAATTGTAAAAGCACTCTATCAGTAAAGTTGCACACCCTACCTATATTGCACCGTTGGCCCTCCTCCAGGTTTGGACAGCGCACCCTGGGGGTAACAGCCTAGACCTGCACTGATGCAGCCAGCCTCTGCTCCACACCACGCAGAGTAGAAACGCATCCGGAATACAAAGAAAATTGCCACCATGTAGAAAAACCTGAAATATAATACTACTATGATTCCCAATATGATAAATTGTGATAATGTATTATTTAATTTTATCATCTCCTTTGGTATTTCAGTTTTAGGGTCTGTTTGGAATGGTATTTTAATCCAGAAAAACGAACCTGTAAAAATAGTTGTGGTCCAGGAATTCATCAGTACGGACATAAGACAAGGGAAAGACGGCATTGACGGCTATGAAGAGAGCTCCGTAAACTGGCACCATCTTTAGCCTTTGCAAGCAGGGCTCTTTACCCGGCAGTGACAGAGGACTGGACTGCTGCAACCAGTCTGCATATGTCTGATAACGGAAGAAGGGACCTGCAGAACACCGGCAAGAGCGGGTGGGAGAAAGAATGGAAAATGAAGGAACGTGAGAAGAAAATGGTAAGAGTTATTGATGAAGACATGAAGCAGATGGGCAAAGATAGGATGGAATATAGATATGAAAACAAATGGAATATTGGAATGAAAAATGAGCCACAGTTTGGGAGGACAAGTCATGGCAAAAGAGGAGCAACAATAAACACAATTAGTTATAAAAGTAAATTGGACTCACACATTATTGAACTAGTAGCAGAGAGAAACAGGGAGAGATATGTTAGCAAACATGCAAAACAAACAGCACAGAACATTTGAATAGACTCAAAAGCATTCCCACATATTGAAATCAACACAAAACATGCACAATACCTGTCATTATGCCCACATAGCAGTAGCTGTATGATATAACGCCATAAAGTGAAGGCTCATGGGAAAGTCCTCCCACCACTGGGGATTTGGTGAAGGTGCTCACTTCCTTTTTCTTCTCCAAGTGATAACTTTGAACCTCATTGGCTAAACTGACCATCTGTGCATTCAAAACACATTCAATATATATAAAGAGTTTAAAACGTGAAAATCTGGCTAATTGTATTGTCTCATACCTTTAAAGTTAAAAGAAGTTGAATGGCATTGGCAAAAGGTGTTGGTTGAGGAAGGCCAAACCAGGTGACCAGACGGAAAAAAAGGAGGTACAGAAACGTCCAACCCAAAGACAGAGCAGGAGCACTTCTAAATAAAATTTTTTTTTTAAAAAAGGTCAAAGGTCAAACAGGGGAATCACGCCAATCCAATGTAATAGTCGAGACAACTACATATCATACTAACTGCCAATTGATCTTTATTATCAGCCATGTTCCTAGCACTGTACATAGAGAGTGTAGAGTGTGGATCCCACAGGTTGCTATCGAGACAATCAAACCTAACAGCAATGCTGCCCCCTGCTTGACTGGAGGACCTGAGAAATAATATATACAGAAAAATAATCAAAAGCTGTTATTTAAAGTCAAGATTCGGAATACTTCTCTATTGTGAAATACATCCGAAAAATTATTTTTTTGTTTCCATGCATTGGTTATTGATTGGATTTTGAGTGAATACAGGGACATTAAAGCTTAATCATCCTTCTCATTATTATTTCGCATTATGTATTCATACAGCAATGAAGCATCACTTGTACACTGGGAAAGCCAGTGTATATTTATTTGACCAACATAAATTTACATTTCGATCCATTTACTATAATTATAATTACAGTAAATAATAATTTGTCAGTAAAAACTTTGATCTACAGTGTTTTTAGGTGAGGTGTGTGTGTTTAAAGTGAGATTTCAGGATGTAGTATTCATTTAATATTCTGTATTTTTGTCACAAAACAGCATTGTGTCAAGGGCTGAACCAATGTTAAATTAACTAGCTTAACCTGTATTCACCATATTTTTCACACATTAATGTGAAGAATAACATGGTCAGACTTACTTAGGTAGCGGAAGAGGAATCCTACAGGTATTGATGCAGCAAGGATTCCTAGGTAGACTAATTCATCTGGTGACATCTTTCTGTTTATATCAATAACAAAGTATAACAGCTGTCTCACTGTTTAAGACAGGGGTCCTCAACTCTGGCCCCCGAGGTCCACTTTCCTGTAGAGTTTAGCTCCAACCTTGATCAAATGTTGAGGGCAAGAGTTGAGAATCTCTGAGTTGAGAAGATATCATATTTCATTATCAATCTAACATTCAAATTGCATGTGGCTTGGGTTAAAGGAAGAGTTCACCCAAAATATGACAAGTCATCGTTTATGAGTTTCTTTCTTCTGTTAAACACAGAAGATATATTTTGAAGAATGTGGTTAACCAAACAGTTGCTGGTCCCCACGGACCTCCACAGTAAGGAAGAAAATACTTTACGGGTGAACTATACCTTTATTCAGTTTGGAAAACTGCCAACATTTAATCAGTCATCCCATCTTTGACATGACCAAACATGAAACAATGATGTTGAGGTAATGTTATTTAAAGTTCATTTAATCTTCAGGTTATACTTTATTTTAAGATTGTTACAGTGTAATTATACATTTAAATACTGAGTAACATCAATTAACTACATGTACTTTATGGTTAGGATTAGGCTTGCATGTAATTATTCGTAATTACTTGTTATTATAATAGTACGTTCATGCAATAAGTATAACAAGGACACTTTAAAAAAATAAAGTGTTACCAATCTTTGCTTAGATTTAATTAATGACTATACTGAACCAAACATTTCCAACTTGTGATGACATAGCTCATGCATTCACTTCCAGGCACCAGCCATTCAACACATCGGATCAAGTTATCTTATGTTTTTCATAAATCTTACATTTGAATAGTCAGTTTTTAGATGCATCTAACAGACTGGCCTTGCAGATAAGCAGACTGACAATGGATTATTGAGAATGTGTAACATGTACCACCTATAATTGTTAAATAACCAGCGCAATACTTACAGCAGTGATATATGGGGATGTGCTATGAAGACGATTTATTCTAAGGATATTAAAATATACTGTAGTCCCCTTTAACCGCCCGCAACGGCGTGTTCTCTTCACCCCACTTCCTACTACCGCATATGTCCATGGATCGCTTTACGAGTTGCCAGATATTCATAACAACCGCACCGTACATTGTGATAAAATTGTTACCAAAACAGGACAAGAGGAGCCAAATGTTATGTTTTTTGCAAAAAAAAAACCACACAAAAAAAACTTCATAGCTGAATTAAAGTCATCTATCATGCTTCACAAGTGCTCGTGTATTGTGAGAGTTGTTTATTTTATATTTTCTGATTGTAAATTATATTTGAAGACCAGAAAAACCTTATTATGAGGTTTTATTATGAGGTTTACAATAATAAACGTAATTCATTTTCCCATAAAAGATATACAAGAACAAATAAAACAACCAGGAATAGTCTGAGTATCTGGCAACCCCTTCAACAGACGGGAACTTTCACCGTGGCTGCTAGGGGCGGGGCACTGATTGAGACAGGAGCTCAAACCGTATTACTCACTCCTGAAATATTTCGAACTTGTTGCAAAGGTTTATCAGTAACTACAAACCATAGTAAACAAAGCCTGGCGACTAGTAGGGATGTGCCAAACGAAGCTTGTGAAGCAGTGAGGCTTTTACAACGAATTGCGTTGATGCTTCAAAGCTTTTGACACAGTGCTCTACTCTGCCATCTTGTGGTCAATAAAAGTTCTTGCAACTGTCTCATTTAGATTTTTTGTTCATTGGGATGTCATTATTGTAAGGTTTAATTGTCTATTTAATAAGCCTTTGTCTCATAGCAAGACGGCATGTGTGTGTTTTGTGTCTTCCTTACAAAATAATTTAAAGTATCCTTTTTGGTTGAGCCCAAAAAGTTATTTAAAGTGAACAGTTATTCACGTGTCATCGTTTTTAATACTATAGTACATAAAGATTATATATACATTATACTACAGTATAATTAATCAACGATACAACACGTAAAAACATTGCATAGGTATAAATAGGCTATGGGCATGTTGAAAGCGCAATCAACGCGTTTTGTATTTGAGCCAAGCGTGACGTGTCAAGTGACGTAACGAAGCTTCGTTCTCATAGGTCACGTGACAGCCTCATTTCAAGCACTGTTTCGAAGCACTAGTGTGTCGAAAACTCGACACTATATAAATATCTATATGTCTATGGATCTACCCATCCCTAGCGATTAGTCTTCAATCAAAAACAAGCCATGCTGTTCAGAACAGTGTACCTGCGACCCAAAAAAACTCAAACATGCACAAAACACCTTTTACAAACTAAATGCAAATGTTTTATTGAATTTTAGTGTTCATATTAAATCAAATTAACAAATCATCTAACACCGTTATGAAGTCTGTATAATATGTTATTTTATTAATTAGTAGGCCTTGTATTGTTTGTGTCATGTTGAGCTTGGTTAATCAAATCAATAAGATGCTAATAAATATTTCTTCACTGAATCATAAAACTGATAAGAGATCTGGTTATAAAAGGCACTGAAATCACGTGACTTTGAGCTCCGAGTCACTTGTTCGAAGCTAAACGATTCTCAAAGAATCCGAAGCTTCACGAAGCAAAAAGCATCGTTCAGTGTTTCGAGACGAAGATGAGTTTTATTTGTGTTGTTCCTAAACGTAATTCATAATCCGTACAAATACGCGTTTGTTGTAGTTAACGGAATTCAAACAGACGTTGTTAGTCTGTCGTAGCGAATGAGAGGCTTTCTGCCATAAGGGTAATCTGTCGTTGTAAACTTCAGCACGGGTTCTCTTCAAGTTCACAAGTGAGACAACCACGCCAAGGTTATACTGCTCGCCTGCATGACATTGTTCTAATATTCCGTATTATAATACGTAAAATCGGTTTTGTGCTTATTACCTTAACAGATGGCCAGTTCAAGAAAAGTGGTCGAGTTATTCTATGATATTGTTTCTCCGTATTCCTGGCTGGCATTTGAAGTGCGTGTTGTTTTTCTCCTTTAAAGTAGTTAATTGCAATCCAGTTTAGTCACGATGGTCTCATATAATGTGTTAATTTTGTGTTTTAAGGTGCTGTGTCGCTATAAAAATGTTTGGAACATCGACCTCAAATTTAAACCAGCCTATTTAGGGGGAGTCATGCATGAATCAGGTAATGGTGCATGCATATATATAAAAATCATTGAAAACAACAGTTCTAGATGATTTAATGAAAAAGTGTTTTATCTAGTCTCAAAATGCGTTATGTAGTTTTTAAAATATCAAAAGAATGTGGTATTTACGGTGCATTGTTCACTGAAATAGTCAAAGGCAACTAATATTATACTGTCATAGGAGCAATAATCGTAACAGCTAATTAACTAAAGCATTATTAAAGTTATAAATAAATAATATATAATCATGTTTCATCTATTTTTAGGCAATCGGCCTCCTGGAATGATCCCAAATAAGTTTCATTACATGACCTCAGATGTGAAGAGGGTGTCTGAATATTTTGGTGTTCCTGTGTATCCACCTTCAGATGTTTTTGAGGCAATGTTTGAGAAGGGTATTGAAACCATGGCCAGATGCTAACAATCCTTGCAGATTTTTTTCTGTCCTTTTTAAGAGGAAATTTTGTTTAAGGGAAAATATTTTGAATCACTCTCAGTCATAATTTATTTTATTCTCTTTCATCGCCCATCTTTCCATGTAGGCACTTTGAATGCAATGCGTTTTGTGACAGCTGTAGCAGAGAAGGAAAAAGAGGGAGACTTGCTGGTGGAAAGGGTGTCTAGAGAGCTCTGGAAAAGAATCTGGAGTACTGATCAGGACGTCACCCAGCCTGCCTCACTCACTGAGGTATCCTAAAGATTATCCTATTATTATGCTATAAAACTATATCCATGCAAATTTTCATGATAACACAGACTTGTTTTGTGTTGCACAGGCAGGATTAAAGGCAGGTCTCTCAGCCAGTGTTTTGGAGGAAATTCTGACCCTTTCGAAATCTCAGCCAATTAAAGACAAGCTAAAAAGCGTCACACAAGAAGCACTGAACTATCATGTCAGAGCCTTTTACTTATGTTTATGCACTGTCTCTGTCAATATAATGCATATTCCTTACAGTGATCTCTCCCTCACTATTTTTCCAGGGCTTTGGTTTCCCTTTCATTGTGTGTCATGTAAACGGGAAGGCTGAGACCTTCTTTGGTTCTGACAGATTTGAGATCATGGCTCATTGCATCGGTAACTATTTTTACTATACTGTAGTCTAATGATTATATTTATCATACCCAGTTTTCTTAATGGTTCATTTCACTTGATCATGTTTAAACCATCATTTTCTAACTAACCTTGGGATATTAAAATCTAAAAATATATTAAAATTTACCCTTCATTGTCCAATCTTCTTTTTCTTTTGTATTACAGGGGAGAAGTGGGTGGGGCCTCACCCTACCAAACCTACATCCAAAATGTGATCACTGCTCTTCTATGCTTCTAAATAATTTTTTATTAACACTGTACATTCACATTGCAATATAATCATACTAAATTCAAAAGAGAGGAAAAAACAAGCCGAAACAGAGACAGAAATATTGATGTCTATATACTCTACTGTTCAAAAGTTTCTTTTGCTCACTAAGGCTGTAAAAACTGTAATATTGTGGAATATTATTGCAGTTTAAAATAAAGTGTTTCTATTATAATATATTTTAAAACGCAGTTTATTATTGTAATGACAACTGAATTTTCAGCAGCCGTTATTCCAGCCTCCAGTGTTTCACTGAAGATCAATATAGTGTGACATGGTCAGTATAAGATATTTTCCAATGCCACTTCACACTCCAGTCTAGTAGGTGGCAGCAATACACCATAAACTGATCTGACAAATGCCATTCAATGCAATAAGAAGAAGAAATCAATCCTGAAATAGGAGTAGAGGTGACACCAAGGGTAAGTTACACATATGCATGCAAATTACTTTATTCCAGTGTTTCATCTGAGAATACTGTAACTGTGATGTAACCAAACACAGCTGGTAAAGTCACAGCACATCAGCCAGGATTCTCACTCTTTTATGAACACCAGATTTTAAGACCTTCAAGGACATTTTCCATTGCCTTCCACTTCCAGCATATAATTGCAGTTTAATTTATTTCTTCATATATTTGTACATTTAGAACAGGTTAGAACTAGGGTTAAATGCAGTTGAATGGCATTTGATCAAAATCAAATGTTTTGTGGCTTTCTCATGCATCAGGCAAAAACAAAAACACATTTAGAAGATATATTATGTCTTTCTACAGTAAAGATTGACAATGTTGATTATTTTAAACATTTTATTAGAATCTGAACTGACCCACCCTCTACATTATAAGAATAATGATTATTTTCACAATGACCTATTGATGTTGGTAAATGTTATAAATAATATACAGGTGCATCTCAATAAATTAGAATGTTGTGGAAAAGTTAAAACTTAAATTGTGAAACTTGTGTATTAAATTCAATGCACAGAGACTGAAGTTAAGTTTTTGGTTCTTTTAATTGTGATGATTTAGGCTCACATTTAACAAAAACCCACCAATTCACTGTCTCAACAAATTAGAATACTTCATAAGACCAATAAAAAACATTTTTAGTGAATTGTTGGAAAGTATGTTCATTTACTGTATATGTACTCAATACTTGGTAGGGGCTCCTTTTGCTTTAATTACTCAATGATGACTACTATATCATTAATTTTGAAATTTCTCTTGGTATTAATCCACTTTTGCCGCTGTTGCATCAAAGAAAGATATTCAGTGGTCCAACTTTGCCAGAAAAGATCTGCAAGGTACTGGACTTGTTTCCATCGCTTCCTAATATTCAAGTCATCCTTACTGAAAATTCCAGGTTGAAAGAGGGGTTTTGATTTCAACTGCAAAAGATGACTTGGCATTAGGGGTTCAAGGTCATTTGGGTCACTTGATACAGTTGTAATGGGCCGGTCATTGAGAATGCATTCAACTTCACACAAACTGTCTGTAACATATCATCGTCTACAGCTTGCTGTTTTAATACTGAAAGCAATGTTTTCTATACTACTCTGATCAATCTCTCCCAGACCCCTCCAAAGTGAGCTGCATGTGGTGGATTGAATATCCACTTAACATGATCATTTAGCAGTGTGTCTTGAACTTTCTGATGGTCTAGTTGGTTTAAAGCAGACATTAATTCCTTTCCTTTTGATACAAGAGTCTGTGTCTAATGTACTTGCTACTATGGGGTTCAGGTCTGGTGGGTCTGCTGGCCAGTCAAGCACACCAACACCAGGGTCATTTAACCAACGTTTGGTGCTTTTGGCAGTGTGGGCAGGTGCCAAATCCTGCTGGAAAATTAAATCAGCTTCTTTAAAAAGATGATCAGCAGAAGGAAGCATGAAGTGCTCCAAAAGTTCCTGGTAAATGGATGCAGTGACGTTGGTTTTCAAAAAGCACAATGGACCAACACCAGCAGATGACACTGCACCCCAAATCATCACAGACTGTGGAAACGTAACACTGGACTTCATGCAACTTGGGCTATGAGCTCCTCCACCCTTCCTCCAGACTCTAGGACCTTGGTTTCCAAATGAATTACAAAACTTGCTCTCATCTGAAAAGAGGACTTTGGACCACTGGGCAACAGTCCAGTTCTTCTTCTCCTTAGACCGGGTAAGACGCCTCTGATGTTGTCTGTGGTTCAGGAGTGGCTTAACAAGAGGAATACGACAACTGTAGCCAAATTCCTTGACACGTCTGTGTGTG
>JAUMHE010000068.1:13550432-13569856 GCA_032359235.1 Enteromius mattozi | reverse complement strand
TTCAAGTCATAAATCTCGTATCTCCATTTAAACACGATTATGGGGAAATGTTGTGTTAATGTTGGTACACAACAGTATATGATAGCAATATAAGGTATAATACCAACTTTAATGATACAATGTTTAATAACTCAAAAAAAATGCAGTTTTTTTTTTTTTCCTGAAAAATATTGGTTTTGGAGATACAAGGTTTCCGCCCGACAGCGACGATATGCACTGTGGAGGTCCAGCTTGGTGAAGATCTTTGCCCCTCTCAGATGTTCCAGGGTAGTTGGGATGAGGGGAAGTGGATAACGGAATTTAGTTGTGATCTTGTTCAGTGCCCGGTAAATGGCCCCAAGCCTCCGTCCTTCTTGGCCACAAAGAAGAAGCTTGATGCGGCAGGGGATGTTGATGATCGAATATAACCCTGCTTGAGTGCCTCGGTGATGTAATCCTCCATGGCCTTACTCTCTGGAAGTGAGAGTGGATGAATGTTTCCACAGGGCACTGGCTCACCCGGAACAAGGTCAATCGTGCAGTCCCATGGCCGATGTGGAGGTAACTGGGCAGCTCTCTTGTGGCAGAAAACATTTCTGAATTGAGAATAACAGGGTGGAATCTGAACAGATTGCTTCTCTAGCGGGCTTTCTATGGAAATCGAGTTGACAGACGTGTGACGACAGATTGGGGATGTTCTGGGAAGCAGTCCAGAAAACATCCATCTCCCTATTGGAGTACTTCCCCAAGAGAGGCACTTATAGATTGTGCCTTACCAACCACGTGTGCCTGAGTATGATGTCAGTCATCAAACCCTCTAGAATCAGGAGATGAAGTACTTCTGTATGTAACAGTCCAACTTGCAAACCTAGAGGTCCTACTCTACATCTCACGTTCTGTTGGCTTGAAGGTTTTCCCATTATCGAGTGAATCTGGTAGGCTGTCTCGCTGAGTGAGGTTTGGAGTTTGAGCTGGTGGCAGAGGGAACTGGAGATTAAATTCCCAGCTGACCCAGAGACGAGAAGAGCAGTAACTGAAAGGGATGTGTTGCGGCAAAAATTTAGAAGCTCTCGCGTAAGAAAGGCAAATCAAGCAATTGCTTTTATGGAGATATATCAAGCCTCCTCACTCCTTGCTATATTTACGATTATACAAGCACAGCACAAAAGTTCATAAGCATGCAAAATGTGATCATTACCCTTGTAAAATATGATTATCATAAGATAAAACAGATAGATATGAATTTTTTGCAGCAACAGATGTTTTCGGGGTGATTAGTCTCACACAAGTGGTTAATGGATACATATATTCATATTCATATTCATATTCATATATAACTTACTGTTGACTGCAACGGATAGAGGGGGCATGCCAGTCTTAAATGCCCTCCTGAACCACAGTATAAACAGAGACCCCGGGTCAGCCTCCTCTGCCGCTCAGCTGACGTTAGATGTCCAGAATCTAAGATCATGGGTTCCGGAGCTGTTTCTAGAGGGTGAGGAGTCTCTGGTGATTGGAGGAGTGCATTAGCTGGTGAAGGAATTTTGTTTTAGCATGAGTGCATTCTGGTAGAACAGGGAATGGCATGTTGAATGAATCTCTCTAATCCATATGTATCGTCAAAAGCAGCCAGTTGTAAGCGAAGTCTGGGTTCAAGGCCAAGCCGGTAGGTGGTGAGGAGCGATCGCTCATTCCAGCCGCTGGATGCTGCAAGAGTACAGAACTTTGGAGGGAGAAGGAAATAACTCCTGGTGGCATGCGGATGTCGTGTTTGATGACATTGGTCTGCCCGGGTCGAGTGGAGAACACTTCGGAGAATTGACTGAGCAGATGTAGCATCTCTGTCTTCTGGGCGGCCGTAAGGTGTTCTCCCATGTCGACAACCACGGGATCTATACTTGCCAAGGCAGACAGCTGCTCATTGGTCCCCACCCACCATTTCAGGAGGTTCAGGTGATAGAGCTGTTCCTCCTGAGTAGGTAAGTCGACTCGCTCTATCACCGTGTAGGGGCCCTGCCAGGTTGCAAGGAACTTACAGGCGGTGGTGGGGACCAGGACCATAACCTTGTCGCCTGGCTGGAACTCCCGTGGTTGGGCCGTCCAGCAGTCCCCTGTGTTGGCGGCCGAAGAGCAGTTTGAAAGGCATGAATCCTGTCAATGCTTGGGGGACCTCTCGAATGCTGAACAGGACATAGGAGATCATCAGGTCCCAGTCACGCTTGTCCTTAGCCGTCACATGCCATAGCATTTGCTTTAGGGTCTGATTAAAGCGCTCCACCAGTCCATCGGTCTGGGGGTGGTAGACAGTGGTGCAGAGCTGTTTCACCCGCAGCAGCCGGCAGAGGTCAGCCATTAGCCGCGACATGAAGGGGGTCCCTTGGTCAGTCAGAATCTCTGCTGGGATGCTGACTCGGGTGCAGAGCAGGAAGAGATATTTGGCGATGGCTTTCACCGTTGCTTTTCTCAGTGGTATGGCCTCTGGGTACCGGGTGGTGTCGACTATCATCGGCACATGTTCATGGCCCCAGGCAGACTTAGGCAACGGCCCCACCAGATCCATTCCGATCCGCTCGAAAGGCACCTCATTGATGGGCAGTGGAATAAGTGGGCTGGGGGGAGGTAACTTGGGCGGCATCCGCTGACAGGTTGGGCAGGCTTGGCAGAACCGCTTCACCTCGACGTTTGGCCTTGGCCTTCGATGGTCCTTACTTGGGCCCAACAATGCTTTAAGCGGTCATCTTCACGCTGGGCCTTAGCAAACGATCCCCTTCCCATGACCTGTTGGAACATATCGTAGAAGAGGTTAAGATTTTGGGAGGGGGTCCACCTGGTGGACGGTGGGAGAGCTCGGAGCACAATGGTGACGCGCTCCGCTACCTGATCAGCAGTGGGGTTCTCGGCGAGCAGCCAGTGCTGGGTGAGGCGAGCAAGTTCAGCGGCCTGGGCACGGGCTGGGCGAAGGGGTTGGTATTCCCATCCAAGGAATAATTGCTTGTTTGACTCGGCCCCAGCTCTCCCGGATGGCAAGGGTTTCAAACATTTGGAGGTATAACTCGATGTCATCATGGCTTGTCAACTTTGGCATGAGCTGAGCTGCTTGGACACGGGGATTTGGTAGCGGAGCGCAGTGGCAAGGCGGAGGGCGGTGAGGTCCTCTTCGACGCTGTCCTGCCGGGACGCGATGTGCTCCACTATTTGGTGCTGTCGGATGCTCACCTCAGAGAGGCATTTGAGGAGGTCCTCCATGATGGGGGAGGAGCGCCGCCACTTGCTCTTGTGAGTGCAGCTGAATGGGGGAACGGAGAAAAAAACCAAGTGTAAGTTTTAGCTGGGGTGGTGGGTTGGTAATCCCTCAATCTGCCCACATTCTCCACCAGTGTGGCGATCTGAGGAACTACACAACCCAGGAAGTGGTGAAAAGCCCCCTGGAAGGTGGATTTTATTGACAGTAAAATATGGGTGAACCAGTGGAATCGTGGAGAGGTGCTCAATCCAGTGTGCTCTGTGTGCAGTCTCCTCGGTGCTCTGAAAGTGTCCCACGGTGTTGTCTCAGTGAGGGTGATGATCAGTCACAGCGTGCTCTTTTATGCCCCAACTTGACGAGCTGCAGCTGGTTTGAGTCCGTTTCCAGGTGCAACACAGATGAGTGCTCGGGCAGCTTGCCACAATATATGTATATATATATATTTATATATACACACACAACTTATAACTTAATTGGAGCACCAAACCCCACCCCTACCCTAAACCTACCCATTTCTGAACAATATAAAACACACACAGACAAATGTAAGTGCAGTCACATTTATTTATTGCAAAAACTGACCATAAGCTGTATAAAAGCATTAGAAACAAGTTGTGTTGCATTCCAAGTCCTTCTGAAGCCATACGATGTCTTTATGCGAAGGAGAGAGTAAAACAAAAGGGTTTAATCACTGAAAATGATCCCTCTCTGTTAACGTGCTCACATCTCGTTCAAAAAGATACTCCTGTCCTGTAGAATGACGAAATCGATCACAAGACATACAAGAGCCAATAGCATTTCACAACCAAGGCTGACATAAGGATTCTTCTGGCAGCATTTTTTGAATTTCCGCATAGAGACATTACATTGAAAAATCACACCCCAACGTTGCGTTGACCACGGCTGATGCTGTCACTGACTTACATTGGTATCACTTCCGTGAGCCCATCACAGAGTTTTTGCCGATTCCATGATACTACCACAGATTCGGAAATAAGGGTCCGTGGTCATTTTACAAAGTTCTTTGAGATCAGGTTTCTTAATGTGACCACATCCACATGCTCAGTGCTCTATAGATATTATAATCATCCATGAGAATTGTGCGACATGTAAACACCCACATAACCGCAAACAAAGCCACAAGACTTTACCTCAAGTTCATCCCAGCTGCTGTTCGGAATAACACCATGTCCTAACTACACGCGACGATAAAAGATGCATTTTCCATGTTAATCAGAGGTTCTGTCCTTACTAGCCACGGCGGCGACACGCAGAATTTTTCAAATTAGAAACTTTCAATTTCCGCCACGTCGCGGCTGGAACAACACCATAAAAACTATATGACAGTGGATAATCTCAGGTGATTTTGTGCTTTATTCAAAGTTTAACATGTCCAATATGAGTTTAAATATCATATTACGTGACCTTATAGCCATACTGAAAGCAACAACAGACAGTTTACCTCAGATTTTGAAAATACACAAAAGCAAAGATGACTGTTAAAGCTGTGAACTCGCTGCGAACCAACGAGTGTATTCCATAACAGAGATGTTATCAGTCACTCAGTATGTACATTTAATGATGTTAAAAAGGTTAAATATTTATAAATTAGATTACAAACGTATCCATTTCGTTGCGAGAGCAGTGCACTTTCAGAGAGAGCCCAACCACACATGCTTCTGATTGGCTGCGATATTTGATTGATTCTGTTGCGTCGCATGTAGTGTGGACACCCAAATTGCTTGTCGCTGGAATCTTGTGTCGCGTGTCGTTAGGACACGGTGTAAGACCGAATTCACCTCAGAAAAAGACACGCTGTGACAAATAAGACAGAATTTACCTCACACTGAGAGGGAAAAGCTTTGGATTTCCTTTGCCAAGATGTCAGGTGCTCTGGCTCCCGGACTATGGTGGCTGGTGTCTCTATTTTCACGTTCCATACAATAGAATCGGCAATTACTAAAGAACTTTCATCAGGTTTCTCAGTGGGGAGAACCTGTTTGATGTTCTGATCAGAACGGAAGAGCGGTGTTTTGTCCCATGACTATGTCGTCTGTCACAGTCACCCAGTTGCCCTAATGCCAGAACCGAACAATGTACATGATTCACGGAACTAGTCGCATCCAAAGCCATATCTACAGTGCTCACATTCTGACTGTCCTCAGTTAAGGTTTGGATGCGTGTCTCTAGTTCTAAAATCTTCCCTGTCAGCCTAGCTATATTCCTGTATTTAATCACATGTGAATCCCTTATTGCTGACAGAGAGATAAACTGTACATATGACATGAAGGGCAAACAACACAAGTAGAAGCCATAAAGATATTTAATTAAATTTTATAAACCATAATTTTAAGATTATTATTTAAAAATAAATAAATAAATGATTAAATTGACCAAGCTTAAAATCAAGAAATAATAATAGTGACATCACAAGCAGAAGCGTAAGTGTCTGCAAGTACAAGTCAGAGTGCAAGTCTGCAGCCAGACCCTCTTGTCAATCAGTGTGATGATGAGTGTGAGAGATATTTCTCATCTAGCACCCTGATGGAATGGCTCTCTGATATGTGAGATGGATCTGAGTGCTGATGGGACAGATGTAAATAGCATGCTCAACGACTTGGCAGAGAAACACAAGCAATGTGATCAGATATTGTATATTTTATATTGATCAAGCTAATGAGGACCTTCTCACAGCATTTGTATGTGTGCATTTGTGTGTCTTAAAACACCTACACACTCATTTACCACCAACAATGAATACATACAAAAAGTGGGAGAGCTTGCAAACCTTCAAACATGCACACAAGAACAAATATACAAATGTGTTCACAAATCACACCCACACCACAGTTGCCGATTTTATGCCCTGCCACTCACTGGACAATTTGCATGCAAACCTGGCTGTAATAATCAATTCATCTAAGCGACTGTTTGTGCAATATTTTCACAAACCTGCCATGTGTGTCAGAAGAAGACCTTAAACCCAATAATGAGACAATGAGACAAAACTAAGTGAGGCCAGTGAAACAAAGTGATGAAAACACAAGCAGCAAAAAGCTGGTTTCTGTATGTGTAGAGCTCCCCATATTAATCAAAAGCCTGAGCTAAATTCAAATAGGAAAACTGGGGAAATACTTTTCAGACAAAGTTGTGAGGGTTCTCTCAAATTGCAGTAACACAAAGCAGTTAAACCAAAGAAGAATAGACACCTTGTGCATTACTGCAGAGATCATACTCTTTATCATTTGGATTGTGATAGAAGAGGCTGTACGGAAAAACAGATTTCAGTGTGATTACTTTGAAGAACTTGTGGACCATCTAAAGTAAGTTAGATTGTGCCTGGAGAGGCAGGGGATGTTAATGAAATATTAATTTGGTTTGCGTTGACATCAACTGGATCATTTTCTTTTGTTCCATCATTT
The DNA here is from genome assembly GCA_032359235.1 of Enteromius mattozi. Lineage (NCBI taxonomy): Eukaryota > Metazoa > Chordata > Actinopteri > Cypriniformes > Cyprinidae > Enteromius > Enteromius mattozi. The sequence continues at coordinate 13,563,211 of JAUMHE010000068.1, read as the reverse complement.
TGAATGGATACAAAAATTAATTATCAAAAATTAAATCTTCAAGTTATTTGAAATTATTGAATTTCTTCTGCCTTCAATAAATAAATCAAAATGTACCACACTGCAAAATGTTATCATACTGTATGTGGCACATAAAGATGTTAATTGAACTTTTTTTCTTTTCTTTTAACAGTTAAACACAATCATAAATGAAAGTTATAATCAGAAACTAGGTATTTTCACTAAATCAGTCTACATTGTCATATGTGAGTATTGCTGTATATGTGTTCTCACTCTGTGTTTGTGTGATAGCTGATCATTTAGTGCAAATCCAGAGGAGCCAAGACCATATCACTCTAATCATAACTTGATCACAAAATGAATTTTCTCAGAGCATGCCAAGTTTAGTAAGAGTTGCCTACGCAAGACGCTGCACAGCTGTGCTCATACATTTTCTCACTCTTATAAAGAGGAAAACCAAGTGTAGATTGAATATGAATTAAATGAAGGGATGTGTATGTGAGATAATAATGAAATAAAACAGAGCACTTTCCTTTGGTCCTTCTGTTGTGGGCATAGCTCAGCCAGCATGTGTCTCTGTTGATGCTGTGGCAGCTCAAACATTAACCAGAACCCTGCATCCCCAACCAATTACAGCACAGACCACCCTTGCAGCTCAGTGGTGCACTTTTTTTAATGTTACTGCTTCTGGTTTCAGTAGACCAAAGAATATGGGTAAGACAGGGTCTTTGCCTCCTTTTCCTCCATGCCACAACTGCAGAAAGAAAAAAAAATCTGTTCAACAACAACAATTAAGAAAATTGAAAAATAAATAAATTTGAAGGAGCAAAACAATTTTATTTTAGTTTCACCACTGATGTAAAGCTTGTGTGGTTTTAACAAGAGGAAGTCAATCAATCACCTTTATTTATATAGTTCTTTTAACAATAGAGATTGTGTCAAAGCACTGAATAGTATCAGTTGGGGAATAGAGTGTCAGTAATGTATAATGTAAAGATTAAACACTCAATTTTCAGCCAAAGGCATTTCATTATTGAACGGAAATACGTAATTTTCTTGATCAGCTAATTTTAAGGAGGATTTTTGTAATCAAATCAACGATATTCGCTAGAAATTAAGTGAAGGAAGTAAGTGTTTAATCATAACAATTTTCCAAGATGCCACAAATCTCAAAGCTAGACACCTAAATTCTAAAAAAAAAAATAATAATAAGTCCAGTGAGTAAGCTTTCATTACTTTCATAATAACAATAGACACATATAGATCTACTTTGAATAGTATACATTTGCTGGACTAACTAGAATGACAATGCGAGTGGTTGTTAGCTTCAGTGTGGGGCCTTCCTGTCTAGACTGGAGGAGATAGGGTTAATAAAAACTCAGAACCATCACAGAACGCAGTCTGCAGTATCAGTCTATGAAAGAGACCCTCACCAACCTAGCTGTCACACTCTTGAAACATACACAACCTCACACGGTTTTCCGTTGTGGAATTTCAACACCCCTTCCCCAAGCATCCAATTCACTCATATCTACAGAGAAGCACCATTTATAAGAAGTTCATAAAATTAATGGTGTTCAACAGTTCAGCATGTTGGCCCATTAATGTTCTGTACATATAGATGACTACAGCCAGCCACAGAGAAAATGTGTCAGTATTTGAAGCAGCAGTGGCCGCCCTGGCCAAGAAAGCACCTGGATGGTGTTAATCACAGACTAATATAAACATTTCACTGGCTGAACATTCAGCAGAGCTGTTTGCCTCAACACAGCCCACTATCCCTCACCATAATCTTGCACTCTAACATCCAATGGACACACTGCACCTCAAGCTATTCATTTTCCCAGCATTTTCAAACCTAGTATCTGTGGGTTTCAGGACTGTCAGTCAAGCAGTTAATCATAGTGGTGATTACTGGACATCTGTTCTCTTCTCACTGTACACTTTGTCATATTAATTAGTCTAAAAATGTAATTAATACAACAGCAAGTAGACAAAGTTGTCTAGCATCTGTACAACCTAAGGCATTTTAAAAAATGCTTTAATCAGCCATGACTGTAGTTCATAATACAAGTCATGTGTTCAGTGATGTCAGCATGACAAAAACATAAACACAAAATAAAAACCTGGCAGACAACAATTAAGCAGTTAAAAGGTTTTAAATTGCATGATAAAAAATCAGAAATATTTACTGTTTAAAATTTTGCTAAAGTCTCTAGTCATGTGTTCACTTAAACACTGTTCTTCAACACTATTAAAGAGTAAGTTCAACAATTTTCAAGCCATTTTGAATTGTTACAATGTTGGTAACATAAGAAAAAGAACAATGTTTACTCTTTCTCAAAGGAACCCAGTTTAATTGTTAGCTGATGCAAACCAGCATTTTTTATTTTTATTTTGATGGTGCAATAAGTCGTTTTGTCAAAACTTCTTTTTATTTTGCATTATCCTGTTGAGTGCTGACTCAAGAGAAGTGAGTGAAGAGGCTTTGGGACAGACATGTAGGTCTTTTGCACGGGGCTGGTATCATGAAGAGTGATATGCATTTTGAGCGATGGTATAAACCCCACATCAAAAAGTGGGAGAGCTTGCAAACCTTCAAACATGCACACAAGAACAAATATACAAATGTGTTCACAAATCACACCCACACCACAGTTGCCGATTTTATGCCCTGCCACTCACTGGACAATTTGCATGCAAACCTGTCTCTCCGACAGATGGGAGAGCTCCACTGGGGGGTCCCAAGAGGTTGGTATTCTAGCTTGTCTGGTATTTGGTGGTGGTGTGTAACTTACTTCACTGGACTTTGTCTCTGTGCTTTCCATCATTTTAGCTTTTGTCTCATTCTCTTCCATTTGCACAGGGGCTGTATATACGGCCTTGACAGGTTTCAGGTATCCAATTATTCTATGACGGTCCAGACAGATGGTTCGATCAGAAGTGTTGGCCACAGATATGGGTATGTACGGTGCTCTCTTTTTGGGGATCTGCACCAACCCATCATTGTAGATCAAGCCTTCTGGTGGAGGATTAAGCATATCAGATGAAAAGCACATTTGTTGGCCTTGTGCTTGTGAACTCATGTGTGCTCTTATGTAGACTGTGGTAACTTGATTCGCTGGTAAAAACACTCTTTTACCCCCAGTACGAACTACACCAGTCTCCGCATCACCATTCTGCATCAACTTGATGAGCAGTTTTCACGGTCATTGCGAAGGCTCTACTCAGTTTCTCTGCCAGCTGCCTTTTTCCACCTTTAGTCTTTCCCTCGTCTACGTTCATGATGGCCTCAACTGCCGGGTCACTTGACACTAATATCGGCACTTGTAAATTATTTGTTGTAGTGGGGTCACTGCCTAGTCTAAAACTGACTTCAATCCAGCCTATATATGGAATGGGAGTGTCGTTAGCAGCAAGAACTGTTAGTGTCTCGTCTTCCAATAACTCTGAAATTGGTCTGATGACAGTGTGGGGAAGGTGGTTTAGTTGCCAGGGGTCATTCACTATGCTGGACTGGGCTCCTGTGTCCCACAGGGCTTTCACTGGGCAATTATCCATCACACAGTCCACTATACATCTGTTTCCAACAAGACTTACTAACTGCGGCTGGTGTTGAGGTGGTATGTAGTTAATCACATTTACTGCTGATTCTGCTGTTTCTTTAAGGGCTGTTGTTAGTTGCAGGGCTGGGTTGGCTGGTGGCCGCTCACTTCGGGGCACTTGTTCTTGGACTACTGCTGGCCCCACCTCACTAGTCCCTGCCCATTTCCCGACGAGGTCCTGCATCCCGGAGAGAAGTGGCCTTCCTGGCCACACTTAAAGCAGTGCGAACAGTGCTTACCTATTCCCTCATCCCTGCATTTCTTGCAACCTTTCACTCTCAGTTTTTGATCTGGAAGACGGAGGTTTGCTTCCATTGCAGCCAGAAACATTTGCTTCATTTCCCTGCGAAGTTCTTCCAAGATCTGCTGTGCATTCAGGGTGTCAAGCTTGGACTCATTCCCCTTTACTGTTTTAATTGCTGCTGCTTGGTTGGACTCCTTAGGTTTAGTGGGGCTCTGGGCAGATGTGGGCTTTGCCTGAGAGTCTGAGTGGAGCTCTTGCACTTTGGGAGTTTTATCAGCAGTGGACTTTTTCCGTTTTTCTTGTCTCTCTCTTTCGACCTTTGCTGCCTTGTCCACTTTCTGTATAAGTTCCTCATCTGTAATACTGACATCACTAAGGTAAGGTAAAATTTGGAACTTCACAGCATCACTCAACAGTCCAGTTTCTATTGAGCGGAGGAACTTGCGCTGAATGACAGCTCTGCTGTACTGTTCATCAGTGTCCTCAGTTGTTGCTTTCCATAACAGCTTCTCCTTCAGCTCGATTGCACGGAATACAAAGTTTAAAGCAGTTTCTTTGGGCTCTTGGGAGATGTTAAGGAGCTGGTGGTAAAGTTCTGTGGAGCTATCAACCCGATAGTGGCCTTTCTGGATGGTGAGAAGTGCACTAAGAGTCAGTCCACGCTTGATCTCTAACATATCCCTTAAAGGCAGCCCCAGACCAACAGCCCTGATTACTGCTTCCACTACTTCAGTCTGTGTGTGTCCTCTCTCTATTCCCATCTCAATCTGACGGACCAAGCTGAGATATGACAACTTATCCCTCTGACCACTCTCTCCAATTTGGCCACAGATTCTGAATTCCCTTCGTAGTGTTACCTCGGGCAGAGGGTGAGATGGTTCCAGACGACTTTTGGGTGGGACATCGGTAGTCTTGGTAGGAGAAGGATACGATGAGAAACATTTTCCTAGGACTTCCCTTGGAGTGGTCTCCTCTACTGGGTTCTCTTGATCTGGTTGATTACTATTTTTTCTGTGTTTTTCAATGAATAGTAACAGGTCAGCACAGTACTGCTTAATTTCTTCGCTCTCTGCGTCCTCTTCGAGCGCATCTAATGCACTCTCGGCCATCTTGATGAGTTCCCTCCGTGTCTTGCCACAAGACTCTCCACCGTCCAGGTCATCACATTTCAGGTACCTGCAGACATCCATGAGAGACTCTTCTCCAAGCTGCCACAAAGCTGCACGCAGAATCTGACTGGCGTCCATCTTGTTGAAGGTTCATCTCGTTGGGAAGGAGGGGGTTAATGATGCTGGTCGCTCTATCGCCTCCTCCTGGCTGGCTCGCCAAAAAATGTTACACTTTAAAGAAAGATGTGACGTCCTTTCTTAGAGCAACACATTTATTTTCTGTTTGAAAAGCTGTTTGAAAAGATAGAAGAAAGACAGAGGTCAAACACGGCACGCATCTGTTGCGTCTATCACAAAACTCATAACGCACTGAATGCTACTTCTTCATTATTAAACTCTTTAACAGAATTATAAACAAAACATGTCTTATAATGCAGATGTTTATGCAGATATGACATTGGATATTTTACTCTTTAAACCACATTCAGAAATATTGGCTCTAAATTGACAGACATTCTCATCAAATAGATCTGAATGTGTACCGTGCTCACTTTCACATAGCATAAAGGAAAAATATTACAATAACAATTTAAGCATCACAGCCTCCTTTACTCTGAATACAGTGAGTAATATAAACTCTATAAACAATTACAAAAATGACTATCTAGCGTATTTTCACATTACTCCAATGACAACTGTTTGAAGCTGTTTTACTACTCTTTTTAATCTGTTTTAATCTTCTATGAAATGTACCAATGAACTGTCTTTCCTTCATGAACTAGATTTTAACAGAACCACAGTATTTTCCTGAAACTCTCGCAAAATAAAACATAAAAGCTATTTACAACTGAATCTGACTGGTTTTCTTATTAACAGTATTTCACGAATGTTCTTTTAATCATAATGGCTGACAGAGCCACGCTAAATGAGGTCTCTACATGTTAGTATGTAATCACAAACACGTTCTCGCTACCCGTCACTATAACTAATCCATGTTTGTAAAAATCGAAGCAGTTTATCGTTGTGCCTCATTTTATTTGCTTTTCTCAACTATCTGTATACTTTAACAATCACTTCTCACATTGAAAGTTACTATTTTTACCACTCATCCGCCATTTTGGGTTTGACACTCTTAATCACGGTCAAATTAAACATTCCGACCGTCTCAGTTCAGAAATTTGACTCCATATAAACCCCGTATACTGTTTAGTGTTATTAGAGTAATAATTATCAGCTCACCTGTTTGAAAAGATAGAAGAAAGACAGAGGTCAAACACGGCACGCATCTGTTGTGTCTGTCACAAAGCTCATAATGCACTGAATGCTATTTCTTCATTATTAAACTACTGATGCCTAACGCCAAGCGTGGGTGGCCCCTGCTGACCAATCTTAGTCTAACAGCAAATAATTTTACTCAGCACAGTAATACAAATAAACTGTCATGGGAACTGACATTTCAAGATTAGATAAACTTCAAAATTTAAATGGGGGGGCAGTTTTTATTAGTCTCTAAGTTATTTAAGGCTACACTTTTAACAAAACAGATTGTAGCAAAGCACTGAAGTGTGAACATGCCTGAGACAGAGTTGAGCAGTACAAAATGTAGCCTTCATACGCTGCTAGAGAGAATCACTTCTCCCCAGCCCCTGACTGAAACTTGTGTCCTGATTGTGTTTAGGAACTTATTCTCACTTGTGAGTGACACAAAAGTCAAACTTTTGTGTGGGTAACTGAAAGGTAATGTGATAATTGTTTCTACTTGATGACTGTGGAAGAAGTAAACTGTGGTAAAGAAACAGAATTTGATTTAATCGGATTCACTCTTTTCTTCTACTACAGAAGTCTTTGAGCGTTGTAGAAAAGAAGATTTATTGTTAATTGCTGTCTTTTTTAACGTTAATGTTCCTAGAGATGTATAAAAACGAGTTATTAAACAAACATTGCGTGATACACTCATTGGGATGGGGATTCTTCCAGAATATTCTGCTCAGGGGGAGGGAGATGTTACACCTGGTGCAGCAGGTGGCGCTATGGCGGGTGGTGGCCCTCCCATTGTCCCTGTTGTATTAATTAAGAGACAAGAGCGTGAGAGATTGCCTGTACCTTTACCTCGTTCACGAGGTCCCTCTGTTTAGTTCACCATCCAGTCCCATACCTGCGACACCTCAGAATTCACATGACACTGATGCTGGTGTGAATTTTGATGTTAGCAAGTATCTGAAATTGGTTCCTCCATTCAGAGAAATTGAAGTAGATGCTTACTTTGTTACATTTGAGCATATCGCCATAAAGTTGCATTGGCCTGGACATCTGGGCTTTGCTGCTGCAATGCAGTCTTTCTGGCAAGGCCCAAGAGGTCTCTTCTGCGTTACCATTAGAACAGTCTCTTGACTATGACGTTGTAAAAGCTTCTGTGTTGAGAGCATATGAGCTAGTCCCTGAGGCGTATAGACAGCGTTTGCACACTCGTGCCAAAACTGCCAAACAGTCGAATTCGTACGAGAGAAGCGCACACTTTTTGAGAAATGGTGCCTTTCTAGCCGAATTACCACGTTCGATCAACTCCAAGAACTAATTCTACTTGAGGAGTTTAAAAACTGAGTACCTGAAAGCGTAGTAGTTCACCTGAATGAAGAAAAAGTCACCTCTGTTAATGACGCTGCTGTATTGGCTGATGAATTTGTATTAACACACAAAAAGGTGTTTCATAAATCTCGGTGTAATGTAATGAACTCTCAAAATGTTAATTCTGGTAAGGGTATAGCCCCTGACTCCTCACTTACTAAACCTTGACCTGAGAAAAAGAAAATCAAGCGAGCTTGTTTTTTTCTGTTTAGACCAGAGTCACATGATTTCTGGGCTTGGAAACAGAAAATGGCTGGTGGTCAGCCTAAAATTGCAGCTTTGGTTCACACATCAGGCTATAGTGCTGGCACTACAACTAACGTTACTCATGCATAACAACCGTTTTTGTTGGATGGTACTGTGTCTCTTTCACCTGACAAAGTGGCAAAGTCAGTGAAGATTTTGAGAGACACCAGAACAGTCCAATCGCTGATTTGTGAGAGAATGTTACCATCTGCTGCTAGTTACATGGGAGACAATGTTCTAGTGCACGGAATAGGGAACAATTGTCTTAACCTGCCATTACATGATCTATACCTCAAATCTGGCTTGTTCACAGGTCCTGTAACCTTGGTAGTTTGCGCACAATTACCTGTGGAGGGCGTTGACATAATTTTAAGGAATGATCTTGCAGGGGGAGATGTTTTTCCTAGACCTAGACCTCAGCAACCCAAATCAAATTGACTATTCACTGCCTGTGCAAAATTGTCCTGCTCCCTTTCCTGCGTGCGCAGTGACGCGTGCCCAGAGAAAGAAGTTTGATGATGTAATTAATATCTGACAGTTTCTTAATTGATTCTGATGTTCATGATACAAAGCCAGTAAAAGTAAATGCTGCAGAGCCCTGTGAGACAGTTGCCGCTCCCTTGCTGCAGCCGGTACTTCAAACGGGCAGGGAACAGTTAATTTCTGCCCAGAGAGCTTATCCTTCTCTAGCCTGTTGTATTGAATCAGTTACCAAAATCAAGAATAAACTGCCAGGAAAAAGCTAAATATCTTTGGGAAGTGGATGTTTTAATGCGCCGTTGGAGGCCCAGTGCTTGTTCCTCCCTTAACGAAGACCATCAGATCGTGCTGCCTCAGCAATACAGGGAATCAGTTTTGAAGGTTGCTCATGAACATGCACTCTCAGGACATTTGGGTATTGACATTTAAGCTAAGACATTGGGCTAAGACATTTAAGCGTATATCCCGCTATTTTTATTGGCCTGGACTGAAGTCTGCAATTTCTAAGTTCTGCCTATCATGCATCTATTGCCGGATGGCTGGTAAGCCTGACCAGAAATTGCCCATTGCCCCCTTACTCCCAATCCCTGTCATGCGAGAACCCTTTGAACGTTTGCTGCTAGACTGCGTTGCTCCCCTGCCAAAATCAAAATCGGGACATGAGTACATTCTGACTATGTGTACATCTACCCGTTCCCCTGAAGCGATTCCATTGCGCTCCATTAAAGCACCTATCATTATGCGAGAGTTAATCAAATTCTGTACTGTCTTTGGATTGCCAAAGGTAATACAAACTGACCGAGGTATAAACTTTACCTCAAAACTGTTTGTGCAAACCCTGAAACAGTTTGGAATCAAGCATGATCTGTCAAGTGCCTACCACCCACAGTCACAAGGGGCAGTAGAGAGGTTCCATCAAACCTTAAAGATGATGTTGAGGATTGCTTGGCAAGTGGTAAAGATTGGGCAGAATCGTTGCCCTTCCTGTTATTTGCAGTCCAGGAAGTCGAACAAGAATCCCTTGGATTCAGCCCTGCTGATCTGGTCTTTGGTTACGGTGTGAGAGGACCACTCAAAGTGTTGAGCGAACAACTGTTGGCTAAAGATTCACAACCTGTACCTGTTCTTGACTATATAAGCTATTGTTGAGAATACTTACATAGAGCTTGTGAACTGGCCCAGGGAAACTTAACTGTTGCCCAGTCTAAAATGAAGAAACTCTATGATATGAAAAGTGTCCAGTGCAGCTTCCAGCCAAATGATGAAGTTCTTGTTCTTCTGCCTGAGTCTGGTTCAGCGTTGCATGCCAAGTTCTGTGGTCCCTACTCTGTGAAAGAGAAACTCAACGAGACAGACTATATCATCAACACTCCTGACAGATGTCGAAAGACTAGAGTATGCCATGTCAACATGCTAAAAAAGTTTATTTCTGAGTTCCGATTAAACAACACTCCTACAGAATTAATCCAGTGAAGAGGCACATAATGAAGACTGAGGTTGAATATATGCTCTAGCATGGCCTAGCTCAACATAGCTAGAGTCTGTGGAGTTCACCCTATTAGTTCCTAAGGCAGATGGATCTTACCGATTTTGTACAGACTTTCGCAAAGTGAACGCAGTTACAAAGCCTGACTCTTTTCCACTCCCACAAATTGAGGACTGTGTGGACCGGGTAGGATCAGTCAGATTCGTCACAAAATGTGACTAGCTTAAAGGATACTCTCAGATCCCTCTGACTACCCGTGCTGCTGAAATTTCTGCCTTCATTACCCCAGACTACTTCCTTCAGTATTCTGTCCTCGCATTTGGAATGCGAAATGCACCAGCAACTTTGAGAGAGAGCACCAGAGACTGATGAACATTGTGCTAGTGTGACGAGTGAAAAACGGAGGAAACAGTTTTGCAGATGCAACAATCAATATTTATTGACAGAGTCAATCAATCTCAGTATAGAAGTTCGTGCAGCGTAAAGCTGAGAAATAACAGTTCGTCAGGAGTGCAGCAGGAAGAATCCACTCAGTTCGTGATCAGCGCCGCGTAAGCTCCGCAGGAGAAACACAGACAGGTAGCACAGGAGCTGCAGTGAGCGCTGCTGGAACAAACAGAATATCCTGGTCTCACCAGAAGAAGCGGACTGAAGGAGTGAACTCCAAACGGCCAGCCAGCAAGGCAGACAATATATAGTGTGGGATAACGAGTCTCAGCTGGAACCAATTAACTCGTTACCCACACTCATACACACACACAGCTCATTCATACACACAACAGGCAAGAATGAGATTGTGAACCCATGAACCGTGACAGCTAGGAGATGTGCCTAACTGTGATGCATATCTGGATGACATTGTTATCTATTCTGAAACCTGGGAAGACCATGTAAAGACTGGTTTTTGAAAATGGTTTTTGAAAGGCTGGAAAGTGCTTCATTAACCTTGAATCTTACCAAGTGTGAGATTGGTAAAGCCACCATAACCTACCTGGGGAAAAAGGTGGGTCATGGCTGTGTGAAACCTGTGGAAGCCATCCTTAATTTTCCTAGAATCCACAACAAGTGTGAGGTTTCTTGGGATGGCCGAATACTATAGAGGCTTCTGTAGAAATTTTTCCTCTGTAGTTGCATGCCTTACAGACCTACTGAGCAGGACGAGGGTGTTCATATGCTGCTGTGACTGTGTTTGTGCCTTTCAGGCTGCTAAAGACTTGCTTAGAAATGCCCCTGTACTGGCATCACCTAACTTCAACCTCCCATTCATGTTGCAGGTGGATGCAAGCCACTCTGGTGCTGGTGCTGTGCTTGTGCAAGAAGATGCCCAAGGCATTAATCATACTGTGTCCTATTTTTCACACAGGTTTTCAAAGTGTCAAATGTCCTACAGCACTATAGAAAAAGAAGCTTTAGCTTTATTGTGGGCTGTACAGCATTTTGAAGTTTATTTGGGTGGTAGTGTTCAACCAATAATTGTGTATACAGACCATAATCCATTAATTTTTTGGTAACACTTTATAATAATGTTCTGTTGTAAGGCATTTATAAATGATTAGGTAATGATGAACTAATTATTTACAAAACATTCATAAAAGATTAATAAGTGATATGCTAACAGTTTGTGTATGTTGTGTTAATACATTTACAAGTCATTTACAAGTGATTAGTTAATGATGAACTAATCATTTACAAAACATGACTATGCATTCAAAAAGGAATAATAAATGATATGTTAATATTTTTGTGTATGTTTTGTAGATTAAGTTATAAATCATTTACAAGTGATTAGATAATGATGAAATAATCATTTACAAATCATGACTATATGTTCACAAATGATTATTAAGTAATATGCTAATGATTTACAAACGTTATTTATCTTTAAAGCAATAGCATATTATGAAATGATCAAACAAATCCTAAGTAAATTTTTTAGTTACTATTTAATATGCTATTAATCACTTATAAATCATTGAAATGTCAACATTGTATACTGTCATGAATGAGACGGAGAGCGTACGAATCCAAGTGCAAGGTTTCTTTTAATGAGCGAACTCACAGAGTAAACAAACAGGCTGAGGTCAACAACGGCAGACAACAATGAAGCAGGCAAAACAGAGACAAATCCAGAGACAAGCGTGGGGTCGAGCGATCTGTGTACAGAGTCCTGAGGAGAAGGCGAGAATCGTAATCCAGAGAGCAGGCAAAGTCGATAGCGGGGAGTCAATAAACAATACAGAGGGTGACAAACGCTTACAAGGACGGGACGAACCACGTACAATGATGAGCCAGGAATACAGGGAATCCTGGGGGATTTATACACAAGGTAGGAGGCGGAGCACATGGGAACACATGAGGTGGGTGGAGAATATGATTAACAGGTGACAGTCCAAGGAAAAACATACAAAAAGCACATGGACAAAGTCTAACGCTGGAGTGCCATATTAGTCCGCCTGGCAACTCCAGCTGAGCGTGACATAGCCCCCCCCTTTAAGGAGCGGCTTCCAGACGCTCCTGAGGTGGGAGCCGATGGGGACGACCACCAGAGAGGAGTGGGCGGCGGAGGAGGAGGAGACGTCCTCCAGGGCGGAGCAGGCAATGAAGGCGCCCACCTGGGCAGAATCAACGGAGGCGACGCCTTCCAGGGCGGAGCCGATGGCGGAGACGCCCACCTGGGCAACGGAGGTGAAGGAGACACCTTTGAGGGTGGAGCGGGCGGCGGAGACGCCCACCTGGGCAGAGTCAACAGAGGAGACACTCTCCAGGGCGGATCAGACAGCGGAGAAGCCCACCTGGGAGGAGCAGACGGCAGAGACGCCCACCTGGGCGGACCAGACAGCGGGAACGCCCACTTGAGCGGAGCAAGCAGCGAAGACGCCCACCAGGGCAGAGCTGACGGCGGAGCAAATGGCGGAGAGGCCCACCTGGGTGACACTGGCAACTGAACTGGACAGAGGAGCACAGACAGGTTATTATTGGTCTGA
>JAUMHE010000068.1:13486703-13515991 GCA_032359235.1 Enteromius mattozi | reverse complement strand
TATATAAATATACATTCTATAAAATATATTTTCATATATTTTTAATGTTATTTTAATTCTGTAATCGAAAAGAAACATTTATTTTTATTGCTGCATTCAGCAGTAAACACTTTGATAGACTCAAACTATTACGTCCTATGGCCCACCTGTATCTAGTGAGGGAGCTGGTGAGAGAGGAGGGGCGGAGTCTTGCATTGAAGGACTTGCATTGATGGCCTCGGCTGACATCTCATGGGGTAAATCTGATTCAGATTTCCTTTTTAATGGGCCAATCCCAGGCTTCGTCTACAATAAAAAGAAACATTACTTGAGCATCACAGTATAGACAGACCACAGGCAAACACAGTTCGCCCATTATCTACTAACCTGAGCTGGTCCAGACTGAATGAAAACAGGATCTCCAGAGCTATTCTGACCATCAATCGAGTGTGTGACCGAAGCAGGATTACCCTGACTCAACGGTGGGTTCTGATTGGTTTGCATCTGAGACATTGGGAGGGCACTTTGGGCTGTTTTAAGGCACATGCTGACTCCGCCCGTTTCCACAGCAGTCACCATTGTAACAACATTGCTACCAGAGTTATTGACGGGCACGACAGCCGCACCGTCCTGCTGGGCACAACAGGTCCGAGCCTGGGCCACTGCTAAAGCCTGGGAGTTTCCTAGTGTGCTCTGCCTCGCCCCGACCAGCTGAACTGGGATGTGAGGAGGGTGATGGCCTCCCGCGGCCTGTCCATTGTTGGGTGGTGCTGGAAGAATGGGAGGAGGGTGTCGAGGGGGCATCTGCACTGGCACCCGATGCCCCTGAGCCGTTTTAGGTTGAATGGGCACATGCCCCGTTGCATGACCCAGTTTTTCAGTGCTCAGATTCGCCCCCGTCTGCTGAAGTGGCTGCACCACTAACGTCTGGGCAGTCATGTTAGATTTGTTTGCCACCGTGCCCATTGGATAGCCTTGAGAAGATGTAGGAACATTGGAGGTGGGCACCAGGATGTGGGTAAGGGTGGCTGTAGCAGCTGGTACTCCTCGAGTTTGGCACAAGCCAGACTGAGAAAGGAGGAGCTGGGAGATAGGAAGCGAGGGGGAAGGCGAGGAGGACGGAGGATTGGAGGAACCTCCAGCTTGCTGCGGGGTGACAGCGGTTTGGTTAGCGCCCTTCACACTGAGGCCAGGCATGCTTGGATTGGTGGTGTTGGAGCAGTTTTGCAGTTTGGTGGTGGCGAGTGGTTGAGTCTGTGGTTGAGTCTGCTGGGATGACTGACCAAACTGCTGCTGAGTCTGAGATTGCTGGTTAAGTGGGAATGAGCCTTAAAAGTCCAAACGAAATAAACAAACATTAGTTCATTCTATAGTTAGTGCAACTGGGAAATGACATACTCTGTACAATTGGGAATTTGAAGCGCAATACACGGTTGAAACAATATAGAGTGACTGTGTACATGCAATATTATGACATTTCGAATCAGTCTTTTGGCAAACTTTTTTCCACTCTTTTCAAATTACAAATCACATCAGAAAAGCATTTATTTTCAACAAAAATGAAGGAAATAATCAAAAAAGTTGATGTAGGGTTAGGGTAGTTGCAGGGAGGGCTTTATTGTCCCATTTAGGTGACATCTATTTAATAATTTGAATTAAAATTTATACTCAATAAGTTATTGCATACTGTTTTATAATGTACTACAATACTGAGGTGCAGATAATTGCCACTATTTGCAATAAGTAATATAAATATAGAAATAGCTATTTGCACTTAGCATCTATCGATTAGAAAATATGCTATTTTCACTTAAATGTAAATAGCTTCAGCCTTTTAATAAGTGCATAACGTCCAGCACTTCTTGTTATTTTTGTTGTAAATAAAATTTTTCAAAGTTTCAGAAAGGATTATCTTGTATTCACCAGGAATGCATTTATTTTTGTTAAAAAATACAGTAAAAACAATTATATTGTAAATATTATTAAATTTAAATCGATTCCTTTTTGTAAATATTTTTTCACATGTAATTTACTTCTGTGAAGGCAAAGTGGAATTTGCATCAATGATTAAATTTTCTTTCCAGATTATTGTTTTTTTAATGAATAGAATGTTCAAACTAACTTTATTTATGTTAATATTTAATTAATATTAATTTAATATGTGTTTTATATTAATTAGAACTTTTGAAATATGTACGTTTTTTAACTTAACTTTCATTAAAAAAAATCTTAAACTATTGTTTAAATAAAATTAGATAATCTATCAAATTACAATTCAAAAATAAAATAATAATACATTTATTATAATAGATTAAAAATAAGACTGCATTATGATTTATAAAATTAGAAATTGAACTAAAAAAATAAATTGTGTGGTGGAGCAGGGCAAGTGGAAATCTGAACTACTGGCTCAACTGGTCAAGCAGAAAACAACGTATTGTTAAGCCCTGTTAAATCTTCATTTTAATCCTCACCACTTGTCTCCTTCCTGTCTGTAAACTCTGTCTTCACAGTAGCCACCCTTGGAGTGGACACGCAACGCATTGCCAAGTTCTGCACCTAAAAACAGAGACACAGAGAAAATTATGCAAAAGGCGAAAGAAAAGTGTGAAAAGGAAAAGAGTATAACAAATTCACAATGAACAAAGGTCTCAAGACTATGGTCTAGACAGGACAAAGTAATTTTTTATTCAAAACTGACAGTGAAATGCTATGTAACAAAATCACAACCATTAAAAATATATTTGATGTTTCAAACTGCTTGGATAAAGTTTAACTATAGCCAAGAAAAAAAGGAGTCTCCTACATGTAAGCTACGGCTATGAAAGATGATTTCTACTTTACATTTTGAACGAAGTAGGTACTGTTTAAATGGGATATTTCTGGCACCATTTTCCCTGTTGCCTTGATTGAAACCCTACAGACTGATGCATAATTTGTTAATGTAATTTTACTTAGAAGGCCAAATGTCACACCTGATCATTGTCTGACTGGTTACTTGAGGATGTGGGAGCCGTTTCCTGTTGCTGCTGCTGTTGAGGTTGCTGCTGGGGCTGCTGTTGGGCAACGGCTGTCACAGCAGCTGTCGCCGTACCACCAGGCATGAAAATGAGCTGAGAGGTGAGAGGTGCCCTGAGAGAGCGGTTTACCTGTGGGTGGAAGGACCATTAAAATTACACCCTTAGGAAAAGAGTGAGCTTGGATAAACATTGCATTAACGTTAACCAGGTAAACAGTTTTATACTCTTGTACAGTGTAATTACAAGCCATAAAAACATATATTAGGTCTAGGTTTGGATTTAAGTGCACTCTGACAAGACACTTACTCTCAGGTACATCTGACCCTGTCCACCCGAGTTTCCACCCAGCAAAACTGACTGGCTAAGGGCTGCTGAGGTTGCAGAGGTGGCAGGTCCCACTGGACGGGGGTTTGTCATGGTCCCTCCACCAGATGTTGTACTTAAGTTAACCTAAAACAAGTACAAAATGCGTGTTCCAAAATGATTGTCAACTACCTTAAGCACAGTTTCACAAACGAAGAATTAGAAGTGAGCATAGTTATAATTTGCATTAGCCAGGCCACAAATTAAATCTATGTAAAAGCACTCACTGTGCACTGCGCTGAACTTGTAGCTTGAGAGACACTGTTACTGGGAGAGCTGGACTGACGACTGGCTGCAAGAGTTGCCTGCAAATAAAAAAAGAGAATATCTCAGGGTGAAATAAAGAGGGTAAAAAAATGTTTTTGAAAGATGTCTTTCGTGACAAGGTTGCATTTATTTGATCAAAAATACAGTAGAAAATTTAATTTTGAGAAATATTATGAAAATATCTGTGAAGCAAAGCTGAATATTCACCAGCCATAACTCCAGACTTTAGTGTCAAATGATCCTTGAGAAATCATTCTAATATGCTAATTTGGTGTTCAAGACACATTTCTTATGCTTGTTGAAAACTATTACATTGCTTAGTATTTTTTTTTTATTTTTCAGAATTCTTTGATTATTAGAAAGTTCAAAAGAACTGCATTTATTCGGAATAGGAATCTTTTTTTAAATTAACTGTAGTGTGCTTAATTTACCCAACCAGGTAAAAATAATAAATCCTCTAGTTAAAACACCAGGACTGAGATTTGTAAAGAAAATATGCATAATTTGGTTGTTTTTCCTCATCCACCACCACCAGGGTTTTGTGGATTTTGCTTGATATGTTTTACGGTCTACGTCTGACCTGTTGCACAGCAGCCAGGTTATGGAGTTGAGCGCTGTTGATCTGCTGCTGCAGCATCAGTTGCTGGAAGTACTGAGCTGCATTGGGCTGCCTCTGTAATGCCTGCAGTGCCTGGAAACATATTCAGGAGTACAGACTATTAAATTTCCCACAATTCAAGACAATTTAAGTCACAGAGTGGCAATGACATGAATAAGTGGTTTAAATCACACTTCATTTAGGCTGCTAGTGAAGTTTGCAGTGGCTTTGTGACCCACCTGCACAGCTTGCCTTTCATACAGAGACATTTGAGCTATCTGAGGGGGGCGGGAGTTTCCCCCTGACGCTGCATTGCTATTGGCTGAGCTGGAGTTGGTCTGGTCTTCTCCTGCCTCCATGCTCACTGGATGGACGACCAGTCAATCAAACTTTGTAATAGAATACCAGAGAAAAATATGCATCAACAAACGATTCAGAGGAGGTTTAATGCTTATCTGTTTCATAAAATATGAATTAAAGCAGCTAATTAAAATAAAAACAGCAGAGTAGTACAACACTTTCGCACAGGCACAGTTGTTAACTTGTTAGAGCACTCAAGTCTGCTAAAATCTTTAGAACGATTCTCTTTAAAATAACCCAACGATGTTACGTACATTTAACGTATACAGCATTAGTAATGAATAAATGAAGGTTAAAGTTATCTGTCACCAGTGGGTGATGAATGATCGAGGTTCTGCTGCATTAGTTCTGTGCAATTCTCACATATCAGCAAGTTGCGATGCATACCAGACAAAATAACACCATGCACACTTATTTATTTTTATACGTGTACGAGCAGAAACAATGCACTTGGTGAAAACAGACACCATGTCCACCCACAGTATCTCATCCGCTGCTGCAAAATTGTTGGCGAACTGGCGACTCCCAAAGTGCCAAACAGACAGAATTTTACCTCTCCGCGAGCGTCAATGTTTTTGCTTCCCTCTCTCGTAATGAAAACAACCAGCAGGAAACGCTGAGTCCACGGTGCTTATGATATCGATATAATATAGTTCCACTGTTTATTTTTTGCTTTTGCAAGTATTGTTGGAATTCTCCAAACAACGGTGATTGTGATGAGGCTCAAAAAAAGCGATGAAACCCCGCCCCGCCCCCCGCACTGTTTACTATTCTTTTTCCGGCGCCAAAAATGACGTACCAGATAGAAGTCTGCAGCGGGGTCATATAATTACATAATAAAAGTCCGTCCGTCTGTCTATCCGTCTGTCTGTACAATGAATAAATAAATACACGCCTGAAATACATACGCTAATTCAGGTTAGATAAAAAATTAATAAATAAAAAATAAAATTCAAAGCAAAAACATGAACACCAAGCTCTTGAATTATTATGTATGTCAAAAATGTTATTTTTAATTTTTTAATTTTATTAAAACACTTTTACTTTCTTTCATTTAATAAGAATAAACAGCCTGCATTACACAATTTTAAAAAAAGTATTTTAATCAAAATGTAATTCAAATATTATTTACACTTTAAAACATAATAATAATTATATTCATAAATTCATATATTCAACTCTTCAAATTAATTTAATTTTAAAGCATTTATTTCAGAAATTGGAAAGATCTTTAAACAGATTTATGCAAGTCATTTTTTTTTGATGAGCTACACTGACATCTAATGATTTACAACATGATATGCACATACATGCAGTCAGATGAATGGAAAATGAAAGGGCTCATTTGCAATCTGGGCTGACCTGTTATTCATCTGACGTCTCATCTGACGACATAAACACAGGTAGTCAAGTCTGCGCGTGAAGTCTTGTTATGACAACTGCTTGAATCAGATGAAAACCTCAGTAAGTATATATTTTCTCGAGTATTTTAGAAAAGGCACGTACTATATAGAATATATTATGTATAAGAAATATTAGTACTGTCAGGACAAACCAGTTATGTATTGTGTAGGAAATATACACAAAATACTGCTATACATAACTATTAAGAAAACATAAATGGTTAAATTAGATAATCGTGATGTCCTGAACAATAGTGAAATGTTAATATTTTAAAAGAAGAAATAAAATCCTATGACAAACAAAGCACAGGGATCACATGACTGGGTGTGACATGAAAATTTTCAGGTGCCGCAAGTTGTATACAATAATGATTCAGTCCTCTGACTATTAATTTATCCTAACATCATATAATCTGGTTAATATATTCATTAAGATGAATTAAAGAATTATTAATTAAATCCTGTTAAATACCATATTAATTTATCTATTTTTTAATTATACTGAAATACTAAATAGCATTTTAAATTTGGCTGAGGTGGAAAATATGTTTTGTTGCAGGTTTTACGTTCCTAATGTTGTGGAGTAACTATGCTCCTAAAAGTAGGACAATACAAAAATAAATATAACTTATTTTTGGGTGAAATATGACTTGGTCATATTCCTACATATAATTTTTTTAGCATTCATTTTAGCATTTTTTATTTATTTATAATTTTATTGTATTTTTTATATTAATTTCTCCAATGTGAATGTTTTCTAGGCATAAAGAATATTAAAGATAAAAAACATGGAACCTTCAAGATCCAGAGTGTGTGAATTGAAAGATAGGAGCTTGAAGAATAGAAATTTGTTGAATGGACAGAAGGTACGGGATAAGGACAACTTTTATGAGCTAGAACTACAAATAAGTAAGGGGTATGGAAGCACGGGTGGAAAGAATGAAAGAGGAACAGAAAAGCAAGGCTTTGGGGACAGTTCAAAACCAGGATCTGGGCACCGTTCTAGGGTTATTTTGCCTGAAAGAGCGCAGCCTGTTTCAAGCACCAGTGTAATATCAGTAAGTGACTACCTAGTACTTCTAAAGTCACTCCGCATTAACTTGCCCAACGGTGTCCTAAACCAGAAAGTCATCAGGCTCTCAGAAAACGAAGTTATCATTCAGAAAGCCCAGGATATTGTAAAACAACTGGAAAACTTCAAGCTTCAGTTTAACAGCATTCCACGTCTCGGCTGCCGGGAACTAAAGAACTCGCTGCCACTGAAAGACAATGGAGAAATTCTTGAACTCACAGTGATGATTTTCTTTGTAAAAAGAGAAGATTCAGAGGCGGCTCTAAGATCGCAGTGGAGAAAGAATGTATCAAACACAAGTTGTGGATTCAGATTCAGGGACAAATACCAGACAAAAGCTATCTCCACACCCACCATTTACGCTACAACACAGACAAGGAGCTGGAGACATTTAGAATTTGGAGACAATATTGCAAATATTTCCCCCGGTGTGACAGTGAATGTCCGTGACATTGAGAACAGAGACTATGCTGACGAGTCGGCTCTCTGGACAACCTCCTCTCCACAAAGGTTTGGCAAATATTTCCAGAACCCAGGAGATGAACGTGAATGCCTCAAGTTCTACCACGAGCTGCGAGAAATTGGTACAAACATGAGAGTGAGGTACACCAAAGGTAACAAAGTAGACTTTGGATTCCTCTCTGGAAGACTGGATGTCTTAGCAGAAGTAAAAGGGGAAAAAAGTGAAAAAATGGTGATTGAGTGTAAAGGAACCACTGGAGATATGGTGGGCAAAGTCTTCACTAAACCAAAAAATGGTGGCCGTCATGCACACCTGAATGAAACACATGAGTACTATTATCAAGTTCAGGGCTACATGTACATCCTAAACAGGGCAGCAAAACAAACACAAGCCTTCACCTCCGACAGGGCCGTCATGGTGATCAGACACTACCACAAGAATGGACGAGAACCTAGAGATTTCTACTGGAATTACTTGAGAAAGAATGAAGCAATACAACAGAAAATTGATGAACTACGTGTTTTCTGTGAAGAAGAGGTTCTGGCCTGTTTCCTGGCTGTTCTCAATCTGATCTTCCAGAAAGAGACATAAAGTAAAGCTTTAGAACTTAGAAGAACTTAGCAGTTATGTAGAAAATTATCATTATTACTACTATTATCATCATTATTATTATTTATTTATTCGGTTTAATTTGATCTTAAGAACGGTGTGTTGAGACAAAACAACTATTTTTTTCCTTCTTCAAATCTCAAATCTGTTAGTGAGGCAGACAACTAGAGAATTCAGTGTGCATGTGAAAACATGCCGTTGCTAAAATACAGGAATTATTAGAATAAGGAACTATAAAAATACATAGTTCTGGTTTTATTTCTCCATAGGTCAGTTGTTCACATACCAGTCAGAATATAGTTTTGAGTATAAAGAAAATAGGCAATACCTTTCTGAAAAAAGAATGTACAATTGTTGATTATTGATTATTTCTGATAGGGTCAGGTTTCCTAATCTTTAAGATATTATGTTTCTAACCAAATTGGAGTTACGATTTTCCAATATAAGTGGGTAAAAACATAACACTAACACTAAATGTAGTGGACTCTTTTGATTCTGCCAGAAAGCAACCTAAAAACCACCCCAGCAACCGCACAGAAATGTACTAACAACGTTCAGAACACCTAGCAACTACATAGCAACACTGTGACAAATGCCACAATGACAGATTTCAAGATCGTTAACAACTGGAACATGACAGTTAGCTAACTGCCAAATGATCAGTAAACAGTGAGCTTTCACTAACCTAGTGAAAAATAAAATGTACTTAAATGTATTTGAATTACATTTATTTCATGCGCAGTATACTACAAATAAATTTTCATATTTATGTACTTAATAAAATGCCATGCAATTGTACTTTTAGTATATTAAACTGGTATACTTTAAGTCTACTAAATTGGAACAACTAATTGTGTAATTAATGCACTTTAATTGTGCAGAAGTAGTCCAATTAAACACATACTTAGTATATCTGACTGTGCTAAAGTGGAACTATTGCAAGTATACTTTAGGTACACTTTAAATATCTTGCATTTAAAGGGCAATATTACACAATCCTCATTAAAAGTGACATAAACATGCATTTTAGACTTATTATGCATTATGCACAAGTCATAACTATAAGTTTAATTCACATTTTTATACCAGTAGGTCTCAGGTTATCTGTTAGTAAATATGTTAATAGATTTGAACTGTACTTAGTATGAAATAAATATATTTGAATTATATTACTTTTTTACTAGGGTATATAAGTGGACTGACATAGGAATTTTCAGACACAGAAACTGTCTACACTGGATGCGCCAAAGTGAATGTTTTAAATCCATTTGTCCTGTCCTGCAGAATCACACATACGTTGTAAATGGAATGAGTTAAAGTGCAGTTTAAAAAAAAGGTTGCCAAAAGTGTAGCAATGTAGCTTTCAAACCAAACACTTTTAGTTGGTCAGCAAGGCGAATTCATGTAACACCATGACTAACTTCAACACAATGTGAAATCTGCATGCGGAAATCCTTTGCCTACATGCAAAATTCCTGATCTTTCTTTTCTTTTAACACAACGCAATGCTCTTGTCACGTGTAGATGGGTGAGGGTAAATTAAATTTAATATTAATTTAGGTTTAAGACAAAGGTTGGGGACTCCAGGTTGAGAGACCATTCTGCATTGTAATTTTTACAAATAAAATGCATTATAACACTTTTACTTGTAATCACTTTAGATGAGATATCCACTGTACATTTTAAGCAACATGTAAATAAATAGTTTTAAGACAAGCTAAGACAAAAATAAATAAAGACTTCTGTCTGAGAGGAAAAAAAGTGTGTGAGTCCCCTCAATATCACTTTTTCATTTCTCTATTCTCTTGTCGGTAAAGTCTCTTGACCCCCTCTCTCTCTTCCTCTTTTCCTGCTCCCTCCCTCTCGCCCTCTCTCCCCTGCTGCCTTGCCTCCTCTCTCTAAGAGAGTTTGGTCAATAATTGATGAATCTTGCTTACTGAAAGGGTAACAGGTCTATAGCAGTAGTCCATTGCCCATTCATGTATCTTTGCCTCCTCCTAGGGCAGGTTTTTTTAGTGTGGCTGCATAAACGCTGCACAAACGCTTTTAAATGATTTCAGCGAGGGAATATTCACCATTGTATATATATTCAAAGGCTTTTAGTTAGTCTGTATATGTGCAGTAGTTCACCGACCTCTGATGTCAGTGGCAGGAGATGGGCATGCAAGAGTTACTCCTGTCAGTCAACAGGCAGCAGGAGACAAGGAAGGATGTAGGGAGAGATTAAATGAGAGAGTGGCAGGGGGCAGAGAGAAAAGAGAAAGCGATACACACACACATACAGAGAGAGAGAGAGACAGAGAGAAGCAGTTAATTCACCATCAGGAGTGATGGCCTGCATGCCTGGTTAGCATATTTCTGTAGCTGTCTGTAATAAACCATGGAGGGGAGAAATGAGAAGTTGTTCTCCAGGAAAAGAAGTTTCACATTCGGAGCTTACGGAGGGTGAGTGGATATGACAAATAGCATTCAGCCGCTGCTGTAATGTGAACACAATGCTTAAGGATTTCTTGTCATGTGGCATCTTTATGCTGTACGCAGGATTGACAAGTTCATCACTGGAAATGAGAGCAGGTCAGCTACACTTTGGTTTTGTTGCTGTGCTCAGGTGTTTGAACTCATTTATCGCATGCAGACATTTTCCAGAACGCTTTTCTCTGTTACAGCTGTGCAGAATCTGTGGGTCACAGCATACTGGATATTTTGGATTCCCCCTCCAGTGAGGCTAAGCCACTTACTTCTGCACCGTCCAGTCAAAAGGTAAGAAATCTGCTCTAAAGATGTTGAAAATGACACTATGGAGTAGATGGTCTCTCCAGATATTGATATCTGAATTATGAATCACTTCCAAACATTGGACAATTCACATTCTGCATCAGTTATATTTTGATTATAGCTTGTAGGGTGCATCATGTGAGACTTTCACTGTTTCTGTCATTCGTTTGTCATTTCTCTACAGGTCACAGAGTTGTTTGCAATCATTGAAAAGCTACAGGTAACATCATCTCTCTCTCTCTCCATGTTCTTCGCCAGTGTAAACAACAACAGTGTAAATACAGTTGTCTTGTTCTGTTGCAGTGATGATGATTTCTCTGTGGTTGTGTTTGTTTGAAGGGTAGCAGATTGGATGAACAGCGCTGTGAGTTCCCACCACCTCTGAGGGTAGGGATTTCAGCCCAAAACTGTTTGTTTATGGCATAGAATCAGTCTATAGGAAACTAGGAAATCATAAGGGGTGTTAAGCATTTTTATGGTATACTATTTTTAATATATGAATGTAATATATGAATTTAATGTTTATATGAATTTATTTGACAGTATTTTACTGTTTTAGTCTATTCCTACCACAGAATCCTTTTGAACACAATACATACTGTAATTTGGATGTGGTGAAAGTTCCATTGTAATGGAAATTATGTTTTTAAAAAATGTAGGAAACATCCTCATTTACCTGTTCATTTTTTATAATGTTTTTTTTTTTTTGGAAAGATGTACTTTTATTTAAGACTGGAGTAATGGCTGCTGGCATTAAGCACTGACATCAGTGAAAGAAAACACATTTAAATAATACATTGTAATATTTCACAATATCTTTCACAATATTCACACAATAAATGCAGCCTTGGTGAACATTTTTCAAAAATCTTACTGACCCTTTCGATGATAGAGTATATAGTTCCCACTTTCACAATTACTATTGATCACTCAGACACGGCTGTTAAAGATTGGAGATGGCTTACCTCTCATCCTGCCCCCTAAATCTGGAGGTTATTGGATCGACCCTCCCCTGGATAGACATGTAGAGACCAGCCCTACTCTCTCACAGGGGGGGTTTGGTCTGGAGAGCTACGACATCATGGAAAGAGACAGTGAAGCTAAAGTCTATCAGGAATTCTTCCGCCACAGAGTCAGTGATAATTTTTTATTTTCTATTTTGAATTAAAAAAAACTTCAAACACTTAAAACTCTGTCACACACTCATGCTTTTCTGCAGCATCATCATTCGTTCACTGCCTGTGACCCCTCTCTCGGGCCCCTAGTTTTGTCTGTTTGTCTTGAGGAAGAGGAAAATCGCCTGAGAGTCATTTTGAGGTGTGTATTTTGTGAGCATCTTAAATGTTGTTAATGATGTGCAGTAATTACTGATTGTACAAGACCACCCTGATCGGTCTTCTTTTTCATCTAATCAGGATGAAGGAGTGTTCAATTCATGGCACATTCTCTGTTTCGCTTTTTCAACAATTCCCCACGGCAGTGGAGCTGGCAAAGGTATTTCACAACAGCACAACTGGTTTTACCTGATTCATATTTAAATGAATGGTAATAGAATTTACATTTGTTTTGATTTGTTTCATTTTAGATGCTGTGCTCAAGTGTCAGCGTTACATGTTTTGAGGCCGTGAGTTACTTAAAGGTACATCTTGACATGACAAATTTGTTTATGATCTGGTTGAAGAGCTAGTATAAGACTCCATTTCAATTATATAAACTGAAAAATACATTAAAAGCTTTTCTGACATAATCAATACAATTGCCTTTTATCATTTTTCTGACACAATCAATACAGTTTTGATTTATCTTGTCTGCTCTTTCAACATCTAAAGGCACCAGAGATCATAATGGCGTTTGATGAACACAGAGTGTCTCAAAACTTTAAATTTGGTGTCTTATACCAGAGAGAAGGCCAGGTATGCAGATACAAGAATATGATTCTTTAATTCACCTTAACAAACATTATGTTTTGTTGACTAGGACTTCAGTCTGTTTGCCTAAACGGATATTTGCCATTTTTTAAATGTTATTCTTCCATTGTTTTGTATTTCGTTCTAATGTATGTGACATAGTTAACAGAGCAAGATATTCTTAGTAATAATGAGGAAAGCGAGGAGTTTTTGGAGTTTTTATCAATACTTGGACAAACGGTCAAACTGCAGGGATTTGCTGGGTAAGAGAGTTAAGACTCATATACTGATTGATATCAGTATCAATATTAACATTAATAAGAAAACATAATTTTTTAATGTATTATCACCTGTCACCTGGACATCATCATTTTCCATCTCCTAGTTTCAGGGGAGGTCTGGATGTTTCTCGTGGCCAGACAGGAAATGAAGCTGTTTTCACCTCCTTCCATGGACGTGAGATTATGTTCCACGTTGCCACTAAACTACCGTTCACAGAAGGAGATACACAACAGGTAAAATTTGATTAAAGTATTATCAGATATAAATATTGATTTAACATCTTTTACCAAAATCATGACATAGAATAATGCATATTATTATAATGTATTCAGACCAATGTATGTGTGATATTGCTTCTTTTTTTAAATCAAAAATTCAACAGTAACTAATAGGTAAATTAAATTTTAAATACATGTATTTTTCTTTGTATATTTTGCCTCGCTTTCAGATATGGCGCTTTTTCTAAACGTCTGCACTCCATGCATGCAGCAACAGTAGCGGTGATTTGTTGTTGTGAAAGAATCGATGTGGTTTAATGAATCTGTTGAGTCTGTTTTATTTGTGAGGAGTGCGATATGATTCACGCAAAAAGACAATCACTTGTCGCCACCTACTGGTGTATTAATATAACATGAAATAGGAGACACTGAAATCCCTGCTAGAATGGAACAATCACAGACAGTTAGAATATAAATGCTACAAATTCCTTCATAACAATGAATTTTACCTTGAATTACAGCTTTACTCGTCTGTTTTTCCTTTCAGTTGCAGAGAAAGAGACATATTGGGAATGACATCGTTGCCCTGGTCTATCAGGAGGGTAATACTCCCTTCATTTCAGATGTGATCAGGTCCCACTTCCTGCATTGTTTTATTGCAGTGAGGAGGATAAAAAGAGAGAATGAGGGAGAGGGAGAAGATGGGGGATCCTTTCAGGTAAAAAAGAAAATGCTCCATTCCACTTTATCATGACCCACTGTGCAAGACACAGCTCCAAAGCCCTTTTATTTGATTGACAGGTATCTGTTACGGCTAGGGAGGATGTACCTCCATTTGGCCCACCCCTTCCTACACCACCCATTTTTACAGAGGTGAGATCACATGACTTTCTGAAGTTTTAACAAGACTTTCTTACATCAATCCATTTAAGTAGCCTACTATATGGTCTAAAATAAGAAACCGGGTTATAGACCTACTCAATTTCCTTTTTAAGTATCATAGTGCATGACCCTGGACCACAAAACCGATTTTGACATCAAAATTGACATCATCTGATAAGACAATATTTGGCTGAGATACAACTATTTGAAAATCTGGAATCTGAGGGTGCAAAAAATCTAAATATTGAGAAAATTGCTTTTAAAGTTGTCCAAATAAAGTTCTTAGCAATGCGTATTACTAATCTAAAATTACTCTTTGATATATTTACTGTATACAAAATATCTTAATGGAATACACTCTTTACTTAATTTTTGGCATAAAAGAAAAAATCTATAATTTTGACCCATACAGTGTATTGTTGGCTATTGCTACAAATATATCCATGTTGACTGGTTATGTTGTCCAAGGCCACATATGTCAAGGTTTATAAAATAAAGAAAACATGCAAGTCACGCTCTGAATCTCTTCTCTGAATTTCCAAATCCAGGGCTCAGTTTTAAGAGAGTTCCTCTTGACCAAACTTATAAATGCTGAAATCTCTTGCTACAAGGCTGAGAAATTCAGTCGACTGGAGGTAACCAGACACTAAACATGTTAAATAATCATTCACTTATGTCATAGCCTGAAGTTACAATACTTCCGCTTTAATTTCTCTCGTTTAATGTTCTCAGTTACGTACACGTTCATCTCTATTGGAAGCACTGCGGTCTGAACTGTCTTCCCGATCCCAATGCATGTTGGGAGAACCGTCACAGTCCAGCATTCCCCTCACTGAAGGGGGAAGAAGTGTCCCAGAGGGTGGAGGAGGATTCATTGAGAACTTTAAGGTAGATCATTTTAAACCACAATAAGAATAATAGACTGTAGGCTTTGATAATGTTACTGGATTGTGCTTGTTACAGTTTGACATTAAAATGAGCTTCAAATCAGTTTCTCTATCCATCTTAAGAGAGCTATTAGGGTGCGAAGCCACTCATTCGATACCTTGGGAGTACCAAAGAAGGCAGGTGGTGCAGCAGGGCAGCGAGCAAAGGTCAGCAAATTCCAACACACAAATTGTCTTTTAATATTTGTAAAAAAAAAATTCATAATTTTTGTGGTTATGTTAAAGGATGACCTTTTTTTTTCTCACTGCTAAAACACTGGAAAAGGATGGCGAGAGGTGAGAAAAAAATGCATTAAATATCTTACAGGTCTCTTAAATGCAATGCAACTTACAGCTGCTCACAGAAGATATCTATAGTTTTGTATTTTGTCTCATTTATAGCGAGCAGACAGGCAACATGGGCAACACTGAGACAAGAGGTCAAACCAGTCCCCAAGATGACTTGTAGATGAAGGATGTCACTAATTCTGAGGCCTAAGCACAAAAAAGCCTTCCACAGACTTCAAGATTAATTGAAGAGTGCAAAGCACAATAAAGTATATAGATATTTTAACTAAATCTTTTGTGTATTAAGGTAAGTTGTTACTAGCTCCAAGTGCAATCAGAAAGATATGAATATATAAGATTTCATAAACTGTACATCGTTATTTGATTGTCTTCATTGAATTGGCATAGTTTAGATTCAATGGCTGCTTATAGCTGGTGTATCCCAGTGAAGGTGGGTTTCATTTCCGGAACTTTTTCTCCAATTTATCCAGTAAACTGTAATTAAATGTGTATTTTAAATATGAGTTCACAAAAGGAGAAAAAAATAAACCTTATTAGCCCTGTTCTGTTTAACTCATTCTATTCTACCTTATTTTTAATGCATGTACAAGGTCTATGTTATTTTAAACTACAAACTGGTATTTAAGATTAAATTGGAATATAAACACTGGTTTGCATCAAATTTAAGCATTTACTACACTTAGCCATTCTTTGAGTTGTTCACATACAGTAGGTAATTAATCGAAAATCTCAAATGGCCACTGGAAACATCAAGAGCAACTCAAATTTACCAAACCCCACAGGAATACACTCCACATAAGGTGACTTAAAACTTTGCAAATGTTCTACAACAATCCTTAGACTAGTTGGGTCCCATTATGCAGTTTTGGATTTTCAAAAATTAATTTGCTCAAGTGATACTAAATGTACAAATACTGCTTTTAAACCTTTAAGGGCAATTTACTTTAAATACTGATTACACCTACTTTGTAAGGGTTTTTATAAAACATCTAGTTACTCAAAGGACAAGCAAAGACAAGATGATTTGGAATAAACCATTTATTGAAAACTTAAGGGAAAAGAGAAAAAGCAAACACTGCAGAGTCCCTTTACCCCCCGGGAGGAATGAGTTTAATCCTCCTCTTCATCATCACCACCTCCACCACCACCCTGGGCCTTCTTGGCGTTCTTTCTCTTGACACGGCCAGGGCGGCCACCACCGTATGGAGAGCGGAGTGAGAAGTCAATGTGCTTCTGGCTGTCCAGCCTCACCACAAAGGAGGGGATGTTCACAACCTGCTTACGCACCCTGCAGAATACCAGAAAGACATCTCAGCAAATGTGCAAAGGCTACTCAGGACTTCAGAACAGAGGCTGCGGATCTCGAGGCCTCATTGACGAGGAATTCTTGACACCACTGACAATCTGACAGCTTTAAGTTTAATCACTGGCCAAGAGAACTGTAGTTTCTTATGTCAAAGCTCCCACATACATTACCTGAGACTCTGTTTCGTGCAATAAAGCACCCCAGACGTCATGGGAAGCTGCGGTTTTTGGGCTTATTTTTTTAACAAGCAAAGGTATACGGTTTAACCACCGAATTGACCTTGCGGAATATTTCATTCCCTCTCACCGGGAGGAGTTTAAACATGGTCAGCTAATGAAAGAGGAAGACAACCTCAATACATTTTCAGACAATCAGGACAGTAACCATTATGCACACCCACACGTACAGGAAAAACACATTACATGGTTAAAAGTCCTAAACTACACACATTTTGTATACTTCAGCATCTTACCGGATGTGCCTCTGACGGATGAGCACACGAGCATGGTGGATGCTCTTGGCCAGGCCAAGCTTGAAGACCTGAGTCTGCAGCCTCCTCTCCAAGAAGTCCTCCACTTTTAAGCCCAGGATGTAATCGAGCTTCATCTTGCCCTCATCCAGCACACCGATGCGCACCAGGCGCCTGAGCAAAGCGTTACCTAGAAGTCAAAATTAAATTGAGTGAGAGGAGGAAGTGATAGATGCAAAGCACCCAACAAATTATTATAAGCAGTTACATGGCCTCATTTACGAGGAATTCTTGGCAACACTGACAATCTGACTTGTACTGATTTAAATCATCGGCCATTAAGTTTTAGATAAATCAGCTAATTTACCTTCAAAGAGACGCTTAGGATCCTTCTCATCCAGAGTGAGCAGCTCTCTGGCAGCTTTGCGGATTTTGGCCAGAGTGAACTTCACCCGCCAGACTTCTCTCTTATTCCTGAGGCCATACTCGCCTGTGAAGAAAAATACAGGTTTAAAAAAAATAATAATAATAAACTCACAATTTTATGCAAGCATTTGATTAAACTTCCTTACCAATGAGTTTCAACTCCTGGTCGAGACGTGACTTCTCGAAGGGACGTCTGGGGGTGACGTAAGTCTTACTACAAACCCAACTCTTGGCAACCGGCATGGCGGCTTATTGACGCCTGTGAATAAATAAAAATAGTTAATATAAAAATTAAAAATGGTAACGTTAGTGCGCTAAAATTTTAACACCCAGCTCTGCGTCTTCAAGTATCTTGTTTTGTCAATTCTATTACACTCCATAGCAAAATATTTTATTACGGGGACAAGTTTAGATTTAACAGTTGACATTCGAATTAAAAAGCCTTAATAAAGTCAACAGCTCAAGGTGGAGACTCTTTATTATTAGAAAAAGAGCGCAATTTGATACTTGATGACTAGGCCTGGACGCGCCTTGTGAAACACGTTGTGCTAAGCAGCGCACCACAGCTCGTCTCTCCACATAATATAACCTACTAACGAGATATTGAGCGTATAAAACCGTCCCTTTATACATAACGTTAAAACAGTGTTTAAGAGAAAACATTGAACTTGCAAACAGCGGGAAATTACAAGAGAAATCTACGTAGATCTATGCCGCCATTACCTGTCTGCGTCAGGCTCGCAAGGAAAGAGAACGTGCACGCGGCCCTCTCGGATATTTATACGTGCCTTGTAAACTACATTACCCACAAATCTTTGCGAGTTAGTGTCTTCCGTTGACATAAAGATTTGCTTCCCTCTACTGGTCAAAATATGAATAGAGAAATAGAGAGAGAGGGAGAGAGGGAGAGAGATGGAGAGAGAGCGAGAATTTTATAGATCCACAAAGGAAATTTTAAAGCCTTATTATCTACGACTGAGCGAACAGAGGACAATTAACAATTAATTAAGTTAAGTTCCCACAGAAGAATGTGTACTTGCTATAGCAGATTAGATTTGGAAATATGATATTAATGATTCCGAGCACATGAATGGCCAACGAAGTCACTTACCTTTAAAAGTTCACATTGACGTATATAATGAGCAAAAAGACAGTATTCAATTAGTGAGACATATTAGTTTTTCAAAATTGTAAATGCCTTAAACTATTTATTTATTTATTTATATGTGGAGATAGCTTTATAGATGTGCAAGGCAAAACAAAATGCTCTTTCGTTATACTCTTTTATAGTTTTTTCTTTACATTTCTGACTTTTTAATGTAGCATTTGCTTGTGTCTCTGTCAGTAGAGGCCAGATGGCAAACATCTGTGTCATTAAATTTGGACTAAATTCTGTATTACTGCGCATCTAGCTGTTTCTCTTGGCGATACTAGCACAACTAAAGGAAGAAGGTGGACTATTTATAAAGGAGTGTAACACAACTCTGAACATGTGTTTCTGTCTATCAAATATACCCACTGACACACACACGCACGCACGCACGGGCACACACACACATGCTGTGTCCCCCAGAGATCTTTCAGTGCTGATCTCCTCTGCTTTTTGTGAAACAGACTAACTTGGCACTCTCAACTTTTGGAGAGTGTCTTATTTTTACCTTATTTATTTCTTGTTTTGTTTGTTGCCCAGAAGTTGTGACGCCAGCCATCAGTGCAGTGCAGCAGCCCACTCTTCTTCTCCTTTTCTTTTTCATATCTCTGGATCTTTTTTCTCTTCTGTTTGGATTCTAAACTTTCTCAGTCTGGTACTTTCTTGATTCAGAGAGCTCACCTTCCCTTCTTTCTCCCCCGGTCTCCCATCCCTTTTAGCTGTTCCTTTTTTCTGTCTGTTTTTTCTGGCTATGCACCATGCTGTCCTCCCCTACTGTAATCCTTCAGCCCTACGGACTCCCTGTTTACCCCCAGACAGCCTCCTGCTACCCCAGCATTGTACAGGTAAACATGTCCCTTTTTTTCTCTGTATCTTCCTCTTTCACCTTCTCTTTGGAGTTAGTTTAATTGTCATAAAATGATTTTACTTTTATTATTTTTTATTTGTATTTTTGGTGAGTTCTTGTGCAGTTTCTGTCACATGTCTAGTAATACGTTGTATAAATCAACCAATCACTAGCGAGCTAAAGGGTTTGTATGTAACAGTCATCCACCAAAAGGGTCTGAGGACATCGATGTTTTTCTCTCTGCCAGTGAAGGACGCTGTGTCCTGTTGTTAGTTATATTTGTCCCTGCGAGGTGGCCTACTGAAAACAGGTTCAGTGTGTGTTTGTGTGCCGATATGTGATTGTGTGTTTGTGTGAGAGAGAAATTCCAGGACAGCTGATAAAGGTTGTGCCTGCTCTTTCTCTCTGTCACACTTGCTGTATTTTTAGTCTGTTTCTCTCGCTGCAGATTCCCTCTCACAGATATAGAAATAGATGTCTCAGGTTGCCTCTTGACTTTATCTGAAGTGATACGCAATGATAGATTATGTCACCTAAAGAGTAGGACTTGAGACAATGGAATTTTCTTAGTTGTGTCTGCTCCTTTAGTTGCTATTCATCTGCCATACTATCCATATATGATTTAACCTATGTTTTGTGGTAATTATGTGGTTATTGTGGTTAATATCTATGTATTGGTGCAAAATTGTATAATTTGGCTTCTGTGTTTGCATGTCTGATTATTAGTGGAGCAATGAGTAAACAGACATTCATTATTTTAAAATAAACCCTAAAACTGACCCTGATGTTAATCGGAGGAATTTTATATGACCCAAATGTTGTTTATTTCGCAACATTGCTTATGAATAAGCAAAGTCTAACGTTCCCATTTTTAAGTCTAAATTATTTAGAAAGACATTGTTGAGTGAAACAATGCCACTTGAGTGATTCATCACTTTGGATCATTGTTGCTATTGTTAATTATTAAGTCTTTTGAATAATGGAAATAAAGCTGAAATAC
This sequence comes from Enteromius mattozi, assembly GCA_032359235.1. Lineage (NCBI taxonomy): Eukaryota > Metazoa > Chordata > Actinopteri > Cypriniformes > Cyprinidae > Enteromius > Enteromius mattozi. The sequence goes on along the minus strand of JAUMHE010000068.1, from coordinate 13,495,360 downwards.
GATAAAATAAAGAATAACTTGAAGTTAAGGTTCTAGAATGAAAAATTAAAATGACTAAAAAAATTACTCAAACTAAAAATATTTATTTAAAGTTTTAAATTTTTGAAAAAAAAAATAAAAACGACAACAAAATGTTTTAAATTTATAGAAAGCAATATGTATAAATAAGAATAAATACTATAATATTATACAAAAATACTAAAATAACACTGCTTTGGATGAAACATCTGATAATGAAGATTAAAGAAGCTGGTTGCCAGGGAAAAGTCAGTTATATTGTTTAGCCATTATTATACAAAGATACCTGACCACAGAATGCCAGAACTCACCAACCAGAATCAAGTATTACACAGAGCCTTGTAATATAGGAGTATAGACTACATAAGCAGTTCTTGTCATCAGTTCTGTGTAAGTGTTTGAATGATCCTGCAGCTGTCAGATCATGCACCTGGCATCCTGCCTCTGATCTTTAACCCCAAACCTGACAGCTGCTGAGGCCTGTGTGTGTGTGTGTGTGGGAGGAAATCTCCTAGCAGTCAGTGTGACTGAAAAGACATTTTATCTGCTAGAGGTGTTATTTAAATACTCTCACAGTGACAGAGAATTAGGACAGGAAACAGAACAGCTCATGTAAGAAATCTAAGAAGATAACCTTTGCATGTTAGATAGAAACTAATGGAGTGTGTATGAACAATTATATCACATTTATGCTTGTTATCCATATCCTCTGCACTAGAACATGAAGGGGTGTTGTGTATGTATGTTATAAATGTATGTAAAAATCTTGTGTACTCTTTGTACTTGTTGGATGAAGTTTCCAAAGTCTGAAGTCTTAATTTTGATCTTCGACTTGGTTTACAGCCAGAAGCAATGGCACACTGAGTGACATTTTGAGTCAGCAGTACTTAAAACGCTGTAGTGTTTCAGACAACACCTGTTTACATCTCGTAAATCTTTTACAGGGGTGTCAAGTAGCTCACAGGGGAATCATGAGTAATCAGTGAATAACATTCTAACTGTGGTTTATAACGTCCCAGTTCCAAAAAATAGCTACGATGAGTAACAGACACTGATGTAACATGATACTTTTGTTTCTGCTAAAGGAATCTAAGTGTGGTGGTAATATTTAATCAAAGCTGTGTCTCTTAGTGTCACAGTTTATCAGTGAAGTCTAAATTTACTCTGCCTTATCAGCTCAGCGAAACAGCTGATAAAGGGTCAACATATAAAAAGTGTGTGTGTGAAAAGCTTCATATTTGTTTCCTTTCTTTATGTCTGTTATTTTGTTTTATTTTAAGACTCGTAAAAACAATACAAAAATCTCTCTGAAATGAAAGGTTTATTAACCAAAGCTTGGTGATACCACAGTAATTAGAATTTTCTGCATAAAATGTATTATATTTATTTGATTGTATTTAATATCTTAAATTTCCAATTGTCTATGTTTGCAGATCTCTGTTGCTTGAATATGTTTGAGTGATCTTACCTGTTTTACCTGTTCTATTGCATACACAATGTACACACTTCAGTAGTCAGAGAAATCTGGTTGGTCTTGTTTAAATAAGTAAATCGATGTAACTGTTTTCCACTGAACAGGAATAGAATCACTGAGTTTTACAGAGCAGTTGAATTGTTTCTATGTTACAATCCACTTTTATCCAAACAGTCGTGTGTCTGTTGAGTGTCTAAGGGTAGGAGGGGGCAATGGGATGATGATTGACATGAACAAATGAACACAGTTGGTGTAAAGACCCCCCTTGAGACTGGTTTGGTGCTCTGTGATTGGTGGGTGCAAGGGACTTATGGTGGGGTGGGCGGGTGAAAGCTTTGCATTAAAGCATGCGTCAGTTGTTGGTGAGTATTGGGTCGCCTGCGGAATGCACTGAAGGGGTAAGATGTCTAATTTATACTCCTAATTTCATACATTGTGTCTTTGTCAGGATTTATGTGATGTCAGACTTGGTGTAGCTGTGTTTTGTATAATATCTAAGATCTGCAAACAAAACAGTAACAGTATGTTCGTTTCTTTATAGCTTTTAAATTTAGGTCTGTTTTATTTGGTGTAAACAAATCTTTTTACCAAAATGATGGTGGTTTGGATTTGTTTAAACGCTTTTTTGACTATTCTATTTGAAAAGCAGATTTTTTTTTTTTTTTGTGCAAAAATAAGTTGCTGATAAGCATACTTATGTTAAATATATGCACTATGAAACTCTATTGCTGATCAGTTGCTAACATTTTTAAGTATAATCAAACTGACTATTAAACTTGACTTGAAAAATACAGATGAATCTTGCATAATAATTAAAAAATAATTGTTAAAATTGGTTAAAATTATTTTGATGTGTAAAGTAATATGAAAACATGTTACTGTGACAAATCTTTTTGTTCTTGTAATAAACATTTTATAGAAATAAGCTTGTTAGTAAACAGCATCTGTATCATTTTAGGGTGCCGCTGCCCAAGAGGCGGGGCCAGGCAATGGTGACCCTTCACTTTCCCAGGTCTATGCCCCCCCTCCATCATATCCTCCACCTGGACAAGGCCCACCCACACCTGCTGCCCGGCTGCCAACCCTCGATTTCAGTGCTGCTCATCCAAACTCTGAATATTCAGATCATCATCAGTTGAGAGTCTATCAGGGCTCTCAGCATGATGGGACAGAGGCAATAACCGCCAATTCAACGGTAAGAACAATCAATAAATGACTGGATTCAGAAGATAAAGGTGTTTTAAACATACGTTTACAAAGGGGAGCTGCATCTAAAGTACATGTGGATAATCAAATAGTTTTAAATATATATAAAAAAAACTAAAGATATGAAATAATGAACTAAATAAAATAATACATAAATCAAGCACAAATATTTATTTAATATTCATATAACCTAATTTACCTAAACCAAACAAACCTATGTGGATATGAGAAATTACGTTTTAACAGTGGGAACCAATGTACACTGCTGTAAATTGTGTAGTACAATCAGTTTCATGTATTTGCATTAGAGAAGGTATGCCAGGAATATGTATAGGCTGCTGATATATAATCTCATGCTATAGTCCTCTGGGATCCCCTCTCTGAGATATCTAAAAATAGCTTTATGTCCTTTACACATCCTTCCTTTGCCCTGTCCAAGTATGGCAATTCAACTGGCTCAGGGCACCATATAGAAGAATATCTAGGGTTGTTATGGAAGAAATGCTGGCCTTACTTCCTTTTATACTCCTTTTATACCTCTTTTCTAAGAGGAAATAATTTGAAGTAATCTTATATGTTTATATAAAAAGAAATAATACTTTAGAAATAATATTTCTTCTCTGCATTTGCTCTTAAACTGAATCACATTCAGTCTGATTTTAAATCAGGTGTTTTCCAGTTAATAATTTATGCCAGGAATTTTAAAACTGAGATCAGGAGACCCACAGGGAGAAATTGAGAGCAAGGGAGCAAAAAAATATTACAAAATATGTTTTCAGTATTATTAAAGTTTACATTTGAAGTTAACCTGGTTTATAGAAGAAGAATCATAAAATTTTGTGGTCCTTAGCATTAAAAAGTTTGAAAATTCCTGATATATTCCCGAATACAATAAAACAGATATTGTCATATAATCTGGGATTAATTAATAAATCAAATTAATATTTGCTATGAGTTTTTAAGTTGAAAAATATAATCTTGTGTTTTTAAGTGTGATCAATGCCAAGAAACACGTTTATTATTGCTTTTTTAAGGCACCAGTAATGAGATGTCAGTCCTAAATCTAGATGTAAATATTGTCTTGACAATCTGTAATTACAGCAATATTGTCTTTTGGACTCATGCCATAGCTTTATGTTCTTTAATGTTTATCACCATATAAGTGTACGATTGTTATTGTTGTGTTACTAATGGCTCATCGGGTACAGTAATTGCAGAAGGCATTTTAAGTTGTGCCAAGGGAATTGTGGGAAGGACTGAAAGTAATATTTCACTGAAAAGGTTCTTGCAATGAGTTCTCTCTTTCTTTGTCACACCATTTTTTTTGTCCACATTGCTTATACCACTAGAGAGCGCCAGATATTTGGACTATGAGACGCCGCCGTGGAGGGAGGGGTCAAGGGGGGGAGTCGGACGGGATGACCCCTCCCCCCTCATCTATGTTTCCCAGGTCCAGTCAGAAAAGCACTCTGCATCGTGACGTGATATCATCACATACCTTCCCATCACACCTTTCCCCAATCTGTCACTTCTCCCCAAAACCCTCCCTGGCCTGTGTCTCTGGATGAATGTAATGATGATGATGATGGTGTTTCAGCAGTATTTTCTGTGTGACACCTGCTGTGGTAGTTTTTACAGCTAGCAACCAGCCCGGCCAGCTTAGAGTTAACCATAACCATGATTTGTTTGTGTGTGTGTATGTGGATGTGTGTATGTGTGTAAACCTCTACATGTGTTTCCTGCCTCTTCCTGTTATGGTTTCAAGAATAGCAGTATACATTGTTCCGGTTTCGAAGATGACCTTTAAAGTTATATGCTGAAATACGTAAGCTGCTTGAATTCCCCTGAGTTTAAAGCTTCTGTTTTTCAATTTTTGTTTTGGGGTTCACTCGGTTCAAACCCTTCCTTACCTTCTTGACATATTAGGATCAACAACATTTCTTTTTTTTGCTACTATATTGTCTTTTATCTTTTCATGCTGATTCTGTTTCATGTACAATTTACATCTAGCGATTCACTGATATTTAAATTCTGGCTGATTAAGATAAATAAGGGCAATAAGGGCAATAATCTATATATGGACAATAACATGAGTCTATAGTACTTTTTATTAAGAAAATACTCTTTCATTTCAGAATGAAATTAAATAAGCATCACAACATAATAATGTACTGCATGTAAGTTGAAAATCGATCAGGGGGGACATCTGGGATGATAAAAATAATGATAAAAAAAGAATACTGTAGAATGAAAGGAAGGGAACACGATGAACCGAATGCACCCCTTTTTTCTGCCCAGATTAGAACTGTTTTGTTGCCCTTTACCCTTCAGATCTTTTATGGATGAGTTAAAGCAGAGGTCATTTTGCCTTTTTGCTTCAACTTTTTCCATCATTATGAAATAGATTAAGAACTGGCAATTTGTCTGTCCTTCTTTCTTGTTCTAATGACCATTCTTATCATTTGCGTAACATTTTTTCCACTGCTTTTAAATTCATGCCACCTGATTCGTTGTGCCCTCACAATACCTGTTTTTTTTTTTCCCCCTTAATGTCTGTCAGTTTTTGACCTTTCAACATTTTCCCTTCCTCATTTCACGCTCTGCTTGGCTACTTTTTCTTCTAGCTATTTCTCTTTTTGAACATTTTTAATACACCTTTTTTGACTTCTTAATCCATTTTTTAATAGTAACAGTTTTGTGCCGTTTGTTTAGGTATAGGCTGTGCAGACATACGAACTGGCATCGTGATGCATTGTGGGATAGTGGATGCGTTGGGTTTGAAGCACAAATACTCCTATGTATTGATTTGCATGGGGGCATTCACAGTCATGTACAATAAATGCAATAGGAAATGCTGTATAACCATGCATTACATATGAAAATCTTTCAGTTGCAGCGCTCAAAAAAATTACACGGTGTTGAGTATGCTAGTAATCTTTAATCACTTTCAGCTGCTGGTTTAGTGAGTTCACTGAAGTTAAAATACGATTGTGCTCTATTTTTAAAGCAAATTGTGTCTATATCTAACAGGCATGTACCTAGACAGCTCACTAAAATGGGAACTTGATCACATTTCCTCACTTTTGCTTGAGAGGAATCACTGGATGAGGAATGCTACTTTGCGTTTTGTTGTGGTCACTTTATAAAACCAGTTTTTCTCCCAGTAAAATGTTAGATTGCAATAAAGTTTGACAAGAAAACTTAAAATATATAAGCAGTAGTTAGGTTTTCTGTAATGAAACGCATACTAATGTTTCTTCTGTTTTTCTTCTCTTCAATATTCTTTCTACGTCTGTTGCCTCCTTCTCCACATTTTCTACCTCCCTATCTTTCATTCCTGTTTCCCTAATAGGACGATTCTTTAGCAACTGTGACATCTGACCCACAGTCTCTCAGTGTTTCTGTGGCGTCTGGAAGTGCAGGAAGTGGAACTGAGGAGGAAGCAGCTGGAAAGGCGCAGCCCAAGAGGCTCCATGTTTCCAATATCCCTTTTAGGTTTCGGGACCCAGACCTCAGGCAAATGTTTGGGGTAATAGAATTTGTTTCTGTTCCAAATGTAATGCATTACTCATCAAAAACTTTTTTTCATACAATTAATGTCAATGGGCTCCAAAACAGACTTTCATTTTATGGACAAAAAAACATTTTGTGTTCCACAGAGCATACAGTTTTGAAACAACACGAGGATGACTTAAAGATGACCGAATGTTCATTTTTCTGTTAATTATGCCTTCAGTTAAACCCATTATCTCACATGAAAACTGTTTAGTCAATATTTGTCTTTTATCTCTCAGCAATTTGGCAAGATTCTAGACGTTGAGATCATCTTCAATGAGAGAGGATCAAAGGTCAGTAGGTTCCCAGCTGTTTCAAGTCAGTCACTTCTTTATGAGAGTTTCAATTTGATCTCAATCCTTTCTTTAGGGTTTTGGATTTGTTACATTTGAAAGTGCAGTGGAAGCAGATCGAGCGCGAGAGAAGCTCAACGGAACGATCGTTGAAGGAAGGAAGATTGAGGTATGAGGCTGATAAGTTTCTGCGCTGGGAGAATAGAAAACTGAACAACTAAACAACAAAATAATTCTGCTTCTCAGGTGAACAACGCCACAGCAAGGGTGGTAACCAAAAAGCCTCAGACGCCATTAGTGAACGGTGAGCTTCCTTCATAAGAATCTGCCCAAAATTTTACACCATATACTTGTTACTTCTCACATTAAACTTCAAATTCAACTTCTAACCTATATGTCAATTCCTATAGCTGCTGGGTGGAAAATCAACCCAGTAATGGGAGCCATGTACGCGCCTGAACTTTACACAGGTATTTTTAATCTTGAGTTTTATTCTGTTTTTGAGTTCAAATATAATAACTACCAGAAACTTCCTGTTCTAGAATGACTGTAATTTATTGTTAATTTTAACTTTTTTAATTTAATAGTCGCCAGCTTTCCTTACCCTGTTCCCACACCGACCTTGGCCTACAGGGGCTCTGCCCTCCGTGGACGTGGTCGGGCAGTTTACAATACAATCCGCTCAGCTGCAGCCGCCGCCACACCAGCAGCAGTACCAGCCTATCCAGGGTCAGTAGCTCTGGTTATGACCATTGTTACCATAAAACATTTAGTTAATATTTATTGGTTGAAAAGGCAAAGTAAACATTCTGTTGCATTAAGCTTGCATTATTTATTTATTATTTTTTATGCCATTGTGTAATTTACTGCCTGGTTTATGTCTCCTGCAGAGTGGTGTACCAAGACGGATTGTATGGTGCTGAGGTCTATGTAAGTCACCAGTCAACTTCTCTTTCTTTGCCAGCATCTCTAAGAGCATTTCTACAACAATTTGATTGCTCAAAAAAAACCCCACAAGACAATGGTTTCAGTGGTTAAAGGTATGAGCTTTACAAGAAGTAGATAATGTGACATTGCGTACACTGCCAGGATCTTGTTATTCACTGTTGTCTAAATATAGACATCTGCAAACTAACTTCAGTCGAACATCCCGTCTACAGTACTGATTACATAACACCAGATTGCTCAATTTGAAATAGTTAATGTAGTGAAAATGTTTTGGAATTCACCCCCATGTCATGTTTCAGTATTTCTTTCTTCAGTCAAAAAACATTCTAGAATTCAGTGTACTTCAATGGACTCCAAAGATCAAAATTTCATTTTCAGTGCAGCTTCAAAGGGCTATAAACAATACCAAACGATAAATGAGAGTTCTATCTAGATAAGAGTCATTTAACCCTTTCAGCGGTGAGTTTAAGACATTTAAATGTCTGAAACCTAAAATATGCATTATGTGGTTAAGAACACTGTATAGTTGTGATAATATGACAAGCACAGTGCATGTCTTTCTCTGGCTCAGCGCCTCAAATGTGCGAAAGCTCATCACCGAATGTTCTTAATCCCATATGTGGGACTGTACTCCCAGGGCCATGGAAAGAAAAATCCCATATGTGGGACCGTACTGCTCATCAGGTTAAAATTTTTTTTTTTAAATGTACATGCTTTATAAACACAAATGCTCGCCTTGCTCTTTTCTGCCATGCATGTAATACGCTATTACACTGTAAAGGTCACGCTTGATGTAGGTGGAAGTACTGAGTCAGTTTCACGAGTTCACGCTTCCTCATAAATGAATAGATGAATAAAAGCAAATTTGGCGTGCTGTCCGGGGAGCGAGCAAGGAGAATCGGCAGACTCCGAACCCTGGCGCTTTGAACCCTAGACGAGGGTTAGTGGTTCGGTGTCCGGCTCGATCTCCGTCTGCCCCCCCAGAGGAAGTCGTGGAGCTAAAGGAGGAAATGGGGAGGAGGAGGGGAGCACAAAAGCGAGATGCGGATGTAGGGGAAACGGGTTTATTTATAGTGGGAAGAAATGATTTGATTGGGTGATCGTAACGAGGAGATTGATTAGATAATGCGATGCCAGCCGCGATTAATTCGTCCAGCGTTCCT
>JAUMHE010000068.1:13460747-13470807 GCA_032359235.1 Enteromius mattozi | reverse complement strand
GAGCTCCAGAGATGCAGTCGGGAGATGGGAGAAAGTTGTAGAAAGTCAACCATCACTGCAGCCCTCCACCAGTCGGGCCTTTATGGCTGAGTGGCCCGACAGAAGACTCTCCTCAGTGCAAGACACATGAAAGCCTGCATGGAGTTTGCTCTGAATACTTAGGACCATGTGATGTTTCGGTTTTTCTTTTTTAATAAATCTGCAAAAATGTCTAAAATTCTGTGTTTTTCTGTTAATGTGGGGTGCTGTGTGTACATTAATGAGGGAAAAAAAAATGATTTTAGTAAATGGCTGCAATATAACAGAGTGAAAAATTTTACAGGGTTTGAATACTTTCTGTACCCACTGTATATATATTATTTCCACAAAAAAAGGTTTTGTGGGGGGGGGAACCAACAACAACAGTGAGATTACTAAACATATTGCTGACTTTCAAGCATAAATGTAACACGGCACAGTCAATGATGTAACAAGGTCTTTTTTATTAGTTAATAAGTTTAATTAGTCAGCATTGTACAGTTAAACCCACAGATACCCTAGTGTCAACACAAACATATATGGACTTTACGGTGAGTGTGTATGTGTGTGTGTGCACGCAAATATATGTGTAGTGTATCATTAAATATTTGGATATTGAAATATTGGAAGCATGAGAATTCATTTAAATACAAAGATGTCTGTGTGTATGTATATATCACAAGGTTGAAGAGCTGTCTGAATTATGATGAATGCTGGTGTGTATGCTTCGGGAGTAGTAACGTGGTATGAAGTACACAGGCCAGGCCAAATTCCACACAACAGAGATGCAGTCTAAAAAATTCAGCCTGTGTTGATACCTCATGCCAGCACACGTCCCTGTAAGGAGCGGACTACACATATTGAGACAGTTCAGATCTATCAAACATTTGACCCCTCAGTTATAATTTTCTTCTCTATCCCTTACTTTTCTCTTCACAGCATCAGCTAGATAACTTCACCTGCAAACAGATGGACAACGTGTGAAAAAATACATTTTAAAAAGGCTGAGTATAATGTACAAACTCAATGAGACAAGTTTCATTCGGGCCTTGTGAGATTCGTACCGCTCACCAATCGTAGCGCGGACGGGAGTGAGGAGGATGGTGGCGTGGTGACTCGTGGCGAGGCGAGGGAGAGGTGGAGGAGCTCGGAGGCGCTGTCAGGGCCAGCTGCTGTCCAACCCCTGCACTCCGCTCACGCCCATATTCTAAACTACGGGCATTAGGGGGGCGGTACCGGCCCACCTCTCTCCTCCACTCTTCATCAAAGGCAGCTGCCTCACCTAAAAGAGTGATTTTAACAATAGTGAATAAGAATTTCCTCACAAAGGTTCAAGATTATATTTAAGCAGTTGCAGGGAGAACAAAAAAAAAAAAAAAAAAAAGGAGAAAGGGATTTGGCTCACTTTCTTCCAGGTTGAAGAAGTCCTGTCTCTCTTCACGGTCTCCTGTGAGGCGGTTCCTTGAGCGTTCCATCACGTGACCTCTTTCACCAATGTGATGCCCTATAGCCATTCGCTCCAGCCCACTTTCACTGTCTCGCATTGTTTGACGCGTCTCTCTTATCTAAACAAAAACACTGACAGAATTAGTGCGGATTCAACAGTTTTGACACTTCTACATGAAATACTTCAGGGAAAAAAAATATTTCTGTTTAGCCAGCCTGTCACTGTAATTTTTTAATTAATAAAAAAAAAATGTAAAACTCAGATTAATGATGGATAGGGATGCACCGAAATGAAAATTCTTGACTGAAGCTGAAACTGAACAAAATGAAACACTGGGCCGATGGTCGAATCCCAAAAACAGTATTTTGCCAATTTTTTTCAACATCGCATAAATGAAAAAGCCAAAATGTGCTTTTACTTGTTTTGTTTGGCTTTTTTAAAAGAACAACAAGGAACATTTTTTTATATTCTAGCACAATTTAATAAAATTAAATATAGAACTAATTTAAAACAGAAAAAACAACATTAGAATGTGTTACAGGTCCCAATTTGAACACTATGTGTGAATGTTACAATAAATGTATTAATACAGCTGTTGTAATTATTATTATTATTGCCTTTTTTGGGATGTTTGTCGCATGTATCACATGGTCACGTCTTGTAAAAATTCATAAAAATGTTACTGAGCAACTGACGAATATAGTGTTTCAGCACAGATTTTCCTTGCGCTTTGGACTTTGAACCCTGGCGCTGCGAGCTCATCATTGCTGTCAGAATACATGCAATTTGTGCGCGAATAGAAAACATAACTTTCTGCAGTTCATTTACTTAATTATTTAAGGCCATTTTGCAATTTGAATTATCATACAGTAACCAGCAACAACCACCTCTTCTCATCGGAGACATGTGATGAACTAAACGCTCTCTGGCTGTCGTTGCTTGTAATGATTTTAGAGTCTTTCTCTGACAGCTTTAAATGCTTCCATACTGCCACCATGTTTGCTGCATTAGTGCATGCCTCTATTTGATCAAGTCGCATCATTGTACGGTGCAATTTATCGGTCTCTTCACTTATTACGCTGAACACAGACCAGAAGATATTTTTTTCTATTTTTGGCCAAATAATTTTGGTTGAGGAACCAGAATGCATTCGGTGCATCCCTAATGATGGAGAATTTCATGGGTATGGGTATCTCTCAGTTTGTGCGCCAGATAATTAAGACTGGGGTTCAAGAGTCAGTCACTGTCACATTCCCCTTCATGTCTATTGTCGTGTGTCCATGTGTCTCTTACACCCCCCGGAGCAGTGCGATATTCACTGGTCTGCTGATAGACTTTAGGTGCTCCTACATCTGTGGAGGAGTACGAGATGACTGTGGAGGAGGAGAAGGTCTGGCAGTTTGGAGAACCAGACATTCTTTCCTGTAGTGTAAAGAAAAAGTTACCAAGTTATGGCAGTGTGATCAGTCAACCTAAATTATTTGTGCAATTGTTTTCTGCCTAAATATCAAGAATAAATACATTTTATGTGAAACCTAAAAGGCGGTAACTTAAAGTCACAGTCTGCACTTATCCCAGCTCAGAAGCTGTAAATGATAATGCACCCTTTCCATTAACAAATGGAATGTTCTTAAACTAGAAATCAGAGTGTTTCAATAATTCTGATTTGTGGCTGTTAGGCCTTTCTGAAACTCACCATGTTCTCCATCATTCCACTCATCATGCTGAACATGTCCATGAAACCTCCACCCTGAGGAAAAAAAACCCCCAAAAAACACAAAATGCACTGACATAAAAATTTACAATGCTACACCATTTCTGCCACTAATCAAATAAGTGAGCTCCTTTGTAAAGAGTCAAGATGTCATACCATTCCCATCATGCCGAAGGGGGCCAAGGCTCCAGCTTGTGGCTACAAAGGGTAAAATATGGTAACTTTAATCTTCGATACAAGCCTAAAATCACTCATAAACACTGAGACAAACTAAAAAGATGCTGAATTTAGCATCAAAACAACAGTAAACATATTAACAGGATTTTCTTTTTCCAGAAAATGCTAATTTATGTCATCAAACTGAACTAAAACGTACTGGTTTGTCTCAAAATGATCATTGCTCATTTCTATCAAGGATAAACTGACCATTATCATTGACCAGTCAAAAATGATCAGCCAACAAACGCTCACTTATGAATTTATTGTTATGCAATATTACGACTAAAAATCGGTTTCTACCTTTTTATCAACTTCTTTTCTGTCTATTACCACAGGTTTTGTGTTTCTTTTTAGAACTGACTGACCATAGGTCTCACAGAGTTTATGCAATTCAGTTTTGAATGAGACTTGCCAAAATTATCCACAAATAATGTTTTTTTTTTTCCTTTTACTCAAACATACAAGAGGCCTATGACCAATTCTAGCATAGAATAATAGATTTAGTCATTTTTGAGCGGGAACAAATGTATGCACAGCACAAGCCCTTTTTACAGCCCTAATGTGTACCTGTATACGTGTGCGTGGATGCTGGATCTGAGGGGTGAGAGGAAACGGGTCCATCCCAAAAGACCCAAAGAGACTCCTCATCTGGTGTCTATGTGCTGCAAACGGATCCCTGTCACAAAATAACATGCATATAATTTTACAGTCATAAAACGTAGTTAAAATTAATTTTAAAGCACTAACGGATTATGATGTTCACCTCAAACCCTCAAATACAGTACTCATACTTACATCATGTATGGGCTGTCATCCACATCATTCAAATAGCGAAACATTGTTGTTGCTCTTTCTTGGTTGGTTGAACTTGCACCAGTAAATCAACTTTCGACTCTTTAATCAAAATCCAACACAACAGCAGCTCAGGAGCTCGTAATTGGTCAACCAATCATCAAGTTCCCCTCGCCAGATATGCAAAACAGTCTCAACTGGAGAATTATACAATCCGGCCTGCACGCTCTATTACCTAATCACAATATAAACCATCAATTTACCAAGCGAGATGAATAAAACACCCTGATATACTAAAGCAGCTCTGCAGAACATTTATACATAGGCGAATACCGTCGAATATTCCAGACAGGTGCTAATCCATAACAGCCTGCGAGCGATTTCAGATCGTTAGCCTAACATAATAACATGCGCGCGGAAATGATTTGTTTACAACCACGGCTTGCTTCGGAGATACAAGTCAAGGTGAATTTTATCCAGCTGGCGAGAAAAACAGCAGCACGCAGAGCAGACGGACCGACGGAAATAACCTCCGCAGATGAGCACAGGAAGACAGTATGACAAAGGAAACAAAACCGTGTAGCTCTTGGGCGAATATCTTGCGCTTCTGAGAGATTCAGGCGATTTTTTTTCGGAACGCACTACATCAGGGTCGATGCCATGTCACGCGCTGTCACTAAAAAATAGAGTCCAGTGAAGAAGAGATGCTTTTGATTGGAAGATTACGCGCACTTAGTAAAACAGGCACAAAAGCCAAACGTCAACAGAAAAGAGAGATGGGAGGGGGAGGAAGAGGAGGGGAAGAGCGCTGAGCACATTCCGGTGAAGGAAGATAAAAGTTTAAGCGAGGCTCTCGAAATTACTCTTTTTGGATCCGATCCCTTTACATTTTAGTTACCACTTGGTCATTTGAGGGTTGTCTTATTGATTTTATGAGCATAATTAATGGGATGCTTAGGCGTACAGTCACACGTAAACCCTTACTCATACACGTATGTTGGACAGTGTTTTGGAAATGTGACGGTGTATTTTGTAGTTAATGTCTTCAGTGCTCGTTAAATAATTATTTATTTTACATTTTATGAATATTATTTGGACTTCTTTTTCCCTTTTCTGTTTTTTGTGTGAGTGCACGTATAACACGTACTGATGATTTTGCAATACTGTGTATAAAAATAAAATAATAAATATAACTGTGTATATGTGTGATTGTTATATAGTGTGTGTGTGTGTGTGTGTATATATATATATATATATATATATATATAAATAATAGGCAAAATATACATATAGATGTCAAAATAATTATTTTATCTATCTGTCCTTTGTTGCAGTATTTAGACGCGAAGAGTGCATTTCTTTAAGCTAAATTATGAATTTTAAGATTAAACAGAAAAATGATACAGTTTATTGCCTGTGTTTTTGTCGCTAGATGGCAGTACACAGGACGTGAGTAGAGAATCTCTCATCGACAGAGTAAAGCCATTTTTCCACTCGAATTCAGTCACGTGATTGTACATGTACGTCCTACCGACAAGCTTTTTACAAGCATTGTATTGCACTTTAGATCATTTCAGATTTAATTTTCATTTAATGAAATAGGTATTTTATTGCTCTTCAGATATTTATTGCCACAACAGTTTGTCTAAAACCTACTGACTGCACAAAATTCAGCTTGTTCTCTACGTACCCTCAATTGTGTTATAATACCATTCCAAAAGGGGGCATTTTACAGGCTGTGAAGCCAAAACCGGATCTTCTATGGCATCGCTGAACCTTTCAATGAGCAGCTCTTTAAAGAAAATGTTTAATTCTTAGCGTGAAGAACATATTAAAAAATATAAAGGACTCTTTTGTAAAGAACCTTTTGTGGAATAAAACTGTTCCATGGATTGTAAAGGTTCTTCCTGGAACCATTGATACCATTAAAGAACCTTAAGAACGCATATTAAAAGCTGGGTTTAGCAGCCTTCTACTGTGTTAATTTCAAATATTATGATTTTATATATATCCCATTTGGATTGATGTGAAGATCCCATTATAGTCTTTAACCATAATGTTAAACTGTAGGCTCTTAATAGGAACTACAGCCCTTGTTGGGCGTGTGCGCAGGGTGGGCTGGCTGGATATCGCAGGAACTACGACGAGACGTTTTTTCGCTTTCATTCACGTCAGATTGATACTCTCAAACCCGGACGTAACCAACGCCTAGTCGCCGGAGAGGAACGGTAAGCAATTCTTAATCTGTAACAATATTCTATTTGGCTTTTAACCTATCAATCGGTTGTTAAACAGTACACGTTTTAGGCCCGTCTTTACCGTTGTGTAATTTTGATTTAGGATGATTTGTGGCCCTCTCAGCGGTGCTAGCGCGTTAGCTTAGCCTCGCAGCATCCTGTCGCCCTCATTAAACAAAACTTTGATTTACTTCTCTGCTGACAGATCTCTCAAAGATTTATTTCGTTTTCTGTTGTCACCACAAACTCCACATTTCTTCGCCGTTTACTGTAGTATTTACTTAAGTAGATTTATTAGGCTGATTTTTTAAAAACTTTATTGGTGGGGGAAGAGAGCATAATTAAGTTTTTCCTAATGCAAAATCAGACTTAAAGGATGAATAAAACACGTATCTTCATGTCATGTGTAGAAAAATCGGCTTTGAATGAACAACAAGCAGGTTCATTAGTGTTTTGCTTTTAAGCTACGTGGTATTCGGTTGTTTTATTGTCCCAAATTGGACTACAAATGTAGTAATTACTAAGGACGAATACTTTTATTAAAGTCTAATGTCAAAGTGAAATCATTCAGAAACCGTAATGTAGCTAAAAAAAAAACACGATATTGTTGCCACAAAGTGACAAAGTCGAGCCTTCCTCTCAGCAGCGTTTATATGCGGAAGCAAATGAGACGGGACACATTCTTGTAGATGTCGTTCTGTATGCCTGCTGTTGTCTCTGAAATCAAATCACATCACATTATTGGCAATTCTGTTAAATGCGTTCAACCTGCCTAATTGTGTAACAGTGGGAACAGTGAATGCTTAAAACAATGATTCACTCAAAGGTATTTTCTGAATCCCACGAGAATAGCAGTAATAACATGATTTTGAATCTCTCTCTCTCTACATAGATGCAGACCATAAAGTGTGTGGTGGTTGGAGATGGAGCTGTTGGAAAGACCTGCCTCCTCATCTCATACACAACCAACAAATTCCCCTCTGAATATGTTCCCACGGTAACGGAGTAAAGGGTGGTGGGCTCTGGGTCAGAGATTCAGGGGGAGGGGGCAAAGTGATCGAATGAGCTATTTATTGTGTGCTTTGTGCTGTTTAAGACTAGGATGTGTTTTGCAGGATATGTGATTAGTCTGAAACATTGTTAGTATTGTATGTTTAGTGTTGTCTGAACTAAAATGTGTTTTACAGGTTTTTGATAACTATGCTGTCACAGTGATGATTGGAGGCGAACCGTATACACTGGGGCTTTTTGACACAGCAGGTAATCTTTACACTTGACATGCATCTGATTTGATTCAGGTTAGCATAATAGAGATTTAAGCGTCAACATAATGCAAAGAGACATGTAAAAAAAAAAATAGCTATTGCTGTGGAAAAACTGGACAAATGGTGCTGAACTTATGGGAAAATAAGTGACAGGCATTTTACGCATCAATTCATACTTTGTCCAGATCTGCTGACTCATTCACGATTCATTATCTAGTGAATGTTATAAGAGGACCAGTGAAAGAAAATGCATATCTGGATACCGCTTTAGACAATATTATGTGTATTTGCTCTGCATAATAGGCATATGCTTCTTCTGCTCTGAAGATGATAAAAACAGATCAAACCTGCTTGTTCAGGCTGATACTAGCTATAAAATATTAATAGGATTTCAAATTGCAAATGCTACAATCTGTAGAATTAAAAAAAAAAAAAGAAAATCTTGCCCACTATGTTTGTTGATACACTGGCGTTTAAAAGTTTGGGGTCAACAAGTTTTATTTTCTTTCAAGAAATTAATACTTTTATTAAGATTTTTATTCAGTTTTAACATTAATAATGTTTCAAATAAATGCCTTAAAATATAAAACAGTTACATGGTAGTAATATTCACAATATTAATGTTATTAATGTATTTTTGATTAAATAAATTAACTTCGGTTGGCCTAAGACACTTCTTTTCAAAACCACTTCAACTTTTTAGCGACACTAAACTTTTAAACATTATGTACATTCATTTTTTATTATCTCTAACTGTTTTATTTTAAGATGCATTGGATTTCTCTTCAGTTTTAGCTGTTGTGTTCCAAGAGAGGTGGTAATGAACTGCATCGGTTCTTGTTTTCTCAGGTCAGGAAGACTACGACAGACTTCGGCCTCTCAGCTATCCGCAGACAGATGTCTTCCTTGTTTGCTTCTCTGTTGTTTCTCCTTCCTCCTTTGAGAATGTGAAAGAGAAGGTAGGTTTCCATCAAATGCTTCTTCTTTGATGCTGCTCTCACAGTTTGGGACATCAGAACTCGAAAGAACCACCTTTCTATGATAGGTTTCTTAACATTCATTGTTCTTAGTATACTAAACGGTCACAGTTTAGATGTTATGGTTTAATGTACAGATACACTATGGTATTGATACTTGCTTGACTGTTTCATATAGTCAGGCTTTAGATTGATGACACTGACGTCACACGTTGTTTAGTGTCACTAAAGAACTCTTTAGCAGTACCTGATTTTCCTGCTGGACTTGGAGAATGGAACTCATGTGAACAGACCTGAGATGTATTTAACCTGATCAAAGCGTGCATGAAAAGCACATTCATTACTGGGAGATATCAGATTTCTGGAGAAATGCTGTATTTTTGTAACTTACTTTCAGATGCATTTGTTTTCTATTCAGATTTATAGTGTAAATAGATACCTTTTAAATTAAGAATTTTAACTGGCTCTCTTTATTATGCAATTATCATTGATCACTTGCAGCATTCTGTGCACTTCGTTTTTGTTTTTTTTTACAGTCTGCTGTTTTACAGTCTATTTAAGGAACTGATTTCCTGCACAGTGGTGCTGGTTTCATGTTTCCTGTATCACTTCACAGTCTCCTTAAGAAGCAGTTTTTTAAGCAATAGAATGCTTAATAAACTATTTTATATTATCTAACATGGGGGATGAATAACCTTTTTACCATTTTTGAAGAATGGAACGGAAATGTATGTGAAAATAGGTAGCACAGATTAATTTGTAAGATAAAGGCGGTGCAGAGAATTCAAGTTCATAATGTCATGGCTCTACAGAGGCCATTCATAATTTTTTTGAGTAATCTATGAAGTTTATTATTATTTATAATGCACACACACAACACTACTTAAAAGTTTGGTTTTTGAAAGAAGACTATTATGCTCACCAAGGCTGCAGTTATTTTTTTGTTTGATGTTATTATTTGATTAATAGAAAGTTCACAAGAACAACCTTTATTTGAAATAGAAATCTTTTGCAACATTATAAATGTTTGTCAGATGCTTCCAATGTGGAATAAAAGTATTAATTAATAAAAACGTACTGAACTGGTAATATTTTGGTAACGCTTTACAATAAGGTGTCATTTGTTAACATTAATGTATTAACTAACACGAACAAACAATGATCAACACAATACAGTATTTATTCATCTTTGTTAATGTTAGTTAATAAAAATACAGTCGTTCTTTGTTAGAACATGTTAATTCACAGTGCGTTAACTAATGTTAACAAGCACAACTTGTGATTTTAATAATGCTTTACATTATTACATTACACGGGCAGCCGTGGCCTAATGGTTAGGGAGTCGGGTTTGTAATCGAAAGGTTGCAGGTTCGAGTCCCAGGTCCGGCAGG
>JAUMHE010000068.1:13447725-13460647 GCA_032359235.1 Enteromius mattozi | reverse complement strand
CACTTGGATGGGTTAAATGCAGAGCACAAATTCCGAGTATGGGCCACCATACTTGGCCACATGTCACGTCCTTCCTTTCCTTTCCTTTCCTTTAGTAAATGCTGAAAGGAACATTTATATGTATTTATATGAAACTCGGAAAAACTGAAAAACTTTGCGCACTGACAGTCAGTGCTCCGCCCAACACGAAGTCCGCTATTCAAGGCTGTTTAAAAAAGGCATGCTCTGGAATGTGATATACTCCTCTAAGGATTTCCACTGGATTGCCACCAAACTTGGTGAGCTTGATCTCAAGACATTGGGGACATTAAATTGCAAAGGGTTTTTTGATATCTCAAACGGTTTGCCCATGGCGAGTCGATAAAGTTATGGCGAAAAATAAGGAACAGGAAGTGTCTAATAATGTCCACATACATTGTCTGATTTTGATCAAACTTCAGTAGTGTGTCCATTGTGCGATGTCGATCACATAGATGTGACTATTAGAAGTCAAAGTTATAGCACCACCAACTGGCAGCAGGAAGTGTGTTTTCAGAATAGTTTGAATTCAGCATCTTATTTTTACTCGATTTGCTTCAAACTTCATCAGAATAATGACAAAATACGGCCGATGTAAAATTATTGATGGAATACTGATATCGTAAATGCCGTTGCCGTGGGGGGTGGGGGGAAGGGGCAGATTTCTTTACACACTAGAAAAAGACATCAATTAGCATTTATTATTCATTCATTTGTTTATTTTTTGCATTACAGCTTAACCAATCTGTTAGGCCTTATCCTTTTCTGTCAGATTTACTGACCTATGATATCCTGTTACATCACATTGATCTGAATTTACTTCATGGATGTAACAGTAAAACAGTTCAGCTCATAGAAAAAGACTAAGCTGTAATGCAGGTAAGAAGATTGCAAGAATATGACTAACTAAACTAAAGTTGTGTGTGTTTGACACTCTTTATAGTTTGAAATAACCCTTTCATTGGTGTATCCCTTAAATCCTAACTGCTAGAGGGTTACTGTATATGCATGTGTCTACTGGGCAGAGTTTTCCTGATGCCACTGGGGTGGTGGATGCACTGATGGCGATGGCCCGCCCATCGCTGCTTGCAGCCATATTTATTATTATTAGGGCCCGAGCACCACGGTGCGAGGACCCTCTTGTAATTGCTCCGTTTTTTTATTTTTATTCTTTTATTATTATTTATACTAGATCCAGTTAATTTGTAGGGAACTGTCAACATAATTTTATATAATTAGGTTAATTATTGTTATTTACAACATAAAAAGATCTATATCTTGGGTTTCAGAAGTGAGTGTGACAAATTGGCTTGACAGTGCCACCTATACACTTTCAAAAGTGTGCGCCTCGAGCTACATTTCACGTACATGTACGAAAATCGGTACACACATGTAACACACCAATACCTACAAAAAACTATCCTGCAGGAAGTCAGTTATTTTGAATTTTCTCAGCTAAATTTGTGTCATTTTTGCCATTTTCAGGCGTCATACTTTAACGAACTCCTCCCAGAGATTTATTCCAACTCCAAATTTGGTCAGTATTTGGTTTTCGTTGAAGGGTGTGTCCATGGCAAGCTGCAAAATTCGATGTTTCGCCATTAAACAGGAAGTTGCTATAACTCAGCCACACAATCGGTGATCTACCCCAAACTTCACATGTTTCATAAGACTCCTGACCTGAACAGATATACATGCCCATAATCCGTTATAGTTATAGCGCCACCTGCTGACAACAGGAAGTGCCATGTTTTACTCTGTAACAAACTACTTCTAGAGATTTAATGACAGCAACATTTTATTTGGTCAGTCTAATCTAAAGGCCTTTAAGATGGTAAATTGTGAAGATCTTGAGTTTTCGTTAAAGAGCGTGTCCGTGGCAGCGTCACAAATTTCGATGTCTCGGCTTGGGAATAGAAGTTACTTTTTCTTAGCCATAAAATGTACGATCTGCCCCAAACTTTACACGTTTGAAAAGACTCCTGGCCTAAACACATCTGGAGGCCAGTATTCAATTTTAATCATAGCGCCACCAGCTGGCAACAGGAAATGACTTGTTCACACTAATTTCAACATGCAATGTCCAATCTGCACCAAACTTCAGATATTTAGGCTAATATTCAGATATAATCATAGCGCCACCTATTGACAACAGGATATGTTGTGCTTTTCTCTAACTCAAGCAAACCATGTTAAATCTGCATCAAACGCGATATGTTTGATAAAATTACTGATCTGAAGACATCTACAAGCCTCCTGAAGCCACAGGAGGTGGTGAGCCCGGGTGCGAGGACCCTTTCAAAGCTGCTTGCAGCTTTAATTCTTTGTAATTTGTAGATTTTAATATAATTTTAATCTTGTACTGAAAATTTCTTTCTTGTCACATGTTTGTTTTAACTTAAGGATTGGAAAGGGGTTTAAATGAATGTTTGTTCTGATTGCACTATGAATGGCTTTCTATGCACAGTCTTACCAGTTCTTTTTCTGCCCTCTCTTTCTCTGCCCTCTCTTTCTCTAAGTGGGTACCAGAGATCTCTCACCACTGTCCACGCACTCCATTCCTTCTGGTGGGCACTCAGGTCGACCTGAGGGATGACAGTAACACTGTGGAAAAACTTGCCAAAAACAAGCAGCGCCCCATTTCACCCGAAAGCGGGGAGAAGCTGGCCAGAGACCTCAGAGCTGTCAAATACGTGGAGTGCTCCGCCCTCACACAGGTTAAAAGAGCCGCACATACCCGTGATGACATAACAGCTCTACTCACTTATTAACACTCACATGATCTACTGGGAATTACATTTTACAATCTCTTTCTTACAGAGAGGCCTGAAGAATGTATTTGACGAGGCGATACTCGCCGCCCTTGAACCTCCGGAGACCAAACCCAAGAAACGCTGCGTCCTTTTGTAGGAACACAAGCAGTGGGTGATGCACTCACTCCAACAAGAGAGGCAAAGAAAAAGAAACATTCTGGTGGGGTTTTTTTTAAGGTTGGTAGGGCTTGGGGTTTGGAGTGGAGAGAGTTAGAATTGGGAAAAATTACGGGAACACAACAAAAAAACAAAACATTATACTGGAGTTGGAATTTGGCAACAAAAATGGTATTGCAAATGAATGCACACTGTGCCTTTATAAATGTTTCTAGAACAACAGAAGAAATTAGAGAACCCTGGAACTAATAACACCCCTGCAAACAAAGAGCATAACAATAAAAAGAAAAAGATATATGTGCACTTTACGCATGTAATGTCTTGCAGAACAACATCTAGATTCACTTTAATGCTTTAAGTGTCAGTTACATGTAATGGATCCAAAAAAAGTGTGACAAAATGGCACAAATAGATGAGATTAAATGCTTCAGGTTTCTGATCGGCATCCAAAATGATTTGTTTTTTAAATGCTTTTGCTAGACAAATGCGGGTTTGTCTTTGACACATGCTTTTCTCTAAGCCGCACAAGAATGGTTAGCACACAGTGTCTATAAACAGCACATTTCATAAAGTGCAAAGCCGAACATGCTGACTGCTGTGATGAACACTTCTGCAAGGCTCAGCTATTGCTCTGTAACCTGTGGATAGTGTGCGTGCAGAAGCTGATTTCAGCTTTCTTGAATCTCCTCAGTTGAGCATTTTTGCCGCGTCGCAATATTGCAATGGGCACAAAAGCTATTCTTGACAGATTTGCCTTTTAGTGTTGTTATGGGGTCCGTTTTCCCGTTTTTAATGTTTTGCCAGTTCTAGATGCTGGACTCGCATGACAACTCTAGGCAGGTTCTGTTTTACGTGTGGTTCACATAATGTTGTTTATACGTACTGGACTGGATCTGGCACAAAGCAAGCTAATGTGATTGGTTTGGGCATATAATTAGCTCTAATCACTGACAATGGCGCTGAAACGGAACATATACAAAAATAAACAATAACAATTTTAGATATTTTTACAATTTTAATGTTGGATCAGAGTGTTATGGCCATAGAAATTACACTTTATGGCCACATCCCCTCCTGAGTGACCTGTGTTATATGGTTTGTAAGAGAGTTTGGGACTTGAGTGGGAGCCAATGGATTTTAGTTCACAAGCATTTGTTTCTTCCTGTATGAGCCAGACTGTTCTCTTCTTCTGTGGTTCATGCTCCTAGAATCTCTCTTAAGTGCATTTACTCTCGAGCCATGCAGTGCCTTCTGCTGGCCATTTAGAAAACTGAATTTTGTTTTGTTTGTTTTTTTCTTTTTTTTGTTCTCTTTATGTTTTGACTTCGAGTATGATGTATTAAATGTATTACTGTTTTACTCTTGGGTGAATGAATAGTGGTGACATTTTGAAACTTGAGGTTTTTTTTTTTGAAAATGACTTTATTTTATTTTTTTCTAGAGTACCATTTGATTGTGATTTATTAATAAAATAACAATTTGAAATGTAATATTTTGAATAACCGATCTTAACAGTCGTGTGAATAAAAAGGAGGAGGATAACCAATGATGATTATGAGGATGGTTTAAATGTGGCCTTTTCTTAGTCAAGTTCTGCGGTGTTTGGAATCTCACTATATTTGTAATAAAAGTGGTGCGACTGACACACAGCTGTATTTTTATCCTGTCTTTTAGATGATTAGATGGTTGTTTAGTGTGTACCATGCATACTACCATTCAAAAGTTTGAGGGTCAGTAAGATGTTTTTTTTTTCCAAGAAACTTAATACTTTTATTCAGGAAGGATCTGAATATTCATCAAAAGTCACAGTGATGTCATTTATTATGTTACAAAAGATTTCTGCTGCTTAATATTTATTTAAAAGTCTTGGATAAAAACCATAAAATATTAAGCAGCACAATTGTTTTTACCATTATTAATAAATGTTTCTCCAGCAGAATGATTTCTTGAAGAATTATGTTACACTGAAGACTGGAGTAATGATACTGGTAATTTAGTTTTGCCATCACAATAATAAATGACTTTTAAAAATGTTGTTTTAGCTGCAAAATTTGTGTATTTGATTGAATACATGCAGTTCTGCTGATCCTAAGAGATTTTTAAAAACATTTTTAAATAATCCTACTGATCCCAAAATTTTGAATTTAATTTATTAATTTAAAATGTGTCAATCTATTTTTAACAAGCACAACTTTCAACATGTAGGATGTCAAACATCTTTATTTTAGGCCATATAGGTTATAAAAATGAGATAATGCCAATAAATGAGCCTCTATGCAATAGGACAAGCCGAAACAAAACACAGCTGAAGCCGCAGCGTTTGCAGGTGGAACTTTCCATCCAGAGATAATGCCACACTGGCATGATGAAGTCAAATAAATAAACACAATCAGCAAAACTGAAAAGAAATTCATAAATACAGTAAACAAGGAGAAAACTCTAGAATTAAATGCTAAGGCCTCAAATTAAACTAACATTATTCTTCTGCTATTATTCAGAGGTTAATCTCAGCTTTAGGAGCGTTGTCTGAGCATGTTAGTTAATGGTTTTGTAGCATCTACGAAATTTAATAGCATCTGCATGTTCCTTTTCAGCAAAAGTGCAATTGAAGATTAAAATAATGATATAATGTAATGTCACATCTGAAAGAGCTTTAAAGTCACCAAATAGTAGACGTGATGCAGAATGATTTAAATGGAGCTGGTTTGTTGGTCGCTCTTCGTGTGGGCATTAATGCAGGCTGGCATGAGATGAGGTGCTTCCGGTGTGGTTGTGTGGTTTTCCAGGTGCGTCTTATTCTCGGCAGGTGTGTATGAGCACTGTGTTCTTACACTGCTGGCAGCGAACCGAGCAGCACCAGGAGAACTTACAGGAGCAGCGCTGGACCACCTCAGCCCGGCCTGCTCGAAAACCTGGGCCACAACATAACAGTTCACATCCGTCTGGTGCCAGCCGTGAGGTTCCTAGGACACGGAACAAGGTTAAGAGTGGTCCACAAAACCAGGGTATGATTAGAGAATTAATGATCAGAATTTATATACAAGATTAAAGATTATTTTGTGTCTAGTTTTTACATGTTTACCATTACAACGTCGTCCTGCAGTGCCAGGAATGCCATTGTCTGGATCCAGGCGGCAGAAATCTGGTGAAGGGGCTAGATAGACCAAGTCCCGTGCCGCTGGTGGCTTCACTTGGGGGTCCCGTGGAAGGAGAGCTGTCCGAGAGCCCACACGTGTCAGCCGTACCTAAGCAGAAAGTATAACATTTGACCTTAGATACACATATTTATGCTGCCTTCAACAACACTACAATGGCAAAATTCTAATGGTAGCAATGCTTGCATCCTCTGCAGAGAATGCAGTCCCATAATGCATTGCGACAATTGACTATTGTACCTATTGTAAGTGCTACGTGTTGTTTGGTGGAGACAACCTACATTTTTCAACGTTTAGTTGTTTAAGTAACCATATTCAATGGTGGAACTTTTTTTTATCTGTCATTCTCAGTGCTTTATGGGATTGTAGTTCTTTCCCTCATTAAAGCTATTAAGCAGCTTTGAGTCTTTTTGTCTAATATTTATTTGCTTCAAATCAAAATTTTAATTTTATGATTTACCTTGTAGGCTTGGTTTATGGCTTATAAAAAAGATTCCTTTGAGAAATTTTAATAAGGGAAAAACACTATCAACAAATAGGCCTAACTAACTAAAACCAAACTCAGAAAAACAAACACTTGAACATATATACATACGTGTGGTAAGAACTACGTAGAATGTCAGTATCCATCTTGGTATTTGAAGCGTAATTCGATTTTTTTTTAGTTTGGCACGTCCCATTCATTTACATGGAGAGGGTGGCTTTATGACCTATTTTGCAGCCAGCCACCAGGGGGCGTTTAAAACGTTTTGGCTTCACTTTTCAGGATGTGTGTGGCACACTTGCTTCCAAATCAGCCACTTATGAGGTTCCATCTCAGTTAGTTTTTGGAACAGAGCCACTGTAACATACCTCTGTGGCCCCATCAAAGCGTTCTTTCAGCACAGCACCGACCCGGCGGAATGGAGGCATGACCTTCCAGCAAGTTCTGAGCTCACAGGACCCCGAAACACCATGACACTTACACTCAACCTGCATGTTATGGAGGATCGCCTGAACAAAGATAACCATGAAAACCATGCAGCCAAAGATGAGTTTTAATATCAGTAAGTGAAACATCTCACTTGCCTTTCGTCCTGCTTCATTATTGTGAATGTTCATTAGCGGCCGCCCTGACGACATGCCTTTAGCTCTCTCTGGCTCATCCACAAAGGTCTGAGAGAGTGCAACGCCATAGGACAGATTATCAGAGCAACCTGACCACTGGAAACCTGAAGGGTGAGTGAGAGGCATAAGTTTGTTTACATATATATATGTATATATATATACGTGTGTGTGTGTGTGTGTTTCTTACCTTCAGGACTGACTCCCCTAACCTTTCGGTCACAGCCGCACCTCTCAAGTTCTCCTCTGCTACAGCCTCGAGTCACTGCCACAGCGACTGCTGCTGATGAAAGAGCATGGACAAAAGCCGCCTCACGGGTGCCTGAGGACAGCACACACGTGGAACAGGACTAAATTAAGTTGTCTAAGTTATTTAAGGTTGAAAAATGTTAGAAAGTGGTCTGTTATTAATAATCACTCTGAAATGGTGGTTCTCAGCCATTATGATTATGTCCAACACAATATATTTGTAAATACTTTTAGTATTTTTTTTGGCCATGTTTTCCGAGGGCTCCTGCTGGTTAAATTAAATTAAATGAAATTAAAAAATTAATTAAAAAGCGAATTAAAAATTAAATTAAAATAAATAAATAATTTCATTATTGCCCATACTTGAGCCATGAAGGTAAGGTTATATTCAAAATTGTAGCTTAAAGTGACATAATCCAATATATTCTGATACTGTATGTTGTGACAGCATTGTGTTGTAACCTTGGTTCATGACTCGTCCAAATATATTGATCCCGCGAGGGGTGGTGGAACAGTTCCAGCGACGGTTTCGAAACTGGTGTTGACACTGCAGTGGTTAAAACCAAACAAATAGCTGTAAACCAGAGTTTATGAATCTAGATATGAAACTGTTTAAATTTAAAGGTTAAAGCTCATCTCTAGCCATTTGTGGGCTAAAATATGACCGGAGTTGGTTGTCACAAGCAATAGAGAGAACAAAAGTGGTGTGTTCTCTGTTTTTTTCTTATTGTTTTTCTCAGTAGAAATGTACAGTACAATACTTATTTATTGCCAAGTGTGTTTACATACACAAGGAATTCATCTTGCTGACAGGAGCATTCTGTATAAACATTTTTTATATTATTCTTTACCATCACGTTCTTGAATGTCAGTACTGTATGTTCACAAAACTGTCATTGTGTTTCAGTCTCTCTCACCTCCTCAATGACCATCTCTGAAGCCTTTCGCACAGACTCCATGACCTCCCCCCGTGCCCGGCACACCCCGACTTGGCCTGGTGTCAACCCCCTCAGACGGCCACATGGTTCTGCACCAGACACAGGACGCGAGCGTGGCAGACGAGCCAGAGAACTACACAGACAATACAGCGCAGCAAGGAACATGGAGGATACATCAATACATACACATAAATAAAAGCACAACATTTTGTAGGTAAATTGAAAACAGCAGGAAGAGGTCACAAATAGAGTAGAAACAAAGAAAATGTGTAAAAATAAAAATACGGCATAATAAACAAACAAAGCCAACTTACAGCCAGTTGCTTGCCATGGTGAGGTGGGGTGCCCATAGCAACAGCAGGAGGAGTCGTCCCGTGAGAGTCACGGAGGACACCGTTGGCATCAGATTGCCTGTCTGTCTGACTACCTGTCTGTCTTTGAATTAGTGAGCAGCTCTTGTTTCTTTCAGTCTTACAGCTGTGCCTGTTACGTTGGGGTTGTTCCCCTCATATCTGTCAAAATCAATAAACAGGAAATTACATTGCTAATTTTGACATTATTGCGTGATATAATTTTCTATTATGATATAAAATTAATTGCCAATTGCTTGAACTGCTCATACTTAATCACTACTTCTGCATATGCATGACCGGTATAATAGCAATTACATTTTTACAGATAATGACTGGCATCAGAGTATGTTTATTTATTTTTGTTGTTTAAATGAGCAAAATACAATATCTAAACAAGGCAAATAGTTTGACAGACTTTACAGTGTAAAGATTAAAGAGTTCTTAAATGTGCTATTTCTAATATAATACATATGATCTCAGTCACTAGTTATAGTATTCAATCACTACAAATGCAAAAAATAAGTTTTTTACCACTTTGAGGTCCAAAAGCATCCAAAATATTCCTTTTGGTGAACTGCTGAAATTAAGTTTCAAATCTGCTAATTAGCCAAATATATAATCTGCTTGATCTAATGTAATAATTTACATTAATTCCACTTAGGTTTTGAAGATAAAATGCCTCTAAGTTGTAATCTTATTGTCACACATAGAGAGATAGTCATCTTATGACATTGTCATACATAACAAAAAGAAAAGAATCTATCTCTCAATATCTTGTTGATTAAATAAAATAAAGGACAAGGAAAACAAATGCACTAATTAGATAGATAAATGATCAGAACCCCTTTTGTGATATCCCATTTTCTTAGATCCTCTAAAAATGTTATTCCTTGCCCCAGCTAACAAAAAATATATTATCTTATCCTAAGAAAGCACTTTCATTTCCTTCAGATCTGTATCAGTATATGTGGGGAAAAAAGTTGCCAGTAATCCAATTTGTCCTCCAAAATGAGCAAATCCAAAGGTTAAAAAAAACATAAGTGTGGATGAAGTGATGGTTGTGGGGTTATAAAGGAAGGATGGATAAAGGGTGGGAGGGTTGGAGACCGCAGGGAGGGGAGGGGTGAAGGTTTCGGCCATAGTACATTAACATTGAGGGATGAGCTTGCACTCATTGTCCAATTTACTCAGGACGTAATACGTGACCTCTGCTTAATGAGTCCTGCAGGATGGTGCCTTTGACTCGTGGGATTATACAAATGCTAACACGCTCGACTGTGTGTTTGTGTATGTGTTGTGCGTCAAAAAGAGGGCAAGTGACCAAAAGTAGAGTGCCAAATCGCTGTCTAAAAGCATACATCTGTGAGTAAGTGAGAGAGAGAGAGAGAGAGGGAGGGAATTCCTTTTGTCAGTGCATGTGACTTGAGCATCTGTTACCTAGTATCAGTAAAGGCTGCATCGGAATATGTTGCCCTTAAATCCTGAGACTCTCACAAAAGAGTTGCGCTTGAAAGCCAGTGGAAATTGATGGAGAAATATGTGCCGTAACAATAAATAACCTGATAGATAGAACAGCAGGGGAAGGGTGCTCAGACCTGTCCTGAAACGGGCCTGTGTGAACGTGTCTTACCTAATGTTTAATTTTCCCAAACTTTTGTTGCTCTTTTTACGAGTGTCCCCCCCTCCCCCTTTTCTTTCCTCTCTCTGCCCTGCTCCCTCTTTTTCTCTCTCTCCATATTGTCTTCGAAGAAGGGATGACATTTAGACAAGGAGAAGAAAACACAGTGCTGACAAATATTAGAACTGAGGCAAATAAATCACCAGAGAGAGAGAGACAGGGAGAGGGAGATCTTGGATTTCTGCTGTGGCCCTTGAAAAGTACTTGGACATTTAAAGGGAAAGTTCACCTAAAAATGTAAAAATCATTTACTCATCTTCCACTTGTTCCAAACCTGTATGAGTTTCTTTCTTCTGTGGAACACAAAAGAAAATATTTGGAAAACTGCTGATAATCAAACAGTTGACGGTAGCCTTTGAGTACCATCTTTTTTTTCCATACTACGGAAGTCAATGGCTACCATCAACTGCTTGATTACCAACAACCTTCAAAATATCTTCTTTTATGTAGAAAAAGTAAACTCATACAGGATTTTGGTAACTTGAGGGTGACTAAATGATAACAGATTTTTTTTATTTATATGTAAACTATCCTTTTAAGCCACACTTCAAAAACATTATTATTGTTAAATTATTAAATGAGGTGGCATCTAAAAAAACAACCAAAACAATTCAGAGCAGTTACTTATACACAGATAGCAATGAACATGTCTAAATATTTTTGTCTACAATTTTTAACAATCTCTCTCTTCCTCTATAAATTATTTCAAACATAATTATGCATTTATTTAAACAAATGTCATTTTGCCTTTTTTACAAATATTTTTATGGAATGTATGTTGTTATAAAATGTTAAATATTTATACTTTTTAAAATGCATTTAGCTTTTGTGGCTTAATATAATGAAACATTTTCTTTTTCTTACAAGCATTTACTCTTTTTATTTATAAAATCTAGAATTATGTTGCTTTAAATATCTGCATAATTTAGTTTTTATACATTTTTATGCTAAATATTCAGAAATTTCAGACCTAACAATTACATAAACTACATATAATTGAATTTCTTGGATATATCCCTACAGTTGTAGATCTTGAGAAAACGTCACAGAGCCATTTATTTACTTAAATACACCTCTAGGTCTGTTTTACTGCTGAACTCTCCTGCACCTCGGCAAGCAAATAAATAACTGTGCCCCCTTACAGATTCACGGCCATTCTCTCCCCTCCCTTGCACTGTTTCACCCCTCTTCTCGTCGTATTCTCTCTTTGTGTCCTGCCGTCCCTCGCAGTGACGTCTTGCACCGTCTCCCCCAGCAACGCCATGGCGACCTGCACCCCCATGTCATGTCCGGCGCCTCTCTTCTCCTCATCTCTCCATCCGCTCAGCCCTTGCTCGTAAATAAAATCTCTTCTTTTTAAATCAAGTGTCCCATCTGTCGGAATCTGTTTTACACTCTCATTGGAGATGTCACTGTGGCTAATTGTGGCTGTTTTGTGTGATTTAACATGGGCTCAAGTGGACACCTGCGCTGGACTGTTCATTACATTATTTGAGAAAATTATATATATATATATATATATATATTCATAATATTCACCTGCGTGCAATATATATAAATAAAAAATTTACAAATATACTGTGTATGTGTGTGCATATATTACACATTCATTTATTTAATTTGCATATATACATATATATGTACAAATTATACATATTTTTTTATATATGGATATATTGTATTATATTAAATTATATTAAATTGTTCGCATTTGTAATTTACTTTGGATAAAAGTGTCTGCTAAATGACTAAATGTAATATAAATGTAAATTCACACACACACACACACACAAAGTACATACAAAATCATTTAAATGTCTCTGTGTGTGTGCTGTTAGAACATGCATCAGAACACACCATGACAGCACACAGTGATTATTATTGGATGGCTTGTTGACCTCATTCTGGAACGCTTGCACTGAGTTACTGCAGACCACTGAGAGAATATTATGGGATAGAAATGACAGCCCTCCAATCTGGCAATCCCTCCCA
Organism: Enteromius mattozi; assembly: GCA_032359235.1. Lineage (NCBI taxonomy): Eukaryota > Metazoa > Chordata > Actinopteri > Cypriniformes > Cyprinidae > Enteromius > Enteromius mattozi. Next base: position 13,448,230 of record JAUMHE010000068.1, on the reverse strand, counting down.
ATCCAACTAAATATTCCACAAACTACACACATTCAGTCAGTGTTCTGTAAGAACTGAATGAACGCCAGAAGGACTTTCTGTAAAGCATTGCTGAGTCTTGTTGATTTTAAATTAAGATGGCATCAACTCATCTGCAGGACCTAAAGTGACATGATCATGTTCTTTGTTTGTGAATGATGCAGTTCATGTCTCATCCATCCATCTCGCCACTGGATGTCCTCACTGCTCTTTTAATGAGAGGAAGGTGATGCTAGAATGTTTGTTCTTGTTGCAGAATTGGTATTGGTTATCACCTGGAACAAGCGTTTAAAGTAGCACACTCATCATTTGAACTGTGTCCGCAATGTCAACATTCCTCTGATCTTCAGGAGAGTATTATGGGATGGAAGTGAGTATGGTGGTGGGGGCTGGGGGCTGCAGGGTGACCCCCCCCCCCCCCCCCCTCACCACACACCTCCCTGAACAGTCTGCCATGATTGGTGACTGTGAGCTACACCTCAGGGGG
>JAUMHE010000068.1:13430749-13447625 GCA_032359235.1 Enteromius mattozi | reverse complement strand
GGTGACTTTTTGGTACACATAAGGTGCCCCCCCCCCTCAACCCCCCCAATCACCATGGTGACTGATCTACTTTAAGCAGAAGGGTGTGCATAAGCATGTGTGTGTTGGGGGACATGCACCTCAAGCACTGATGCATTTCTGCTGTTGTACAGGAGAGATGCACTGTGATGTGAAAAGGTAGATAGGACATAGTATTCAAAGGACGGTACAATACAAAAAAGGCTACAGATATCTCTCCTCTGCAGCTTTTCAAAGACAAAGGGAAAAAGACTCTTCTTCATTTTTTACAGATTTATGAAGAAACTGTCTAGTGAATACAGTGACCTTCTGCTTAACCTTTTAGGGTCTTTTAAAGAATCCCTTCATTATCCAGGCCATAAGGTCATGATTTGTGTAAATAATTACATAATTATATTTATATGATCATTGTACATGTAATTATACACAAAGAGCCGAGTAGATTATTTAAAAATTGTAGTCCATTACAGATTACATGATGAAAACTGTTAGCAACAGAATCTAGATCACTTTTTAATCAAACTTGTTTTAAACCTACCATTAAAAGCAAAGAGAACAAATCCAGAGTCTGGAGATTCAAAATATTTTTGTCTAGACTTCCAGAAGGTCACAGTGTGTTTCACAGCTATACAACACCAGCATATTTGTTTCATAAATGGCCCAATACAGTTGCTTGAGAGATGCTTTTTCCCCTCCAACACTTGTGAATATAGTCCAAGCTAAATACTTTGACATAGTACAGAGGAAAAAGATTCAAGAGAAAAAAAGAATGAGGAAGAATCAATAAATCAGGAATAATTTACTGCCATTGTGTGAAAAATATGTAATCATGTAATCCATTTAAAAAAGTAACTGTAATCTAATTGAAATGCAAAAAAAAAAAAAAAAGTAATGTATATTCTAATTAAAGTATATAATTTTTAGAATGTAGATTTCATGGAATCAGTTACACGTGTGTGTGTGTTTTACAAATCTGAATTTCCAGGAGTTGGATATCAGACTAATGTGTTTCAGGATGGAGGATATACAGTAGATGCTGTAGACCTCAACAACACCTAAAACACATAACAGTGAAAAAACAAGAAACAGCTGACTTTTATTCTCTAAAATAGAATTAAAACTAAACGCCTCAATTTTTGCAATAAATCAAGGTTGACACAAAACCCTCTTAAACGTGTACAAACATGTCTCATCATAGACATTCGCAAACAAGTCTCAGTTAAGCTTAAGTGGTCAAATATGGTAATAACGATAATGGTAAGTAAATAAGGTATCTTCAACGTAACGGAAAAATCAAATAATATTAAATTATAATATTGGTTTTGGCCCTTATCACTGGCTGCAGCCATGTCCTCATCTTGTATGAAACACCTGTGATTCAGCAGCAGTTAATGCACTCACATTCATGTAGTCTTATGACAATTAGCATAATGACAAATCTCACCAGATCTAGTAGCGTCAACACCCTGCATGGAAATAAACCACAATGCAGTGCAAAATGTAACAAGTAAAGAGGACATACACTTACTCAAATATGTAGTAGGAGAGCTGCTGATATCTTTGATATTCAAGTACAAATTTGTGAAAAAAGAGCACGGTAACTAATTACATTTACTCAAATACTGGGATTAAACTCAGTTCTATTACATCTGAGCAGAACCAGGAGATACAGGAAATCCTACACTTCAGCCGCATTTGTTTGTCTACATGACTGGCAAGTTCCTCTCGTGAGAAACAGTGTACAGTATAATTATAAACAGAAGTGACTGCTAAATACGTATTTCCTAACTCATTTTTTTATTGTTGCTTTAAATAGATATACACGGCCAAAACTAAACCTGTGATGCTTGAATGCATCACATAAACATGACTTCTGCATTTCATTCACTCCTGAAGTGGCATTGACCTGTTGTAAAGTCACTGGAGTTCAGAGAGTCTATTTCGGCTGATCTGATTCATAAGAGTTAGTGCTACACGGCTTCTCACAGACTTATTAGGCTACAGAAGTCAGTTTTTAGACTTCGGTGGGATTAAAAAGAAGAACTGTTGCACCTTGACATTTCGTCACCTCTGAAACTGTGAAGTGTCACTGTTGTAGATGCGTGGCGTTTGACAGATCCCTGAAGTGCACTACTTGTTAGTCGACTTCCAACCAGGTGCTCATATGCGTTTTTTGTCACTCGTGCACCAAAAACCCAGCCAGGTGGACAGACAGACGCAGATTATTATGGTCTGTCGCCAGCGGCCTGGGGTTTCCCTGGAGACCATGTGACTGGTGTTGTTTTTTTTTTCTTCCCTCTCTTTTAGGAGTTGTGTTTATTATGGGATGTCAGAGCGGCCTGCTTATGACTATTATGGGATGCCGGAGAGGGCGGGAGGGGGCAGTGTCTCCATAGCAACGTGGTTGCTAAGGGGGCAGGGACTAAGAAAGGGGAAGGCAGTGTGTACTTGCTGGTACTGTGTGCGAGGGGGAGATGATTATTATGGTCTGTAGGTTGCGAGGTAACTATGCAGAGTTGAGTGAGTGTTGTAGGGAGGGGGGAGCGTGCCTAGGATTATTATGGGATGTCTCTACCCCCCCTGATTTCTTTGTGTGTATGAGGATGTTCGCTTCTGGTCACTGACGCTGGGGAAAGGGGAGAAGAGTGGACGACGTCTCCCAAAGATTTACACCTTTTCGGAGCTTCTTTTTGTTTTTCTGTAATAGGTAGTAGTAACCTGCAGCTTTCGCGTCAGACTAAAGCTGATCATACCGCCGACTATCTACACCTTGGACTGACCTGTAAGTCAATTCCTCCCACCCACCTTCAACCGCCTGCGTTGAAAAAAATATATATGTAACGTTACGTTACATGCAAATACAATTGCGTTTCTCGGCGAGTTTTTAAAGCATAATAACAGAAAATAAACATATCTAAAATTACTAACTTACAACTGCGAGACACCGCGTTATAAAGCGCCGTGTGGTGTTTGTCGGGGGCTTCGCGACCTCCGCGTGTTATTTTTTTCATGGAGGAAAGTTTTAGAGACACGAATCTAACCAGAAACGAAAGCAGATAAGCGCTTTAACTCAACTCATCCAGCCGGCTGCCATTTTCCCTGCAGCCGGATCACTTGACTATGTTTGCTAGCTTTGCTAACTTGATTGACAGCTAAGTTGAGGCGTCTTTCGCTCGGACCGAGCGAGAAAGTTTACGAAAAAAGCCGAAATGACACGACTACGTCAAACTCTTTTGAACACTACACGCTCTATGATGTTGGAGTTATGAAATGCCATAAGCGTTAATTGATTTTTAATTCGTCTTTACACAGCTAGCCTCCCCTGTCACTTGTTTATATCCATCTATCATGTGTTGCTGCTAAAAACCAAACCAAGATATTGTTGTCATTTGTATTTTATCAAGCGTCCGGACGGGAATATGTCGGCGAGTGAAGACGACAGGGACCATTTTGGACCCATGAGAGATGGTAAGGTTTAGCTGTCCTGTCAGGACCCTCATTAACCACATCATGTTATATAACCTCCCAAATGAGCCCAAACAAGCAAATTGACATGTTAGAGTACTTCTAAACAAATCGTCATTTTTGTAAGGAGAACGCCGCTAGATTTAATGTTAATGTATTTTGCTCGAGATGGTGAGCCACGTGTTACTGCATCATACGCCTATATAAAGCCAGATCTTTAGTTTATGATGTATAAGCGGCAAGCTGTATATAAAAGTCAAATCACTTCCTGTATCACTGGTCAGCAGCAGATGTTCAAATGAAAGATAAATCTCATTGTTACTGACTCCTTAGTATATTAAGATCGAAAAATGCTTGTTTTTCTACCTCAGTGACCATACCGTGTGTAATATCGTTAGCACAGTGTGTCAAACCCATTTGTTTTGGCTTTCCTCTTCTGGTCGTCCTCGGTAATGGCGTTGCTAGCCCAGCCTATCAGCAGAGAGCTTATAATAAATGAATGATTTCAAAGCAAGAGCCTTATGCCCTAGTTTCACTGCTGCTGACATATTTGGACAGTAGACTTACATCTTGAGGCAGGAATGTACAAACATAATGTATTCTGAAGGCTTTAAGCTCTGATAAAAACATCACAATGTACTACATTACCTTTAGTCATTGCATTCAAGACGTCATGAAGTTGAATTAAAAGTACTGTATAAATTCAGAAAGGATAGGAATGACAGAAAATCAAAATTGAGATTGTTAGGCTTTAATTGTTTATGTTTGATGTATGCTGTGTGTCTGTGTTTTGGACAGATGATGCTGATGAACCAATATCAGAGGCAGAAACACCCAAATCCAAAAAGAAGAAGAAAGCAAAGAAAAGCCGTGAAAGCAGGAGCAGTAAACGACAGAAACTTCTCAGGGAGGTTAGTGGAGCGCACCTTACAATTTAGTTTACGTTTTTATTAATCAAAGAATTAAAAAAAAAGTATCATGGCTTTCACAAAAATGTTAAGCAGCACAATTGTTTTTAACATTGATAATAACTGGAAATGTTTCTTGAACACCAAATCAACGTATTAGAATGATTTCCCAATAATAATATAATAATCCTGTTGCACTAAAGACTGAAGTAATGGCTGCTGAAAATTCAGATCACCATCGTAGAAAGAAAATCGTTTTGTTTTTTTGTTTTTTTAATATAAATAATTTTTACAATAGCCTATTACTGTTTTTACTTTAATTTTGATCAAATAAATGCAGCCTTATTGAGCATAAAACTTCTTTCAAACACAGTGTGTTTGTATTCACCACTGCAGTGTCACATCAATCATCATTTGCCATTACCATCACTCTTAAACATGTTTACATAAACAAGCACTGAACTGAAAGTTTCTTCCATTAGTTTATCTGATAGTATACATCCTTGGGTGGTTATTGGGGTCTAGGATGTTCCTGTCAGCTCTCCTGAAGTCTTGGAAGCAATCCGAATGGTAGAAGGCGAGGAAGACGAGGAGGACAAAATGATACGATCTGAGAGTGAAGGGAGTGACTATGCCCCAAGCAAGAAGAAGAAAAAGAGATCCAGCTCCTCCAAGGAGAGAAAGAAGGGAGGTTCAGCGGGAGAAAAGGCTGGTGGCTCATCAGGCGGAAAAAGCAAACGTAAAGACCCAGAGCCCGAGGAGGAAGATGATGATGATGATGATGATGACGGTCAGGTAAGGGTTAGCCAAAAGGTGGCCATTGTTAATCCCAGGATTGGTATTAAAACCTGATGTCACATGAGTGTGATCTGATAACTGCAAATACATAAATAAAAACACAGCTTTTACAAAAATATAAATGAATAATACAGTTGCACAGGATTCATAATACAATTAGTCTCTTATTATTTATTGTGGAAACCATGATGCATATTAAAAAAATCACTATAAATTGCTGTTTAAAAGTTTATTTTATTAAAAAAAAAAATACTGCCCCCTAACTTTTGAAAAGTAGTGTGTGTTTTTGGATAAAGGTTCAGGTCACGTGTGTATATCTGGTTATATTTTTAGGATTACATTCTCTAGTGTTATTCACCTGTCATCCTCTGTTCTTCTTTCACAGGAGCCCAAATCTTCCTCTCAGCTATTAGCAGATTGGGGAATGAAAGACATAGACTACACCTTTACCCAGGAGGACTACAATTCTCTCACCAATTACAAAGCTTTCAGTCAGTTTGTCAGGTAGAACAGCAGTCTGTTTTTGTCCCATTTCTGTTATTGCCTCGAGTAAACATCTTTATAATATCCTATTGTTATTTTACTCTGTTGACTAATCTGAAATATTTTTTCTCTTCCTGTTTAGACCATTAATAGCTGCTAAGAACCCTAAGATTGCTGTGTCAAAGATGATGATGGTTTTGGGGGCTAAATGGCGAGAGTTCAGCACTAATAATCCCATGCGAGGCTCAGCGAGTGCAAATGCAGCCCTGGCAGCTGCCAACGTAGCTGCTGCAGTGGAGAGTATGGTGACCAGGGTGGATGGAGGAGGGGCTGCTCCCATGGCCACACCCACATCAACAGCAGCTCCTGCTGCCCCACCCCCATCCCAGCAGCCCCCAGTGGTTCCCCTGCGAAAAGCCAAGACCAAAGAGGGCAAAGGTCAGAGGAAATATGAGATTTGATTGGAAATCAAAATACCAGGATCAGAAATAATTAACAAAGAAAAAAATAAGGAATTTCGGGGGGTTTCAAAGGTGAGTTTGTGATGTTTTTTTTTTAATCTACTAAATATTGTCATTTATATATCTGATCTAGGCCCAAATGCACGTAGAAAGACCAAGTCCACCCCAAAGCCCCAGGACAAAAAGTCTAAAGCGAAGAAAGTGGCTCCACTCAAGATTAAACTTGGCAATTTCAAGAGAAAACGTTCATCTGTATGTATCTGTTCTGCTTACATTTATTTCAGCAACATAATGAAAATTAGCTAAATTATACATTATTATTAATGTTTATTTAACATTATTAATTTATTACTATTATAGTTAATATTATTAATAATAATGAATGTATTAATTATATACAGTATTTACATATATAAGATATATTCTGCTGTTTAACAGTTTAGGGTGACTAAGTTTTCTTGTTTTTGAATTGGTACTTGAACAGCAAATCAACATGTTAGAATGATCCCTAAAAGATCATGAAACACTGAAGACCTGGAGCAGTGGCTGCTGAAAATTCAGCTTTGTCATCTCCTATGTTTTAAAACATTAAAATAGAAAACATTTATTTTACATTGTTCACTGTATTTGATCAAATAAATTCATAAAGAATGCTTACCAAAGCAATTATTTAAGAATTCTTTAAAAAAAATTCCTAACCCCAAATTGTTCAACAGCACTGAATATATATTTTAAAAATGATTCCTTATTTTTTTGGCTAACATCACTAACTTGTTTTCCACCTCTTCACCCATGGTTCCTTCTCTCAGAGTGGTGAGGATGATGATGGTGAGAGCGATTTTGACAGTTTCTCCATAAGTGATGGATCCAACAGTCGGAGCAGCCGCTCAAAGAGTAAAAAATCCAAGAGCTCCAAAAAGAAGAAGAGTGAGTCAAAAACAGCACAACTTCGATTACTCTATTCATTTTACTGAACACACACACACTGTAATGAACACACTATAATACTTTTTGGCCATTTTCCAGCCAATTACATTTGTTATTAACCCTCGTTTTCTTTCGTAGTGGATGAGGATGCTGACGGCTATGAGACTGATCATCAGGACTACTGTGAGGTGTGTCAGCAGGGTGGTGAGATCATTCTGTGTGACACCTGTCCAAGAGCCTATCACATGGTATGTCTGGATCCTGACATGGAGAGAGCCCCAGAGGGCACATGGAGCTGCCCCCACTGTGTACGTACATATAAACGTGTTCAGAATAAATGTCTGGCCTTTCTTTGAGTTGCTGTGGGCTCATCGAGTAAAATCTACATTATCTGTGTGTATGTGCACTGTTTCTCTACCATTGATATTTAATGACTGAAGTTTCTGTTGATTATGCATTATTTATGTCTCTCTCTCTCTCTCTCTCAGGAGAAGGAGGGAATTCAGTGGGAGGCTCGTGAGGAGAGTTCTGAGGGTGAAGAAGAGAATGATGATGGAAGGAGGGATGATGGAGAGGTAGAAGAAGAGGATGATCATCATATGGAGTTTTGTCGAGTATGTAAGGATGGAGGGGAGCTGCTGTGCTGTGACACATGCCCCTCGTCCTATCACTTACACTGTCTCAACCCTCCTCTGCCAGACATCCCCAACGGAGAGTGGATCTGCCCACGTTGCCTGGTGAGAGAGGAATAATATAGTGTGATAATCCAAATCTATCCTTTGGATTGGGTTTTCTTGAGGTTTTGTTTGCAGAGATTATAGTGTTGAAATATATAGAATTAGCATAATTGATGAATCCAAATGAACACTTATTATGGTTTAATTTAGCAAAACATGGAATATAATGTCTTTTTTTTGCAGAGTCTTCCACTGAAGGGCAAAGTCCAGAAAGTCCTGGCCTGGCGCTGGGGTGAAGCCCCTCCCCCTATGCCCGTGCCACGTCCTGCAGACCTTCCAGCCGATGCTCCGGATCCTCCTCCTATGATTGGTCGGAAGGAGAGAGAGTTCTTTGTGAAGTGGTGCAACATGTCTTATTGGCACTGTTCATGGGTCCAGGAACTACAGGTGACACAAATAAAAAACACACACTTTCTTGAAAGTAGGAATGAACCAACATTGAAATTCTATATCTTTTTGTCTTAGTAAGTCATAATAATTTAACAAAAAATGCTTAAATAATACATAAATAATAAATGTTGTTAAATGTATGCATGCACTTTTGTTTCCGTAGGTGTGTTAATTAGAAAAATCATACAATAATTTGTCTTTTTCTTTCTTTTCGCAGTTGGAGCTGAACTGTCAGGTAATGTTCCGTAATTACCAGCGAAAAACAGATATGGAGGAACCCCCCAATCTCGAGATGGGTGCGGAGGGAGACGAGGATAAGAGCTGCAAGAGAAAAAATAAAGATCCCTTTTATGCCCGTATAGAGGATCAGTATGGGCGCTTTGGAGTAAAGTTAGAGTGGCTCTTCATCCACCGCGTCTTAAACCACAGGTGAGAACGTTAATATGCTAAAGCCTGTTGAATGACATACAGTATGCTGAACTGTTTTGGCATTAATTTCTCTTAATCTCTCTGGCAGTGTGGATAAGAAGAATAATGTTCACTATCTGATCAAATGGAGAGATTTGGCGTATGATCAATCAACCTGGGAGTCTGAAGACATGGACATCCCAGACTATGAGACCTTTAAACAACATTACTGGAACCACAGGTACATGCACTCAGGCCTCTACAGCTACTTTACACACATGCACACTATTGTGAAACTAAACTAAATAACAGTGAAGTTATATATTAATCTGTATACCTTCTTTTTTTCTGTTTGTCAGGGAGCTGATGCTTGGAGAGGAGGGCAGACCAGGTAAAAAGATGAAGAAGGTCAAAGTGAGGAAGACAGAGAGACCTCCTGCTAATCCTGTGGTGGATGTAAGGAACCTTAGAACAGCTTGTTCAACTTTTGTCTACTTTATTTACTAGGATAGAATTTTAAAACTGAACAGTTTTAGGTTGGACCATAATTTATTCAGTGCAAATCTAAACCAGGCCCACTCTTTTTCTCTGTCATACTTCACACTTTTTTCCCCATGATTTCCTGTTTTCTCAAGTGTAACGATAAATACTATTAATATAATAACCTATCTGACTGACGATGCTGTAATGTTTTTCCTTTTTCCTCTCTTACTTTTAGCCCACTATAAAGTTTGATAGGCAGCCGGATTATCTGGACTCCACTGGTGGCACACTTCACCCATACCAGCTTGAGGGACTGAATTGGTTGCGGTTTTCTTGGGCTCAGGGCACAGACACCATCCTGGCTGATGAAATGGGTCTTGGAAAGACAGTTCAGACTGCTGTCTTCCTCTACTCACTCTACAAAGAGGTATGTTTCTTTAAAAAAAAAAAAATGTGAAAGGCACTACTGCTCAGCAGTCAGTAAAATTAAAAAAAAAATGGTTTTGGAAAAAAAAGTTGTCTAAGGCTGCATTTATTAGATCAAAAATAAAACAAAAACTGTATTATTAACTATGTATTATTTGTTACTGTCGTTATAACATGTTTAATTTTAAATGTAATTTATTCCTGTGATGGCAGAACTGAATTTTCAGTAGCCATTGCTGAAATCTTCATCATCTCATGTCATGATCATTCAGATATCTTTCTGATATGCTGATTTTGTGCTAACGAATATATATATATATATACCAGTGTTAAAATAGTTGTGCTACTTAATTAATGAAAGCTATGATGCTTTTGTTTCCAAGGAGTATTTGATGAATAGAAAGTTCAATAGTTCAGGATTTTTAAGTCTGTGACTTTTGATCAGTTCATACTTTTGAACGGTAGTGTAAGTTCCATTTTTTTTATGTTATTTTATTTTTGTTTAATTAATTGATTTTATAGGAATAAATGGTCTCTAGAAAGACGTTTATCGTAAAAGCTATTGTTTATAATGGGGTAATGAAGTTTATAATTCTGTTCTATGTTCTCTCTCAGGGTCATTCGAAGGGGCCGTTCCTTGTCAGTGCCCCTCTGTCCACCATCATTAACTGGGAGAGGGAATTTGAGATGTGGGCCCCAGACATGTATGTGGTTACTTATGTGGGTGATAAAGACAGCAGAGCTGTCATTCGAGAGAATGAATTCTCCTTTGAGGACAACGCCATCCGCGGTGGGAAGAAGGCCTCCAAAATGAAGGTATGAAACCCAGAGGAAAAGAGGTTTGGGGAGTTGATACAATAGTAACCATAACACTAAACATAGTTACATTTTCATAAATTGGTGCCACATCTGCTTTATGATTTGATGATTTATCCACTTACATTGTGTGGTTCCCGAATCTCTCCTTACCTGTGTAGAAAGAGGCTTCTGTGAAGTTCCATGTGCTGTTGACCTCCTATGAGCTGATCACAATCGATCAAGCCATCCTAGGCTCCATCGATTGGGCTTGTCTTGTAGTAGACGAAGCCCATAGACTGAAAAATAACCAGTCAAAGGTAAGCTCCATGTGTCAGATAAGTGATACACCAAATTATCTACTAATTAAAGGATTTGTTCTTCCAAAAATTTTAAATACTGTCATCACCCTCCTGTCTTTCCAAACCTGTATGACATTATTTTATCCTAAATTCTTATAAAAAAATGAAATGGCTGTTGTTTCATTTTAAATGTTGTCTAATTGATTATTGCATTTGTTCTGATCACATTTTTTTTCTGTGAACCAGTTTGATTTGGTTTACAAAACCAGTTTGAATGATTCATTCACAAATCTGATTTGGTTCTTTAGTTCAGCTCCCTCACTCAGTGATCAGATTTCAGTGATCTTCTCTATAACTACATATATTTAGCTTTTCCTCACATAAAGCTGTCGAATGAATTCAGAAGTAAAATAGTGCAGAGCTTGTGTAGTAATTTTGTGGTGCTTTTGCATCCTTTATGGAGAAAGCTGTACAAGTTTAGAGCTTCATGAAAATGAATAGATGATGACAGATGTTTGATTTCTGAGAGATCTATTCCTTTAATATTATACATAAACTAGTATTCGATGTAAAACTAACACAATCTCACTCTCTTTTTATCTCTCTCAGTTCTTTCGTGTGTTGAATAACTACCCTCTTCAGCATAAGCTGCTGTTGACAGGCACACCTTTACAGAACAACCTGGAAGAGCTCTTCCATCTGCTCAACTTCCTCACGCCTGAGAGATTCAAGTATGTGTGTGTATGTGTGTGTGTTTGTATTCTTGATAAGTGAGTGTGAGGAGGATGTTTGTGTTCCCTCAGTTTTTTTTTTTTGCTGTTGTTCAGTACCAAATGTGTGTGTTTCAGTAATCTGGAAGGTTTCCTGGAAGAATTTGCTGACATAGCTAAGGAGGACCAAATTAAGAAACTGCATGACATGTTGGGTCCACACATGCTCAGAAGACTCAAAGCTGATGTCTTTAAACACATGCCCTCAAAAACAGAACTCATCGTGCGAGTGGAGCTCAGCCCCATGCAAAAGTACGAAATATTTAGTAGATTCATCACCCATTTGCGCCACCTGCTGGACACCCTCTCTGTTATTTACAACATGATTCATTGAAATGAATGACTTACAGTTTGATGATTCTGATTATTCATAGTGTGTCGGTATAAATTACAGTTAAACAGGCCATTTATGACTTTGATATATCAATAGCCTCTGTCTCAATCTTTCTGTTTTTCTGCAACAGGAAGTATTACAAGTACATCTTGACACGCAACTTTGAAGCTCTGAACACTCGTGGAGGAGGAAACCAGGTGTCTCTGCTCAATGTGGTTATGGACCTAAAGAAGTGCTGTAACCACCCCTACCTCTTCCCGACAGCTGCTAATGTGAGCTTCCACGCACTCACTCTCAACTAGGACAGTACCATTTTACAGTAGAAAAGGGGGAACCTACAGTTCTAAGGTTTTGAATAAATAACAGCAGTACTTTCAGCTGATTTTTATGAGTCTGATTTTGCAGGAAGCCCCTAAGATGCCCAATGGCATGTATGATGGCAGTGCCCTTACAAAGGCTTCTGGGAAACTGATGCTTCTGTATAAGATGCTGAAAAAACTGAAGGAGGGTGGACACAGAGTGCTTATATTCTCACAGGTACACACAAATACCGTACACCGATATACTCGACTGTATATTCAAGTATACTTAAAAAGCTCTGTGCATGAATGTAGATGACAAAGATGTTGGATTTGCTGGAAGACTTCCTGGAGAATGAGGGGTACAAGTATGAAAGGATAGACGGAGGGGTGACTGGAGGAATGAGGCAGGAAGCCATCGATAGATTCAATGGTGAGATGAGAGAAGCCACCCATTTCCATGAAATAACAACAACATAATGGATGTTTTGTTTTGACAAAATCCTTCTCTTTCCTCTCACTGCAGCTCCTGGTGCTCCTCAGTTTGTTTTCCTCTTGTCCACCCGAGCAGGGGGTTTGGGCATCAATTTGGCAACCGCTGACACTGTCATCATCTACGACTCTGACTGGAACCCACACAACGACATCCAGGTAGAGGCGCTGTAAAATACTTGATGCTAAAATTGTTAGAGAGAGACTGTGTGGGTGGACTCTTTCTGATGTTGTCTCTCTCCTTTCTCAGGCGTTTAGCAGGGCTCATCGTATTGGTCAGAATAAGAAGGTGATGATCTATCGATTTGTCACTAAAGCATCTGTGGAGGAGAGAATTACACAGGTGAGATATGAAACCATAGTTTAATACCCAGGCAAATACAAAACAATGTATTTATTTAAAACAGTAAAACATCAACACTAGCAATAGTCATCGCATGGCACTTATGTTTCAGGTGGCAAAGAAAAAGATGATGTTGACTCACCTGGTGGTGCGGCCTGGACTAGGCTCCGCCAAGGCTGGATCCATGTCCAAACAAGAATTGGACGACATCTTGAAGTTTGGCACAGAACAGCTTTTCAAAGACGAGCTTGGAGAAGGTTTCTCTATCTGCTTCATCTTCTAAACAAAATGTTGATTTGAGATCAGAAATAAAACATTTGAGAGAATAATAATAGCATTAAATGCTAAGCAACACATGTACAGTTTTTAGTTGGGGGTCTGTATTTAACATGTTTTGTGTATCAATCACTATCACGTGAACTATAGAAATGTCCCCAAACATAAGCTGTTGTGGTGTAGGTGTGAAGTTCTGCTTTCAGTTGAAGTATATTTAGAGCTTAAAACTACACATGACCTTCCTAAACACTGATGTTGTTAAGCTTAGTTTGTTGCTGGCTTTTAAAAATAGATTGTTAAAAATAAAATTAATAATACTTTTATAGTGGGAAAAATTAAAGTAAAGAAAAAAATACAAATCTGACACACTAGTCTGACTCAAATATCAGTGAATGTGGAGAAGTACTGCTACTGCTAGACTATACAGAAAATAAATGAGGTGAATAAGTATTAATGTAAATACTAAAATCAATCTTAAATCAAATAAATCTGTCCTCCAGGTGACAATAAGGAGGAAGACAGCAGTGTGATTCACTATGATGACAAGGCGATTGATCGGTTGTTGGATCGAAACCAAGATGCAACAGATGACACAGAGCTGCAGAGTATGAATGAATATCTCAGCTCTTTTAAAGTGGCCCAGTATGTGGTCAAAGATGAGGACGAGGAGGTAAGTTTGTGTGGGAGTGTGACTGTCTGTGCGTGGTGTCTTTGTGTGTCATGTATGTATATGTAGATCATATGGTGTGTCTCTGTCAGGAGGAGGATGTGGATAGAGAGATCATTAAGCAGGAAGAGAGTGTAGATCCTGATTACTGGGAGAAACTGTTGCGCCATCATTATGAGCAGCAGCAGGAAGATCTCGCTCGTCACCTGGGCAAAGGCAAACGGCCACGCAAACCTGTCAACTACAACGACTGCTCACAGGAGGACAGAGGTAGTAGACGGGGTACAGACGCACTTTTAATGCTTTTTTTTACTGCTCTTTCCCTGTGTGTTTGTGAGTGTTGTTATAGATTAAGATGAACTTAATGGTGTGATCTCAGGTCTGTGTTGTTATATGTGTAATTTCTATTTAAATGTAATATTTTGTGTTTAAAATAATGCATTTATATTGATAAGTTTTTACATGTATAATCTATATATTATTTAGTTTATGGTGGTGGTGGTTTAGATGTACATTACCAGTCAAACATTTGGACACACCTACCATTTCTTTATATATTTTTATAAAACTAAACTGAAACATATGAATTATGTTGTATGTTATGTGCTAAGAAAGTTAATCAAAGCAAAACTTTAATATCCCTAAAATAGCTTTATTTTTAAAAAAAATCATGTTATTCAAATGTATATGAAAAACATGAATGAAATTATAGCATTTAGATGTGTTTTTCAGATTAAAATGTTTTGAGATTATGAGAAACACATTCAGTCCAGTGTGTCCAAAAGCTTGACCTTTTGTTTTATATGTCTGCATGAATCCTGGTTGTATTGTCCCCTTAAATTTAAATATTTTATTGTCACTAAAACTCAAATGCTTAATATATTGCCTCACTCATTTGTCTTTCCAGACTGGCAGGATGATCAGTCTGATAACCAATCAGATTACTCGGTTGCTTCAGAGGAAGGTGATGAGGACTTTGATGAGCGATCTGAAGGTCAGGAACAAAGCTAAACCATCCTTATCTGAATAAGCAGTTATTATATATTAGTATTTACATTATCCTCTTTTCTGTTTGTAGCTAACTCCCGAAGACCAAGTCGCAAAGGCTTGAGGAATGATAAAGATAAACCCTTGCCTCCTTTACTGGCCAGAGTGGGAGGAAACATTGAGGTTCAACTTCAGTTCCATTTCAGCTTGTTTCTTCTATTCCCTTCTCACACTCGGTGATAGTTAACCTCTCTCTTCTCATTAGGTGTTGGGCTTCAATGCTCGACAAAGGAAGGCCTTCCTGAATGCAGTGATGCGTTATGGGATGCCTCCCCAAGATGCCTTTACCACTCAGTGGCTCGTTAGAGACCTGCGAGGCAAATCAGAGAAGGAGTTCAAGTAAGTCTGACTATCCTTAGAGGAGTTCTTGTAATTTTTATTTTTTACCTCATTTACTTAAAGACTCTCTCTATTTTTCTCAGGGCATACGTGTCTCTCTTTATGCGTCACCTGTGTGAGCCAGGCGCCGACGGGGCAGAAACATTTGCTGATGGCGTTCCACGAGAAGGACTGTCACGACAACATGTTCTCACACGTATAGGTGTAATGTCACTTATCCGCAAGAAGGTGTGTGAGGTTATGCTTGCTAGCGCTGTAGTGGTTAGGACTGAGCTATTTGGGTTTTTTTGAATGGCAGTGGTGTTGTTCTGGGACTGAATGTTTTAAATTCTTACAGGTCCAGGAGTTTGAGCATGTCAATGGTCAGTGGTCAATGCCCTGGATGAAAGAACTGGAGGAAAGCAAAAGAGCGGCAGCCATTGCAGCGGGAGAAGATCCAAAAACGCCCTCTACTGGGACGCCTGCAGATACCCAGCCCAACACACCAGCACCAGGTACACACATAAATATAAGTGTTGTTATTGGTAACTAAAAACTAAGAAAATAGTACTACTTTTAAAAAACTATCGTAAAAGCTTTATAGACATTTAAAAAAATGTACAAAATTATACCTAAAGCTGAATCAAAATACTAATGAATTATATAATGCTGTGAATTATAATTATTTTTACAAATAGCACTGGCCCATATGAGTCAATGAGTGCGTTTACATGGACCCTCTTAATGCGATTATAATGAGATTTTGAAAGTATTGTGATTAAACTTTATCTCATGTAAACGCAATACTTCGATTTAAATAATGCGATTATGCTCATAATCGCAGCAAGCATAATCGTATTAACATAGGTGGCCTACGCCGATTTTAATCGAAATATACAGACATGTAAACACCTTAATCGTAGTATTGCCGCTCTGATCAGTCTTTACTACTGTTTTGGCTAAAAAAAAAAGTTTAGCGTGTGTAATGGGAAAATTATTATTTTTTGTTTCGTTTTTTAACAAAATAGCCTTCGTTGTCATTTTTTCTGATAAAGGTAAGATCCATCATTCGGAAGTGTAAATAGTCTATTTTTATTTGTGTGCAATATCAACAAAACGTGATTTTCTGCCTTCGCTTCTTGAACAGGAGAAAAAATGAACCGAAAAGACATGATACAAGTATCTATAGAAAGCTTTAAATTACCACTTAACAAAAAAAAAATCGAAAACAAAAACTCCTTTATTATAACCTAATTATTAATTATAACTTCTAAGTTACATATGGCAAGATTGTCATATTCATCTTTGCGACACGAACTCCTGGAAAACATTTATAGTAATTACTTTTACATGAATGACGTGACACACACCTGTAATAATATGCAGATTAGAAACGTTTGCGGATAAGAAAGCATCGTATTTCTGGGGAAACTCAGAAACACAACTCGCTGCCTTCACTCTTCTCCAGAAACAGCGACAGCAGCAAAGACAAACGAATTGCCATTACATTGGTGCTGGAACAGCATGGAATATAAACAAGTGTTTTTCATTAGATTTAAAATAAATGTAAACAGCGGATAGTAGTTTGGTAACGCATCTGCGCTATTTCTGAGTCCATAATTTGTCATATATGCAGTAGGGTATGCGAATACGGCAGTAGAAAATTAACCACAATTCTTAGCGAATAATAAGAATATGGAAATAGCATGTAAACGGGAGTGAAAAGCTT
>JAUMHE010000068.1:13394664-13421719 GCA_032359235.1 Enteromius mattozi | reverse complement strand
ATAAATAATATGTGGAAATATAATTGCATTACATAACTTCATTATCATTATATTTGCGCAAGTATAAGTGTACAAATACTCTAACTAATCATATATGTGTGTGTGTGTACCTATAAAGTACCATAAAGCTGAATTAAATAACAAATTTAAATTTGTTTTAATAACTTGTGTTAAGACATGAATGTTTTATGTCAGTTCCTCTCAAGTCCATGCAGGTGTTCTATCCACAGGTGTAATTTAGCACATTAACTATGCATATTTTACACTAATATTGCATTGTATTGTCGCAAAGTGTCCAAATGTCTTCTTTTTTGAACAGTATATTGTTTTTTAGCATTTAAAACCTGCTAAAAACAAATATTTGGCTTGCGTGCAGTTAAGTCATCCACGTGCATGTTGTGCCACTCATGTCAAACCATTCATAGAATTTTTATATTATAGTCTCTAACATGTCTGATTCAAACATATGCTTATTTGCATGTTAAACAGGTGGTTTCACAGAGATCTGTCTGGAATAGACGCAGAGTCCGTTTTGAAGAGCCGAGGTGTCCATGGCAGCTTCCTGGCCAGACCGAGCAAGAAGAATGTTGGTGATTTCTCCCTCTCTGTTAGGTACAGCACTTTTGGTTTGATATGATATGTATATCTATCTTTAGCCACTTTTTATGTCATTTAGAGAAAAATTGGTTCTGAGGATAAGCTGAGGTCAGATTGAGGGACAGATAGCCTTCATAGCTTTCTGTTACTTTCTGCTTTAGTAAAAGAAAAACGTTCTTTTATTAATGAGCATTTCAGTATTTGATTGGTTTGCTCTTTCTTACTATAATTTGTCTGACCTTGTTTAGTTGTAAAGAAGCACAAGCTTGTTAAGAAACATTATATACTTCCCTTCAAACCAATTATTACTTTTTTTTTGCAATAGATTGCATAGTTTTTTTCACTAGACAGACAATGCGCACAGTGTGGGAAAAACATTTCATTATATGTGGTGAAAATTTGGTTCTTTATTTATATAATAAGCAGCGCTTTTGTCTTGTTTCTTTTCAGAAGCTTTGTGTGGGTCGTGGTTTTCAGACCTTTGAAAATACTAAAGGACATATGTTTTCTTCGTAATTTTTAATTTTTGCTCATTATCTGCCATGCAACTGTCATCAGCTGTCCACTTCACATAAAAGTGCAGTAATTCTCACATATATGTGCATGTGTTTTTATTGATTCCATGGTCTGTAAAACCTAATTAGCTTGTTACATATAGATACATATAGACTTTCAAACACGCTCCAGACATATAATATAAAATGTAATATAAAAAGTGTCCGCTTAATGATGGAAAACATCATTACGCTGATTGTATGATTGTATGCAATTTGTGACTTGGATGTTGTCACGCAAATAGTTGATGTTACTAAATGCCAGTTTAATGTCAGTTCATTTTTTTAAAGGGCAAAGATCAGTGTCAGCAGCGCAAAATTGTCACAAGGTTGCGTATGATTCTAACCATTATACTGAATAGCAGTTCATGACTATAATGATGATATAATTTTTGAATGTAGCCTAGAAACTAATCATACTTTATCAGTTTTGATATTTGCAAATCAATTGTGGTTGTATGGTTACGTCACCATCTTCATTTAACTACATTTGTAGTTTAGTAAATCTTTATTTAGGGGTAAATCACAGCATTAACAACAATAATTTAAATCTACTGTTTCTAACATTCTAATTTAGTGTAAATTTAGTGTAATCAGTTTTAATGTTTATCAGTTTTAATGTAATTAATTGGAATATTAAAAATTAGGGAAAAAAATAGGAATAGAAGTAGTAAATTGATCCTGTATGTGTATCTTAGCATGATGTGTCCGCTTTCGTGTGCCAGATATCTGGTATGTTGTTTATTTTGGTTCCAAACCACGTAACCAAAACTAGTTTCCTGGCATACAAACACAGCTATTTTTGGAGAAGGTAATGATTTATTCAAACTCAGGAGGTCAAACCTTCTAGCCTGAGAAAACAGGATAAATATGGGGTAATCAATATCTATGATGGAAAATATTACTGCCATTCATTGTGAAAAAGACTTCAAGTTAAGTAATTACTTCATACTCACGTAAAGTTTCTACACATTTTGTGAAGTTAGTATTACTCCATTTCCTGTGACATTATATCCTGTTTAAAGTAGTTTATGTTTGGGGACCTTGATTCATTATTTTGAAATTCCATATGTATTAATAAATATAAATAATTTAATTCTTCTGAACTTGATGCATCACCAGTCTTCTATCCTTCTCTTCTTCTGTCTCTCAGAGTTGGGGACATAATCACACACATTAGGATTCAGAACACGGGTGATTATTATGACCTGTATGGCGGGGAAAAGTTTGCGACGTTGGCTGAGTTGGTGGAATACTACACTGGAGATCATGGAACTCTACAGGATAAAGATGGGACCATTATTGAGCTCAAATACCCTTTAAACTGTTCTGATCCCACCACTGAGAGGTAAGCCATCAAATATGAACCTTCATCCTGAAGATCTTGAGCTGTATTTATGAAATTAATTAATTGATTTTGGTTTGATCTAAATTGTTACTGAGACTCAAATATACCATATTTCAAAGGTTTCTGTGACATTATAACCAGAGTTTCATCTGTGTTTACTAACCTTGTCTATGCAAAGTCTTAATCATGTCAAATATTCTGATCATTCTGTTTGCATAGATTGCGTATGAAGCTATTCCATTTAAGTTATTCCATTACTTCTACTGCCAATTAAGGAGACGCCCCAAATACAGATACATATTTATTCTTGTTTATATTGCATTCTGATATTAATTATATTCATATATGTAACACCAATCGTTCTGGCTGCAATTGTGCTTTTTGCAGTTGTTTCTAAAGTTAGGTTGTTATTTTATTCAAAACAGCTGGAAGGTGTAGTGTTCAGGCAGAAAAAAGTGAAAAACACAAAAGGTCAAAATCATAATATGGCATTTCCAGGTCTAGCATTATGCTCCTTCATTGTTTGATGTTAAGCTTAATGCAGATAAGCATAGCGTTTTTGAAATAATTGGAAAATCATGTTTGCAAATTTATATTTAGACTGCTGCTGTAGTGGATCCAGTAGTCAAATTAATGTTGTCCATGTGAATATAGCTACAATTTTCTAAAGACATGGAAAGTCATTTGCCTGATAAGGCTAGGAATTTACATTTATTTTACCTAATATACAGTGCCGATAGCTTATCGGTAAAGGAAGTTTTGCTGCTTTGCCCTTTTGGAGAGTGTTTGGGAGTGTTATAGTTGTGGTATTTTATGTAAATTTATCCGTTCAAATATTGTAATGCTAACTAAGAGCCTGAACTTCTTTTTTTCTGGCAGATAAATGCTAGTCTAGCTATAGTACAAGTTAATAAAAAGTGGTTAATTACAGGGCTTCAATGTACTTTAATTAGCTTTTGCTATAGCTAGTGTGGCTAGTATAAAAATAGCTAAGTGTAGCTAAGCTACAAACACACAGTGGCACTATGGCAAAAAGTTCATGGCAAATTAACGGTTGTTATACAGTAATACTGCCATTATAAACTTGCACTAAGTTTGCACTAAGACAAAATGTCACCTCAGAGGACTTTTCCTGTTTGTACATTGATTTGATAAAAGCATTTTGTTAGATCAGCCATTTTAGCACACGTTGGAATTCTTCCACATTCTACTTTCAATTACGTCAGAAACCGAGGAACAAAACTTAATACAAATCTCCAAAATTCCTTCCACCAATAAAATGAATCCTATCAAATTAAGAGTAAAACCACCAAACAGCAACAGATTCATGCTAATGATTTATGTTAAAGAGACATGTTAATGCGATCAGCAAGTACAAATCATTTTAAATTGCCCTCTTCGCTTTATGATTACACCAAATGAACATTAGCTGGCACTTAAATCTGTCAGCATCAGATTCTACATACGAATTTGCATTTGACCAGACAATTGGAGAACTTTAAACAGTATAATGTATCAATCTCCCATTTTTATGGATCACAGACACATAATCCTGGATCAGCATTGCTAATCATAAGCTTTTCAACATGACTAATGTAAGATACACATTGCTTTAGTTAACCATACTTGCGTGTTGGAGAGTTAATGCTGGCTGTAATAATAAGCATGAAAGATGCATGTTATGCACAGATATTCGGACTCAACATTAGTTTTTTTCCTCTGTTAGTTTCCCTTATTTGTCTGCACACTTTGTCTGCTTCTTTGTCTCTGTGGTGTAAATGTACTGTAAAAACTTACACATATAGGTGTGATGTATTTCAGATTTATATTTGTGTAATGTTACAAAAAACAATGACGCTTCACTAAAATTAAAACTGTCTAAAAATGCAGTAAAACGGATTAAACCAATGTTTAATAATCTAATGAATAATGCACTTAAAGTGAATTTTTATTCATTATACTTCATAATAATTATATAGTCATGTAAGTATATAGTCATTTTTAGATTTAAAAAACCATAAAGTTATAATATCTGTTTTGCATTCTTTCATATAATTACTCTTTTCGATTATAAATGTATATTATATTATATTATAGGTTATTATACATTAATTTCCGTAGATTTATATATTCGGTTTGTGAATTTTAGTCCACAGATTGGAGTAAAACCTGATGATCATGTCCACAAAGATCAATAGAAATAAAAGCATCTGTCCCCTTGTGCTCAGGAGATCACAAGATTAATAAAACAATTTAAACAAGTTTGATTAGTGACTTAGAAATAGTGCGATTTTTGAAAAAGTCTTATTCATTTCATGCCAAAATGTTGGTGTGTTAAGTTTTCCTGCTTGTTTTCAGGTTTAATCAAGATTTCAAATCCTAGATTTCAATGTGGCCATCTTGGTCACTGATTTTTCTATAAGAATTTTATTTAATTTTGATGCACCTTGAATTGCAGACACACTCAACCCCTCCCTCTGCCATGTGTCTGACTTCCTCTTCTCAACTGCGGTTGGAAACTTTAGTTTTGACACATTTGCAAACAGTGACCAGACCCATTCAGGCCTTCCTTCATCTCTCTCCTGTCTCTCTTAGCTCTTTGTCCCCCACCCTTCTGTCTATCTCTTTCTCTTTTTTTGGTCATGCTCATGATGAGCTGCTTGATGGGTGTTGTTTAACGGGCAGAGAACCTAATGAATTCAAACTAAGGTCACAGCTGAACTCAGTGTGACACTTTTCTACATTTTTGTCCCATAAGTGTGTTACAGTAGCTTACTATGTTCATGTGTTATCAGCTGCCCTAAAAGCGGGTTTCCCTTCGTGGTTTTAACACCATAAAAATTTCTAGAACATTCTTGTTTTCCAGAAATTACTGATATTAAATGAGAAAGTTAGCCCCTTCCAAAAAAATCATCATTTACTCTCCGTAACATCGGTCCAAAGCTTTATGACTTTCTTCTGCGTAATGTTTTTTGCCCATACTATAAAAGTCACTGGAAACCGAAACAGCTCTGACTGACTTTAATAAAAAAAAGACATGTTATGTCTTACACTTACACTTAAAGCGACTTAAATACAAGTTCACAGAGGAAATGAGAAGACTGTACTGTACTGTAGGTATATATAACAACACTGTTGCTTAGTTAGGTTGAGCGTCGATTATAATAATTAATATTAATGAAGGGTTTGATGTTATTTCACACACAAGAGCTTCTATGTTGAAAGGAAACTGTTCTCGAGTATAGCAATTTTCCGCTGATAGATAGTGTAATGTAAATACATTTGATACATGTCAGAACCTGTAACTTTAATCACAAGTCCAATCCACAGCTGAAAACATAAAAGAGCAAAGATCTAGATCCCCTTATGGAGCCTTAAAAAGATTGCAATGCAGTGAAAATATTACTGATGATTTGAATAACAAAGACGCCTGATTGCATGGCATGGTGTCTTAATAATAAGCTGAAACATGTGCAAGTCACATAGGCCTAACCCTTAGTCATTTAGATATTTTTAGTAAAAACAGAGAACTTACGATTTTGTCAACTAAAAATATAAATTGCAGTATTATAAAAGCCTCAGACTGACCATTTATATAAGATCTGCTGCTGCTTTGTATGTTTTAAGACTTTTTGACATATAACAAGTGATGAAGCATTTTTGCACTGTATTTTAGTGATTTTATTGTATTGTTTTATTGATTTAGTTTAGAATGTTTTGCAATGTGCCATTTTCTATTTATCTTGTTTTGGTCAACTTATGGTTGTGCTTAATAGTGCTATATAAATAAAATTGACATTGACCATATAGCAATTTCTTTAATTTTTATTAGTGATAAAGTTGTATTTGTTATCATATTTTTTTAATATAAGAATAAAACAATAAAGTACCTAATTATTATTATTTTTTTACTATTTTTTTTTTATTTTTTTATTATTCACATGCTTGATAATTCACCAGTTTTAATTGACAAAGCGCAATCATGGAAGAACCCCCAGAAGGGCGATTTAACAAATTTTTTTTTCTCAAGAGAAGAGAGAAGGAAGGACATTCTAAAAATACACCAAAGTCTCGAGTCAAGAAATCTTGTCATCAGAAAATTTTCCGACCGCAGTACAGGAAGCTAAGATGTAGAAATTGAGAACTGAACCCAATTGTTAACTCACATTTTAGTATGCAACAGCACGAGAACTGCCATACTTTTGCATCATGATCCAGCAAATGCTTTGCTAATATATATATGCACGCTGGAAGTATAAATGGGACCTAAATGTTCAGCCTCTTGTTTTTGTCTTCATGGCTGTAGTGGTTTTGTGGTGCAGCTGTGTTTGGCTCTTGTTTTTGTTGGTTTTATTTTTAGGCACTGTCGTTCTCTAAATACCTTGACAGGTTTGTTTGCGTCAGAGATGTCAGTTTATTTTCATTATGCAGGAAATACAATTCACAAATAAATAAACTATATTTGACTTCTACAGCATTATCTATAGTACTATAAACTTCAGAAGGACTTTTTCCCCCTTTGTTTTTGGATCCTCAGATGGTACCATGGCCACTTGTCAGGTCCAAATGCTGAGAAGCTGCTCCGAGACCGCGATGAACCCGGGACATTCCTGGTGAGGGAGTCCCTCTCCAAACCAGGAGACTTTGTTCTGTCTGTGCTGACCGATGATATGACCAGTTCTGGTAGGAGGGTGTCCCATATCAAGGTCATGTGCAATGTAAGTGCTCTTGCATGTGCTCATACATGTATGATTGTGAGTCAAACAAGGTAAATGGTTTGCTTTTATTTTAAAAGCAAGTGTCTGGATTGAGTGTGAACATTAGAATATTCTACCTCATAAGCTTGTTTCAAGTCCAGTATTTAGTTACACTTCCCTTCAAGTAAGGTTTTGGACAAAATCAGCATAATTCCTTATCATTTGGGTAAATGCATTAAACGGATATGCAACTGGATAAGAGCAATACTTGACCACACGCTAATAGCAACATAAATGGCTAATTTGTCTTGAATTGTTTTTCAGTAATTTTTAATTTTGTGTGTTGTTCCTTATCAATACAAAATCATCACAAAATATATAGGATTCATGCTGATTTTTCTACATACATATTATATATCATATATTATATATCATAAATTGCTTATTAAATGCTAAAAGTGTATAATGAATTTAGTAACTTGATCAGTAACATTGTATTTAAATGGACAGTTAACGCAAAAATGAGCATTCTGTCATAATTAGTTGTTCCAACCCTTTATGATTTTTTTTACAAAAGAGGATTTTTTTAAAGAATGTTGGCAACCAAACAGTCCATACTGTGGAAGTCATTCCAGACCAACAACTGATTGGTTACCCACACTCTTTAAAATATCGTTTTTGTTTTCAAGACTTGAGAGTGATTAAATCATGACAGAATTATCATGCTTTAAATGTTTTTATACGTTACACTTTATTTTAATAGTCCACTTTAGACACTACTAACTATAAGTAACTTTGTAACTACATGTCAACTAATTCTCATTAATTTAATAATAACTCTCAGAGTAGACCGTTAGGGTAAGTTTATGGTTAGCAGAATTTGACATATACTTGCAAAGTTTCTGATAGTCAGCGTGTTGTATGTTGTGAACCCATCAAAATGAAGTGTTAGAAGATATTAATCAGAGTCTGTTAATACTCTAATAACTGCTAGTTTTCATGTAGTTGCAAAGTTTCTTACTGTTAGTACAATGTCTAAAGTGGACTATCAAAAAGAAAAGCTACCTTATACATTTAGCAAATAAAAAAAATTTAATTAAAAAAGAAAAAAAAAAACTTGTTTATGGAAATATATACACACAGTATGACCTTTGTACACATTCACACAGTTTGACATACATACATACATACATACACACAAACAGATCTGACATACTTAAAAGATATGCAAAGTAAAGCATTTAAATACATATGGTACACACAGTATGACATTGATTCACACGCTTGTGCTTACCTGAAAAACGCTACTGGACTTTGAGTAATAAGTGTGTGCAAATGGTAGTGGGGGTGGTCATGCTCCGCTCAGGGCTCTAAATAGGCGCTATTGTTGAGCTGTTCCGATGAATGGTACACGATTATGACCAAGGGAAAATCAGGTCAACGCATTGCCTGTCAATTGTTTATTTATTCCACTGGTATGTGCATGTGCGTATGTGCTTTAGTGAGGTTCAAAGCTCACAAAACACCGTTGTTGCGCTGTTCCCCTCTGAGCAGATTAACCAAACAAACTGTGTTCTGTGAAGACGGTTCTAATCAGCTCAGAGAACCAAACAATTCTGTTAAGGCCTAAAACTTTTTAAATCAGCCTAACCCTATTTTATCTAAGAAAATGTAAGCTCTCACCAGTGGATGGCTTCTGTTAATCGGATTTAAAGACACAGAAAGCTTTTGTGCTGCCATTTTGGTGATGTTATTTAAAGTTTAATGTGCATTCTCACAGGTTGTACTATTAAAGTAAAATCCAAACGTCCATTCCTGTATTCATTTTTAATAGGGATAGCATAAGCAAATTTTCAAGCAAACCTATTCATAAAAAGGATTTTGGACATTTTCAGCACAGCCATAGTTAATGTGATGAACAAAGCTTGTGCAAACTGACTTAAAATGAAGTACATCCAATTAAAATAAAATGTTGCGTGTTGGTTCAAAGTAAATACAGAAAATGTGAAATGTATGAGTAAAATAAAAAGTATAATATGCTTTCTCACACAGTCTTGTGTTTATGTTTTAATAATGCTATTATGTGGAGGTCCATTTTGCATCCATTTAAGGTGCTAGTGAAGCCTATGTTACCGTTGTGTGAGAATCCAACTGACTGATGAGTAATTCATTTCTTATTTTCAGAATGACCGTTACACAGTTGGTGGTAAAGATATTTTTGACACTTTGGCAGACCTTGTGGAGCATTTCAAGCGCACTGGTATTGAGGAATTGTCTGGAACAATGGTTTACCTCAAACAGGTAAAGATCATTTATAATCAGAGAGTGTTTTTTTTTTCATACTAACAGAAATGTCTTAAATGTCAAGCGAGATGTGTAACAAAAGCACTAGTAGTTAATCCGCTTCTGGAATTAATCGCAGCACTGTGGAAACTGACTGTTAGGTTTGGTCACATTAGCTTATACATTTTGAGATATTAAGCTAAAATGTTGGCTTTGACTTAAGAGAATCTGTTCTGCTGAGATAAAGAGATTGGACTGGAAAATGTTTGTGAAATTGAGTTTTTTATTTAGTGTGACAAAATGACACATCTTAAAGGACTGTGGGAAGCACCTTAAAAGCTGTGATTAATCTTTGCCCTTTGCTGTCTGTCTCTCTCCTCCTTTTTGTTGTCTGTCTCCTACACATTTTTTATGTCTGTTTATGTTGATGTCTTGCTCCTCTCCCTGTACCTCTACCCTTTTCCTCAGCCTTATTACTCCACAAGGTTGAACGCAGCTGATATTGAGAGCAGAGTAAAGCAGCTCGACCTGACTGCAGATAACATGGATGGGGCTGATAAAAAGATAAAAGCTGGGTTCTGGGAAGAGTTTGATGTAAGTGGCATGTTTAAATGTTATTCACCACCTGCTGTACATGAATCACAAGTTCTTCATCCATTAGGAGTACAGACAGGTTTTATTAACTCATTGTGGGGATTATTTCGAAAGTATTGCAGTAACAGTACTTAAATAGAAAATTAATTAATATATAATATATAATTAATTTAATATATTAATTTGGAATTTCTGCATTTCATTTAAAGTAATGTTTTATACTATGGATCAGCCTGAAAAACACACTTTTTAAATGGGATTTGAACTAAACAAATTTTCATGGTCCCATTTTTGCCAGATTTTTACATTTATTTGATCAGATTTTAATGATGATACATTGAACCATTGTTGAACCCACATGAGTATTGAAATGGAAAATGAAATTTAATTAATTTAACTTAGCTTAGATTAGTAGTGTGGTAGTTTTGTGTTCGCAGGCTGGAGTTAGTACATTCACACCTAACAGTAGCCTCTAGTCTGTTAGGCCACAAAAGGGGCTGTATTTCCCACTCAGCATAATACATTTTTGCCTTTGGTCTATGTTTTGTTCATCCAAGGCAGTTAGATCTTAAGAGATAGCTATTTCGATTCTTTTTTATTTTTTTATTTATATTTTTACATTTATTTAATTTACATGAGCTTATGAGTCTGATTAAAGGCAATTC
Source organism: Enteromius mattozi (assembly GCA_032359235.1). NCBI lineage: Eukaryota > Metazoa > Chordata > Actinopteri > Cypriniformes > Cyprinidae > Enteromius > Enteromius mattozi. The sequence goes on along the minus strand of JAUMHE010000068.1, from coordinate 13,410,981 downwards.
ATCCATTTTTGTACTTACAACACTTGGTACAGGTTGGCAAAAAGAATTAGCCTAATTGTTGCTAAAATTAGTGTGTTCGTACAAGGCTCTCTGGTCGTAGTAAGGTTAGACCACAGGAGCCAAACGGTCGATCAGAGCTACTCTCAACAAGCAGGATGTGGTCACGTGTACTCTCTATCTTAATTTCTCTCACTGTCTGTGCTATTTTTGATCTATAAATCAGTTTTTCTGCTTGCAGGCGCTGCAGAAGTTGGAAAATAAGGTAACGAAGAGCAGAGATGAAGGAATGAGACCGGAAAACAAAAGCAAAAACAGATACAAGAACATCCTTCCCTGTGAGAAATGAATGCGATCACAATACAGTATTTCTTTAAAAAATTTATAAATGAAATACAAGTTTAATAGTGATAAATGCTATAAATTTGGACAGTTTTTATAATAAATATTCAAATTTCTTCTCTTTTAGTTGATGACACTAGGGTTAACCTGCGAAACGCAGATCCCAATGTTGTCGGCTCGGATTATATCAATGCCAACTACGTTATAGTACGTCCACAAAAATAAATCACAACATAATCATAAATCTCTGACATTCTTTCATTAAACCCTCTCTTTTTCTATATGTCTGCGTTCACAGAACAAATTAATGGAAATTAATTACCAGAAAGTTTACATTGCTTGTCAAGGCTGCCTCGCAACAACTGTAAATGATTTCTGGCAAATGGTATGGCAAGAAGAGTCACGAGTAATCGTCATGACAACAAGGGAGGTTGAGAAAGGACGGGTTAGTAAATGTTAAAATTTTTCCACTTTATAATTCATTCACTTTTTGTATTTAGTGTTATTATTTTTTATTTTTATTAAATGCACTTATATTATAGCCTTGCAGTTAAAAACATAGAAAATGTCTTGACTGCAAACGTCAACTAACAATATACAGTTGCTTTTCTTGTTACATGCGCCCTCTGCAGAATAAGTGTGTGCCGTACTGGCCTACTACTGAAGGAGAGTCAAAGGAAGTAGGCAGATATGTGGTGACGTTACTGAATGAGAAGGATGCCGCTGATTACAAGATCAGAGTGATGGAGCTCACAGCGCCACACCGGGTAAGAAAACACTCTTTTTAGTTTCTCTGTGCAAACATTCATACTAGCACACACCACATTTCTGAATACAGCACCTGCGGCCCATATTCTGCACTTGTATCACAGACAAAAAAGTATCATGAGAACACAATATTTTGTCTTCAAAAAATGTTATGAACAAGCACAGTTTCAATATGGCTAGATCAAAAGTCAAAAAGTAATACCACTTTAAGTGCCACTTGAGAATACTTAAAAAAAAAAATTGAACAATAAATGGAAAGAAAAAATTTACTGAAATATTTTTGGACATTAATATTCATTTTTCAAATGGAGTTCATGAAGGTGCCTAATGTACAAAAAGCAATTTATATTCATTTTAATGACATATTTTCACTAAAATCATTATGCTGGCAGTTTTAAAAATATAAGTAAAATGTTTCTTAAATCAGAAATCTCGTCTAATTTCAGAAAGAGCCAGCTCGCACCATTTGGCATTACCAGTATTTGAGCTGGCCGGATCACGGTGTGCCACAAGAGCCTGGTGGAGTGCTTAGCTTTCTGGAGCAGGTCAATGTTAAACAGCACGAAATGTCTTCAACTGGACCCATGATCATCCACTGCAGGTGCTTACTCACAACAGAGTCTCTTATAACTTAATCTACCACTTGGGGGCTTCATGAGCACACAACATTCTACTTCATGTCATATGTCCATTAATTTTATATATATTCTTGACATTTATTTTGTGTTTCTCACAAAACGTCTTTGGAAAAAGACATTATTTATCTTTTTGTAGTGAACTGGCCACTCCAAATAGCTCAGAATAAAGGGATAGTTCACCCAAAAATGATTCTAATTAATGTAACTAATTAATCACCCTCATGTCGTTCCAAACCTGTAAGACCTTTGTTCATCAACGCAACTACCTTGATCAAGGCCCAGAAAGGAAGCAAGAACATCCTTAAAATAGTGCATCTGAATACTTTTTGTGTGCAGAAAAAAAGATTCTCGTGAACGCGCAACAAAGACCGACACGGAAGAGAAGAAATAGTTGAATAAAGTTATTTTTGCACACAAAAGGACTTTATGGAGCTTCATGAAATTATGGTTGAACTATTTTAAGTATGTCCTGACTACCTTTCTGGGCCTTGAACTTGGTAGTTGCATTGTTGACTATGCAGTGTCATAAAGCTCTCAATTTCATCAAAATATCTTAATTTGTGTTATGAAGATGAATTTACAGGTTTGGAACAACATGAGGGTGACTAATGATAGAGTTTTCATTTTTGTGTGAACTATCCCTTTAAAATTTATACTTTTTTATTTTTTTTTATATTATTATTTTATTTTTAGATTACATCAGTTTAGTACATTTTATATCCTGCCATGAGGCAGGGAGTTTTAGGCAGTAGTCACACCACTTAGCATTTCGTAATCACAGTACATGCCTGAACTTTTCATGATCCCATACTTCCCACTCTGAACCATTAAATTAATAGTTTGTTTACTCTTTAGTATTACTATGTGCTATGGGAAATTCAATGTCTCATGACCTCTGTAACCTTGAAGAGATATCTTATTTGTTGCTTAATGTGTTTTCACAGTGCTGGTATTGGGCGAACAGGAACCATTGTGGTAATCGACATGCTTATAGATATCATTGATGCTAAAGGTGAGTAATGTGTTGAGGTTTTTCTATTTTTACTATGAAAAAAAAAATAGATTTTTCAGCCTGGTATCTGGAAGGTAGCTGGTTCAGTCTCTAGCTGAAGCACGATATTAGCCATTGTGCCCTTTTAGAACAGCCCTTAAATCCTCAGGGATTGTCCTGGTAATACCTTCATGGTACCATTCTTTGGCAACATCACATGAAAGGCCATTAGTTTGATTCCCAGATATGAACTCTTTACACAAATTTCTTGAATGCAATAGCATTGCCTGCTAGTAGCATAAACATAAATTACCAACTAAAATTAAGGTAATTACTTAGTTTTTACTCAAACCTCTGAAATACTGTGAATTCTAGCTCTTAATGAGAGGTTTACAATTTTATTTAAGCTCAACACATTCTAGAGAGGGTTACTACTGTTTCGATATTCACCTTTAGTATTCACCTTTATTCACAGAATCATTGATAACCGTTACCATAGTAAAACTCATTTTAGATCAGGAGATGAAACATCACACGTCAGAGACACATTATAGTTGATCCTTTTGATTGCAGCTTAGGGTTAATGCAGTGCAATCACATTGATTAAAGCATTATAACCTGTGAATGTCCTCAGGCTTTCTGGAACATACTATATGTTTGGGTAACATGCTTCCCTTCTAAATGGTCCAGATATTTTTACACAAATCAATACAGTTAGTCTTATAATCTTATAATAAGCTTATTCTTAGTTGTTGCAACCACTTTTCACATGAACTTCATCCTTGATCCTGCATTAAACATGGTCACCGTTTTTGCAAATGATTCTAAAGATGTTGTCTTTGTCAGGTCTGGACTGTGACATTGACATCCAGAAGTGTATTCAGATGGTTAGAGAACAGCGGTCTGGCATGGTGCAAACCGAAGCACAGTACAAGTTCATCTACTTGGCTGTGCTGCAGTATATAGACTCAACGAAGGTCACACGGAGGGCTGTCATGGTAAGAAAATGGCTGAGGATCGTGGTGAGAGGTTTTTGAAATGCAATATAGGGAATAGAAGGAAATAAAGTCAGTATTTGGTTTGGGGTCAGTAAGATTTTTAAAAGAACTAATCATTTAGCAAAAAAAGTGACATTTGTAAAGTTGCAAAAGATTTCTATTTCAAGTAAATGCTGTTCTTTTGAACTTTCTATTTATCAAAGGATCCTAAAAGAAAAATGTATCACAGTTTCCCAAAAAATGTTAAGCAGCTTAATTGATTTCAGCATTGATAAGAAATGCTTCTTGAACATCAAATCAGTAAAATTAGGATGATTTCTGAATGATTTTTTCACGGTTAATCCTGTTAAGCTTTGCCACGACAGGAATAAATTACATTTTTAAATATATTAGATTTAGAACATAAGATTTTTTTTTAAATAAAAATAAATAAATAATATTTTATTCATATATTATGCTGTCTTCTGTAGAGGACAATGGAACTCAATTAAAAAAATAAATACATAAATAAATAAAAATGCATGAATGAGCACGTATAAGCAAAAACAATTGATTTTCATTTAATCACCAAAACAATTTTTAGGTTTCAGGATTTTTTTTATGCCAATCTTTGTATAAAGATTATTCTTAATTTTGTTTTGAAAGATATAACAGAGTGATTTGATATACCATTTTTATGCAGTATGTGTATAAAATGGCCATAAATGGGTTTTCATTTTGTGTAAAATAAATAACATTTAAAAAACAAATCTATAAACAATCTTTTGCATATTCGTGTGTTCTTGGGGCAAAAAGTGATGAAAAATAAGTGTAATAATAGGAGTAAAAATTTGCAAGATTTTCAGTAAAAATATCCGATAGTTCATAGGAATATTGAAATATAATTACTTTCCCTATTCAATTGCTCTGTCTCCCAAAATGCGTAATAAACATACTTTTAGTCCTGGTGTCCTCTACATATCATAAATTTTCACAGTATTACTGTATTTATGGTCAAATAAATGCAGCTTGGTGAGGATAAGCACCTCTTTTGAAAATATTAATCAAACTTTTTAACAGTAGTATATCTATTTGCCCTCAGAGCGGTTCCCATGCAATATCTTATCAAAGTCAACACTGTAAAAAAGGATAAGACCGATATCTAGTTTTCTGTGTCTCCCATCTGTTGTACTTAGTATTGCTACTGATTTTTAAAAAAACTTTCTGTTACAGGAAACAGAAACCGAATATGGAAACCTCTCAATTCAGCCTAAACACCCAAAGGCCAGTCGCAAAGCTTCTGCAAAGTAAGTAGACTTCTGCTTGTAGTGTATCCCTGTACTCCCACAACCATCCAGAAACATTCCTCTCATGTCCCCTTATCTTCCTTGAACCGATGACCAGTTTAGTAGGAGGTTCAAAGATCTCTCAGTCACACAGCCATCTGCTGACACAAGCTTTTTGGAAGCCTTAGAACCATTGTGCAATGTCCAACTGAAAGAGAAAGAGGAGGTTTGAGTTGGAAGTTCTATCTCAGATCTGGTTCTGCTTCAGATTGTCCTTGCTCTAGCAGAGTTGAGCTAATCATTGGCTTACTGAACAATGTTTGGCAAGCCTCTCTCTCACGTTTTTGTGGTTTGGGTCAGTTGAAAGCTCAAGCTGCTGACAAAACAAAATGTTGTAGATTGCAAATAACTTTCAAAACAAGTAAATATAATCATAACTGCTGCATAATCTAACAGCTTTTAATCCACTTCTCATTCACTCCTTTATTTTTCTAGAAATTGGGATGGTGACAATGACTGCTATGAGTTAGTGACTAATCAGTTATACAAATTTTTTTTTTTCTTTTTTCAGAAAAAATGAAGACGTTTATGAGAATCTGGGGGCAAAGGGAAAGAAAGATGTCAAAAAGCAGAAATCGGAGGATAAGAAGAGTGGATCTGTCAGGAAACGATAAAAATAGAAAAAAAGAAAGATGAAATTTAATTTTGCTTCATGATTGTACAGCTTATTTTAAAATAATTTTTCAGCGGTTTTAAAGAAAACTGAGCCAGTGATGCCAAACTATTCGACCTTATCAAACAAATCTTTCCATGTTTTTGTTTGTGTATTTGTTCTTTTTTTTAATATTTAGTTAAAAATTGTTAAGTAAATTGACTAAGTTGTAATTGATATAAATCATCCACTTGTTCTCAGTTTTAATAAAAATCTTGTTCAAAGATTGTCATCCCTGGCCATTATATGTTTATCTGCTGTAATAAAATGAAGGCGTTTGCATAGAATGTAACATTTTCCGGGACGTTATTGTAACAGTGAGGCCGAATGGAAATGTTGATGTCCTGCAGAGATGATAAGCACAAACTCTGGCCTGATGCCAGAGAGAGATGGACCTGACTCATTCATATTCATTACATCAGAGAACTGTAGACATCAGGGTCAAATGTCACCCTTGATCAGTGAACCACATACAGGGCTGACCTCGTTGAACACAGAGGCACAGCGGGAAAAACATTAGGAGAAATGAATGAACTTTACAGAGTGCCACATGAGCAACAGAACAAAGTGCGTCAGAGAAAAAGAGTGAGAGGGAGCATGGGTGGTTTTGAGGTACAGATGTAAATTGTCAATATTATGATTGCGTTCAAATTTGGATTATTTCATTTTCTGTATTACCCAACTTCAATAAAACTCTCAGAAAGTAACTGAAGAATAAATATTACTTGAATTAAATATTATAAATATTATAATATTAACATTTTGCTACTATATAGCTACTAAACGCAATTGGTTCACACCATTAGAGATTAATGTAATGATAATTTATAAAAAAAAAAAAAATAATAATAATAATTAATATGTTAAACAGGAAATAATTTATTAAATCACTGAGATACAATTATAGATTTCAGTATTTGAATTTGTTTTTATTTTTTAGCTTTTATTTAAAGTTTAGGCCAATAAGTTGATAGTATATGTATATTTAGCATTAGTTTTTATTTTAGATGTTTCACTATATCGAATTAAACTCAGTTAACGTTATTTCAAGTAAGAAGAATGTCCCCTCCACCTGTAGCACCTCCCCTTAATGCCTGCAAAGCAAGCCCAAAATCAGGGAGGATTTGGTCTTCGCTCTGTTCGGAGTTGAGCTGGTTTGGGAGGAGTCATAGCCGCTTTTGGGTCTACTTTACAGAGGACGAACCGGAGCTAGGTCTTGGAGTAACGCAGCATCACGGAATAAATTCCCGGAAACACCGACCACGAACTCCGCTCGGTGCCTTCACTTCGCGTGCTGTTAGAAGGAAACGGCGTCAATCGTTATAATTTAACCAAATTAAGTAGCGTACAATGCGATAGTGCTGCCTAGAGACACGGATAGAGATCCAGACAGATAATAACCAGAGGGAAAAGCAAGCCCAGGGTGTCACAGATCACACACAATTTAGTTGGATTCGTGTCAAACTAAAAGCAAACTGAGAAAATGTCCAAACCTAATTATACCGGCATTTACAACATGGTTTCCCAGGAAAATTTTGAAGACTATCTCGCGGCTTTGGGTAAGCAACAATACATTTTACATGTATTTATTTATGTATTTATTAATTTTTCCTCAGTTTGCCAGTCTGTGAGCTGTCATATAAAGAGTCCATTCAAAACTAACCACAGTGACTCACTTTGATTGTAACTTGATGCTTGTGTTGACCTTGATGTTCCTCTTCCACCTGTCTTCAAATCTCTGTGAACATGAGGATGATGTAGCTTACCTCCTTTTAATCTCGGAGGTTAATGTAATGAAATCCAATCCAATCATCTTCTTGGCTTGGGGGAGAAAGCCTAAACGACATCATAGCAAATCAGTTTCTGAAGAATACAACTGGAAAAGTGAAGACATGTCTGAATTTGTTTCTAAACCATGTATCATATTCATATTAATCGGAGAGAACCTTGTAATACTCGTCTCATCATGTTGAGTTAGTTTACAAAACTTTTATAAACTCTTGTGATATGGAAGTCTTGATGTCTTTGACCCATGTATGAATGACTTGTTTTTGTGGAAAAGGTTATTTGCAATAACTGAGCGTTCAAGCGTAAAATCAGCATAAAGTATCATAAAAATGATCACACAATTCATGCATTGTTCAGGCAGTAGTTTCTGAATGATGGACAAACTGAAATATCCACTGATTATCATCAGTGTGAGTGTGACCATATCATTGAATCTGTCAATTCAAGAACATTCTTATTTCAGAACAAAAAAAACTTTTTCAGTAAAAAAACACTGAAGAAGAAAAGTAAATAATAACAGAAACTTCTTTCTTCAATTAAGTATGCTAATCATTTAATTTCTCTTTCTGTCCTCATCAGATGTTAATTATGCATTAAGGAAAGTGGTCTGCATTCTGAAACCCAGCAAACATATTGAACACGATGTGAGCTCTGGCAAAATGAAGATTAAGACAGTCACCACCTTTAAGAACTTTGACATGGACTTTACTTTGGGACAGGAGTTCACTGAGGACCTGGGACCAGTCGATGGGCGAAAGTGCCAGGTGTGTGTGTTTTATATAATATATTTTTTTTGTCTTAGTTAACCCATTTGTAATGTAGTTGTGAGAAACAAATGGGCCCCTTTAAAAGTAACATCCACCAGACAAAGGAGTCTGGGAAAGTGTGGTATGTGTGGCACTAATGGATAATGCTCTCCATATGTTTCAGACCACAGTGAACTGGGACGATGATAAATTGGTCTGCGTGCAGCGAGGAGAGAAAGAGGGCAGAGGCTGGACACACTGGCTAGAAGGAAACCTCCTCCATTTGGTAAGCAAGCAGGGATTGTCCCAGGCCAGGAAAATGGCTTTGTACATATACATTATTCAGTGTCTGGAGGACTTTGTAAAGTAACTTGTATGTTATGTACAATGTAAATCTATGGCGCTTATAAAAAGTGTGAAAAAAGAGACAACACCAAAATGAAAAGACAAGGTGAAAGAAGAGATGAAGAGGAGGAGGGGATTAAATGAGTAATTGGCCTTTTGTGGGCTAGTTTAAATAGAAACCATTCTTTTTGGGTTACAGGTTATTACCGTTCAAAAGTAATCTTTCTTTTGGAAGATATTTATACTTTTAATCAGCAAGGGTGCATTAAATTGAACAAAAAATACATTAAAGACATTGAGAGACAACAGTAATGGCTGCTAGAAAATTTTTATTTGCCATCAAGCAAATAAAATACATTTTAAAATATGTTAAAATAGAAGACTATTATTTTAAATTGTAACAATATTTTACAATATAACTGTTATTGAACTATTGAAAGTATAAGCGACTTCAAAAAAAAATCTTTTCATTTTAGTTCTTTTCATTTATAGAAACAGTACTTTTCTTTTAGGTATGGTTTCAATGGTATTCAAGGCTTTATTCAGAAGCACAGTGGTGATGGGACCTTCTCTGAATGTCTTTAGTTCTTGGATTAAACCCGACTGAATCTTTAACAACTAGGCTACTACTATGAATCTCTCACAATGTCCTTCGTCCTTTTTTCTTCTGTCACGTCTCTCTCTCTTTCTCTCTGCAGGAGATGAGGGTTCAGGGTGTCACTGCCAAGCAAGTCTTTAAGAAGGCTGAGTAAAGATGGAAAGGAGAGAAAGAGAGAGAAATAGAGGGGCCATTTGCGGGGGGTTGTGAGGTCGGTTTGTTCTAAGAGCTAAGGGTTCAGAAAGAGGCCATATCACAACAGTCCCTGAGGCACAATAAATTTGTAGTCTTAAATGGAGACTACAAATGAAGAATTTGGTTCACTCTCTCGCTTTTACTGCACCGGTTTCCCTTCACAGCTTTAATCAAACCAAAATGCGAAGTTCAAATGAGATCATGACAATAAAGCCCTGTTGCCCTCTGTGAACATTCAGGAATGGTACTGTAATATATGGATTCATGGCACCCTAATATTGTAATATGCAGATATGTTTACAGTAGTAATGATTAAATGAGCCAGTAGTTAAGCTGGTCAAGTACAACTTGGAATTCTTCATTGCTAAATTACATGTCCAGTGTCCTGCTATTGGATTGGAAAATATTAGAAATAATGGATTTGATAAATCTGTGTGATAGGATTTGATTAACTGCAATAGACAAGCCAAAACTGCCTAAAAATGTTAAAATGTGTGCTCTGAAATATCTAATCAGTCTAGTCCAGTCTAGAATATAACCATTTATATTACTGTAAAATTTTGTTTGTATGAATGTATTTCTTATGCTATACTAATACAGATGCTAATTGCAATACTAATAACAATAAATCTATCTATCTATCTATCTATCTATATCTATCTATATCTATCTATCCAACTGTTTAAAGTGTAGGCTCATTAGGATTATGTTAAAATTATGAATTTATTACATTTTACATTTAGTCATTTATATTTATAGTATAAAATATATTTAGCAAGTGTGCATTATATTGATCAAAAGTGACAGTAAAGATATTTACAATATGAGATTTGTTAAACTTTCAATTAATAAAAAAAATCCATATCATGGTTTTAACAATATATAATTAATATAAGAACAATAAATAAAGAATGAAGTAGCCTAATGGCTGCTGAAAAATCTGCATTGGTATCACAGGGATAAATTAAATTTTAAAATGTGTTCAACCATTTTAAAAGTATTTAAATTGTACAATTTAATTGTAAATGCAGTCTAGGTGAGCACAAAACACCGGAACATTTACAGAAAATAAAAAAATACAAACATTTTTATTATATTAAATGAAACTTCAATACATTTCAATAGACGGTGAAAAATTAAAAACATTCCTCTTTGCAATTTCCTCATTTTTCCTCTAAGGGGCGATAATGGACTTAAAATGGACGTAATATTGTGCTAGCTCTGTAAAATAAAAAAAGTCTACGGTGTCAGTTGTGACATCTTTTGGTAAGACCTGGTATGACATAATGACAGTTTTCACCCCCTTGCTTTTATACACAGTCAAACACCTATTGTTTATTGAAATGAAATAAAAAAAAACACCTGAAGAAAATAGCAACTTAACTGAAGACAATATATTGTCATTACTACAAGAAAGAACATATTGTGTACCTTCAGTGTCTGGTAATGTTTTCATACACAGGTTTTGTTTTCAATAATTAAAAAATAAAATCTAGTTATTTACACATTGTACCAGAACAGAAGTCAAGCTTCTCTGCTGGTAGGTGAAACCACTTTACAATTGTCAGTTTAATAGGATGTTTGTAAACCAAGGTTAATCGTTCCATTCAGACTCCTGTGGCTCTGACTGATAGTTCGAGTGGCACGTGATGCTGTCTGTATATCCATTTGCTGCACCTGAGGGCCTGTATTTCTCTGACACTGTCAGCGTCGGCAACAATCCATCAGACTGTATGCTGCTGTCCATGTCTGGGAAAAAAGGGGAAACTGAGGAAAAAGAAAATAGAAAATTATCAACCAGTGATTTGCTAAACATCTTAATAATTTGTGTTCTTTTTAAAATATTTTAAACTTTTTTAATAATACAAATAACATTCGCATGTATTTGAACACAATATCTGCTGACGATTCAGTTTTGCCATTATGGAATTAATTGTGTTTAATTCCTATGTATTCAAAATGTGTAAAATGTATTCAAATAGAAAAGATATTTTAAATTATGACATACTTCACAATTTTGCTGTTTACTGTATTTTAAATCAGATGATTGATCGGTCTTAGCATTTCTGTTTCAAAAGCATTAAAAAAAAAAAAAAAGTGGTCCAGGTTAGGTGTTTCTTGTAAATGCGTCTTTAAAGTTTTAACCAGAAACGCTGATTACTGTACAAAGCATAGCTTCTACCTGTTGTTATGATATGACTGGTTTTACAACAGTATGCGATTCAGACACCATGTTTGCCAGAGACATCAAAGACTTTATCGCCCGAGGCAAATTAGGTGCAGGAGGAAAGTGTGGGAGTCGTGGGAGGCCAAAACAGCTAAACCTATTTGGTTAATTGGCATGCAATGAAAGACAACATGCATGTGGTTTGGACCCTATGTCTGCGAGTTGATAAGATCAGAAGAGGTCACAGGAAACTTTGCAATGATGTACACAGTGACGCAAAGCTATAGTTGAAGTCATCACAAAATACGGCAGTGCTTATTTCGAAACTTTTTTTCATGCGTACTGTGGGGATGTTTGGTTAGATTAGATTATAATGCTGTGTGAAGCTTACTGAAAGATTTCCAGGTCACAGCTTCAGAAATATTAGAGATGCTTTCAGAAGCAGAATTGAGTTAAATAACAACACTACAGATTTTAGTTGAGCTCAATTGAACTTGATGAACACAGTTATTGAATTGGGCTGAGAATTAACCCTGGCCTGCTTTTACACATATATAGTCAAAACGTTTTACCTAAATGTGTGAGCACACATTCTGCATGGTTCTCCACATCACAGTCTGCAGGGCGATTCAGGATGTCTGGAGGAAGCACTGGTGAGATGTGGCTTAAAGAAATCTCTGAGAATAAAAAAATGTCAGTTAGGACTCACAAATAAAATGACATTCTTACATGTTCTTTAGATTTGCATTTAACACATACACATGAATTATTTATTTGATAATTACTTAATGTAGGAAATCCCACAAATGTCTATGTGAGAGACATGGGCGTCATTTACAGTAGTCTTTATTTGACTTCCAGCAGCAATCAGATTATTTTTTAACAGGCTGTGCTGTGCAGTTTGTACACCACACTGCCAAATGTCAGCGAGCTTGTATGTTGAACTGAAAGGATGTGGTTTACCAGCAACTGTTTAATCATAAGCATCTTGTGCACTAAGCAGTAAACTATTGACGAAGCCTACGACGTGTACATCCTCACTGAAGCTGTAAATCAGCGAGCGCATCAGATGTGTTATCTTGAAAATCAAGTTTTCGGAGCAGTTTATCCCTCAATGACCTGCATTAGATATTGCATGTGTGGGAATACATATGCATCTATGTTAGTGACAGCGTTTGGGTTCGGTTTCCCATCAGTCAAACATGCGTTAAATGACCCTTTTATGTACGTCAGTGCAAAATTCTGCTCGGCCATCATCAAGGACAATTACAGTCAATCTAGTACTACAACCTACAGATCTGATATAAAGTCAGCTTGACTTACTGGACTGCTCAGCAGAAATGCTAGTGACCAGTCTCTAAGAACACGATTCAGTCTTTTTTTATATTTAATATTATATATGTTGGTGATTCTTGGATTTATTCAAAATCCTCTCGCTCTATATAAATGTGCTGTCAAAACTGATTGCAAATGTAAAATATATATTCGGTTGGAAATTATTTATAAATCATGATCTCTTTGTGAAAATGTTGATATGTTACAGTACACTTACTTATGTATTACACTTACTTACCTGGACTTTTTGGCCGACGTTTGTTTCTCCAATAAATTAGAAACAGGATCAGAAATATAATCAGGGACGTAATCACGAACCCTGCCCACAAGCTGGCAGGTAACATCCAAGAACAAGCTAAAATAAAGGAAAAATAGTGAGAAATAGTGAGCCATTATCCAGGTCTGGTAGGAACCCTCACATTGAACATAGTGGCATTTCCTATTAAAGTTTTTTCAGTAGAGGTATAGAGACTTACGTGCTTTAAATTGTCCACACACAACATCTGATTGGCTGGTCCCAGGAACCTTCACATGTCGACCCAAATCATCACAACTGTAAAATGACAGATTAGGCAAATTACTTCAGAAGGGAAAATATGTCTTGTTTTATTTCTATCAAGCAAAGGAAAATTACATGGAAACTATTATATATGAGTACAATATTATTTTTTGTACGTGTGTATTGCTTTGTGTACGTGTAGAAAAAAGGAAAGAAATTTGTATGGGTGTGTCAGAGAGAGTTTGAGAAAGGAAGTGATACCCACCCACTCTCTTACACAGTATACGTCTACACTTTTATTGAATGGAAGCAAATTAATGCGGTCTTATTTCGTGTAGGAGAATGACAGACACGTTTACGTAAAACCTGTAATGGTTATACATAAAAGCTGTGCAGCCTTTTGTTTAAATCAGATAGTGGCAGATAAGAAAGGGCATTATATGTCTATATAAGATGTATCTTTTAGAGAAAAAGTTAAGCAGAAGACATTTTTGGAAATAATTAATGTGAGTCAGAAGCTTGTGATAGTTTCGCAAGAAATCATTATGAATTAAAGGACTTTTTTAGTCATATGTATACACACTGTGTGGGGGGATTCTTTGATTTTGTGAGACGCTGGTCTGTCACTCAGTATTTGGTCAGTGTATAACGCAGACTCTCACCTTGTATAATTTTTGCATCTGGAAATGTAGTCGTCCACATTGCTGTAGGTTCCCTTTGGGCAGGTAATACACTTAGTGTCGGCCTTGAACGTATCTGCAACACAGCTTCAGTTATTCAGCAGTCCTACTGCCACATATTCTACTCTAAACAGTCTATGGAAGCAGTTCAGACCTTTGCAGACCTTATAACAGGTATAACCATGCTTCAGTGCAATTTCAGCTGATTATTTGTCAACTGACTTGTCAATATATATGCTCAGGATATTGTGGCAAAAGTGTATGTTCACACTGTGTATGAGTTATGTTCACAGGGTTCATGACATTATTGAGTTTATTATGTTTATTTCCCCTTTCCATAGTCTTTAAACCAGGTTATGAAGACATATTTAAGTATATGTAGGAATTTTTTTTTTTAATTGTAACAAACCGCTAAATAAAGACTTCACCTATCAAAAGCATCTTTATTTTAGGTGCTGGCTGAAATGAACAGTCATCTAAGTCCTTAAGTAGCAACTGTCAGGGTTTTAAAATGCCCAGTAATTTCAGAAGTCACGTTTGAAGTATGACTGTAATATTTCTGTACCAAATGTAAAAGTCTCTGCAAGCAACACATACTTGTGTTTAATTTTTCCGTATTCTATAACCAATTGGAAATTCCAATGGGACCCATGACAAATTAGCCTTTCGATTGGCCTACAAATTGACCTCATAATTATATATTATATCCAGTGTTGGAATGTAATAGGTTACAGAATACAAGTCAGTCTATTTAAAATGTATTAAGTATTGTAGAAATTTCTCTGACTTTATTAAGGTAATGTGCCAGATAACATTTGATTGCTTTTTTAAATTTCTAAATTTCAGGAATGGTAAACTTTACAGTATTACTCAACACATATTACTATATATTTTTTTCCAAATACTTCACTTGAGTTAAGATTCTTTTTACATTTTCCTGAGATCATTCTGAGGTTGAATTTAAAAAAAATAAAGCATATATATGAGCCCAAATACAAAATAAAACAGTTAAAACACCCTTTGTAATAGATTACAGTTATATTTATTTTGTAATTAAATTACGTAACGCCGTTACATGTTACTCCCAAACACTGATATATTTATTTATAATAGTTTTCACATTATAAGTGAGACTTAAATAAGCAGATATCATTATATTTCAATTTAAAATATTTTAAGTATTGTCATATTTGGAAGTATACTAAGGCACCAAACTTTTTGAAAAACCAAATGCTGATTAAGCAAAGGTTTTTTATACTTACAATGAAAGGCAACTCCTTTCCCCGGAGGACAGGTGGAGACTGGAATGCAGTTATCGCATTGGGATTCACTTATATGGTTACAGTAGTATCCCTGCTTACACTTGCACTCTGTGTTTCTGTCTGCCTCACACTCCTTTTCTGTCTCCATGTTGCTGTCTGTAACACACATAACCAAACATTACTTGTTGAAAACGACATGTGGTATTATTTGTAATAAATCCAGAGTAAGCGAAATTGAAATTACTGCTGGTGCACTTCCTGCAGGCTCGACACTGGCTCAGTTTGTTTTCCTCATCAATAAATGTATGCCGTGGGCAGATATGACACACTGGATCCGATGTGGCATTGCAGCTGGCAAACATATACTTTCCTGAGAAAGACAGAGAGCTCAGTTTTTGTACAATACTCCACAAGCACACAAAAAATTCAGTATTCATGATCTACGCTGTATTGCCACAAGTATTAGACCCCTTCTAATGAACAGGTTTGACCACTTTAGTAGTTTCCAAGAGTACAAATCTTAGTGTTTAAGCATATGATAGAGAATTGTGTGCTTCTAATTTTATAGCAACAGTTTTTACAGGAACCTCTTCTATTTTAAGAGACAATGCCTCTTTGTATAAGTCAAGGTTCAAAAATAAATGACTGATTCAGTCAGTGTGGAAGAACTTGAGTGGTCTGCAGAAAGCAAAGACCTAATCACAGCTTAACGCTACTGGTGGGATTTTAAGTGCAGACCTCGAGCCAAAAACTTATCACCAACTACCAGTGACTTGCATACAATTCCCTAGAATATCATTATATGCTTAAACTTTAAGATTTGTACTCAATTTACTCAAATTACTAAAGTAGTCAAACCTGTTCATTAGAAGGGGACGCCCCCTTCTACTGAACATATAAAAAGTGTACATATAAAAAAAACTGTCATTTGTAGACAGAAGTTGCTTGCATATGACTTAAAAAGAGCTACAAATTTTAGCTTACAATCAAA
>JAUMHE010000068.1:13357602-13381838 GCA_032359235.1 Enteromius mattozi | reverse complement strand
ATTCCAGACAGACTGGATGATGATCAGATCAGATCTCTGTGTGGAGCACTGGCTGTTGTGCAGACAATAATCTCACTCCATTATTACAATTAATGACATATATGTTTGTAAATGTGAACTGATTATTTCGCTACCACAAAAGATAGAAATAACCAACTTAAAACCTTTTTTTTTTTTATATTTTGGTGAAAATACTAGTGGCCTAAGACGTTTGCACAGTACTGTATGTATGTATGTGTGTATATATCTAACAAAGGTTTTCCCCTTTCTTTTCAGTCATTAACACCAAGAAGTCTGATGACCCCACTGCTCCCAATGAGTCTTTAATAGACCTGGACCATAATAAATTTAAGTGTAAAGTCCCTGGCTGCTCTAAAGCATTCCGGAAAGCAAAACTGCTGGACTATCACCTGAAGTACTATCATAACACTGAGAAAGAAATGGACAGCGAGGTCTGCTCACCAGAGAGGGTGGGCCGCTCCAGGGCCACGTCTGCTTCCATGCCTACAAGCACCTTGTCAGATATGCCAGATAACAAGAGGCGCAGGACCGTCTCTACTTCTTCCTGTAGGTTGTGATTTGTCAGGGTGATTTTAATTAAATGGCTATGGAATTAACAGTTGCACACTTAAACTGAATTATCTTCTTCTCTTAGCTCTGTCCTCTCAGGGCTTCATGCTTCAAATGGACAGCTCTGGCTGTGTCAGACCTCCTAAGTTCTGTAAGAAGAAACGTTCTTCTGCTTCTGTTAGTTCAGACAGTACAGAGGTCTCCCTACCACCTCCCAACTTTGATAATCTCCACGACAAGATTATCAAGAAGGAAAAGCACCTAGATGGTGAGCTATATCTTTAGATTTTAAAGATGATGAATGGAGTTCTTCCTTTTTTCCATTTTTGTCTTATGAATGTTTATTTGGTCTTTAGGGATTTGTATAAAGACAGAGCGGAAATTCAAACTGGAGGATAAATGTCAGTTGTTTGGTGAGTTTACTGACTTTTTGTTCTCAATTTTACATTCTTAAACCAAGAAGTTTTCATCAAATCTTGTTTTCTTTTCTCTGTAGTGAAAAAGAGGGATAAAGACAGAAGGGACAGGAAGGAGAAGGACATTTTCCGAATTAAACAGAAGAAAAAGAAAAAAAAGAAGAAGAAATCAAAACTGCACTGTGAGCTAAGTTTTATGTTTGCCTCATTTTCAGAGGTCTTTTTACTTAAAAGTTTTACAAATGCTTTAAATCTCACATCTATGAGTAAAAAAATTAGAGCAACTTCCAAATTTAATCAGTTTTAACTTTCTAAAGTTTCACTTTAGCCGTCTATTTGAGGTCATATTATTTTCACCTTTGTGCTAAGGTTACTCAGACCTGGATGAGATGTCGTTGGCTTATTTGGATCGGCCGTCTTCCCCAGTACATCGTTCTTCCTCTAGCGCCTTCAAGCACAGCACCTTTCAATACCCTCGTGCCATATTGTCTGTTGACCTCACCGGGGAGAGTAAGTCTTTTCATTGATTTACAGCTTTCTGTAGCCACTTTCCAATAATGGTATCATTTTAGCTGTAGCTTCCAGCCATTACATTTGATGTGTTCAGTGGCTAATATATAGAAATCAACATGAATATAGTGTCACTGCTGAGATGTTGAGCCTCATGTCCTACTTCCTTTTCCTATCTCAGACCTATCAGACATCGACTTCCTGGAAGACTCGACCACTGAGAGTTTGCTGTTCAGTGGAGATGAGTATAACCAGGATCTAGACTCCATCACTATGGAGGACTTCCAGGATGAGGATGATGATGGTGCCGATGAGATCGTTCGCTGCATCTGTGAGATGGATGAAGAAAACGGTTTTATGATTCAGGTTGGTTTACTCTTAGAAAATGCCACCTGATGAACTTTGAGATTAGTTTTTATACTGTTTGTATATATAAAGTTTAATTCAAGAAACATCTCAAGAGTTTTGAAAAGGTTCTAAGTACCTTTCTGGTACCTGGTAGTACACTTGTTCTGAATCTGCTCACTGTAAAATTGCAAATTGTAGTTGTCTAACATTGTTTCTGTCTTTAGTGTGAGGAGTGTATGTGCTGGCAGCACAGTGTGTGTATGGGGCTTTTGGAGGACAGCATCCCTGATCACTACATATGTTACATCTGCAGAGACCCTCCAGGTAACAGTCATTTGTGATAATACTGTGCACAAAGGGTCAGCAGGATTTTGTAACTTTTTATTTTTTATTTTTATTTTCTTTTAAATGGTAATTATATTTATGTACAGTAAAACTGACATAAAAATGAAATTGCTTCAAGGTTTTTAATGAGCTATGTACTTTTTTCAGGTCAGAGGTGGAGCGCTAAATACCAACATGATAAAGACTGGCTCCAAAAGGGCCACATGTATGGCCTGTCTTTCCTCGCAGAGAACTACTCTCATCAGAACGCCAAAAAGATCGTATCCACTCACCAGCTGCTGGCTGATGTTTACAGTGTTAAAAACTTGCTCCATGGACTTCAGCTGAAGATGGATATTTTACAGTAAGAGACAACTTCCTGAAGCATACCAAATTCTTTACATTGTGACAGAAATAAACTGCGTCTTACCAAGGTTGTAATAAGATTTGTTGCTAATGATGAGAAGATGTGTACATTTTTACTCAATATGGATTAGTCCAACAGCCTGTAAGACAGCAAACATAAACATGACAACAATAGTGCAAACACACGACACTTATATACTGTATGAGGTCTCAATATATAAGTATCAAGCTTTTTCACCATTTCGTCTGAGAAAAACTGTAAATACACACTAGAGCTCAAATATTTTCATGGCAAGCACACAAAAGTACAGTACAGAAATAGAAGTGGAAGTACAGAAATAGTGCATATTACTATTGTGTATATACTAATATGTTATTAATATTATTTAAAAAAATACATTATTTATATGGATGAAATTAAAGTTTTATTATTATTTTATTATATATGTAATTAAACACCATTTTCAGTATTTTTTGTATTAAAACAAACCACGGAATCAGAAAAAAAATGAATGGAAAACACTGACATTAGGGGATGAAATTGTTTTCATGGGGCTGTAAATTAAAAGGTAGCTTACTTTATGCTTTAACTGTGAGCAAATTTTTTTTACTTTTATTCTTAGTGTGACACACATGGTGAAAGCATTTCTTTTCCTTATTAATATTAAATTATGATGAATGGTATCGTATGATTGATATATATATATATATATATATATATATGAGTTTTTCAGGCCTGTCACGTTTTAAATTGTTGTTCTGATAGACAACTGTATAAGAAAAGATGCAGGCACAGTTATACACTTCCAACAATTATTATTATTATTTTTTTTTTTTTTTTTAGAAACAAACACAACCCAAGTTTGCACTTATGGGCCCGGTCTTGGGTAAACTCTGATGAGGACCAGCCTATGGGTGGTGTTCCAGACTGCATACATTTTAAAGAGCACCTCAACCAGAACTCAAGCCCTGAAACTTATATTACCAGTGAGCACAGCTACCAGAAACCTCCTGGTACAGGCCTCGAACACACAAGGGATGAACAGGGGTTGCAAACGGCCTCTCAGTTTAACCGAAAAGAGGAAGAGGTAACCAAAGGACAATTAAAACTCAGAATGTGAAAAAGTAAACAGATTTTGAAATCAGTGCTCTTTATGGTTTGTGTAGGTGAGCAGTGCCATTGCTCTGTCTGGCTGTGTGAATGACAGCAATATGGGCTCAATGGAGCAGGCCAGGAACTGTCTGCAATGGCAGATGAACCTGCTTACACACATAGAGGATGTTCAGAACCAGCTGTCTGGCCGTATGGACCTCATCGAGAAAGAGCTTGATGGTAAGGGGAAGAAATATGGAAAGTGCCAGTCTAAACTACATTTTTTGCCACATAACCAGGGCTGGTTGAATTTGTTTCTGTGATGTCACAGAAGAATGTGCTTAATTTGAAGTTAAACGTCATTCTCATGAGCACAATTGCCATGGCTAATCAGAAACCTTTTTTATTCACTTTTGAAACAAAAAGAAGCAGAGGTTTCTTTTCATATTTTGTTAATGTTTCATTCTCTTTCTTCCTGTCTGTGTGAAGTGCTCGAGAGTTGGTTGGACTTCACAGGAGAATTGGAGCCCCCTGAACCCCTGGCCCGGCTCCCACAGCTCAAGTGCCATATCAAACAGCTTTTGACGGACCTGGGAAAAGTTCAGCAGATGAGCACCCTCTGCTCTGTGTGATACACACTTTATAGTGTGTGTTATGAGCTTCTAATGAAACCTCACGTTTCTTCGCACACAACTACGTGTTTGAGAAGGTTTATTCAACATGATTCTCCTGTTCAGTAGATGTGCAGTATGTGAAGTAAAACGTTGGCCTTCGCCAAATATGAGATGAGGAAATTCACATGTAATGTGTGAAACAGGAAGATGTTGGTGTGTTCATGTTGAGTCTAAAAACATATCTGCTTAAAGAAGTTGTTGTTCTCCAAAATAGGAAGATCTCATTATAGCAGATTCATTCTTTCACATGTTAACAGAAGGGATTATCTGTTTTATGAAATACCTGAAGAGGTCACAACACCACACATAAATTTAAGTTACTTTTTTTCATCAGTTAGCCCCCCAGAGCAAATCCAGTCTGTATTTCCACTCTGTGAGCTTAAGGAAATATGAACTCGACTGAAGAGGGTCACTGATAGCAGACTGTTTGAGAGTTGATTAATGTTTGGGGAAAAAGAAATCTGGTTATAAAGGTTCTCACCACTTAAAAAGTCACTTTAAAGTGCCAAGAAAACAGACCACTGTGGTCTGTTTTTTCTCTGCAGACACAAAGTTCAAGATTTACAAGTTTTTGAAATGGATGTTGTGTTTAAGACCAGGATTGGGCTCATTTGTGGTCTGGCACTAAAGGTTCACAATGCCAACAAGCTCATTAGACCAAGACCTAGATAGTTTTCGTACAACAACTCATCTAATATTTTAGCATGTTTCTCTACACAGTCTTGATGGATGCTGTAGCAATTCACAAGAAAACAAGCTTCTCTAACTTTATCCAGGATGTCCAGAGATAGGTGACTCTTCTCACTAATGTCTGTTTATCATGTTGATACATTGAGAGTTGCTACCGTGAAGTAAGCTAATCCTGAGATGGATGTAAATGCATATATTGAATCCATTTTGTTCATTTTTTTTTTTCTTCAAAAATGTATTTACAGTTTTTATAACTGTAAGGAAAAACGACAACAACAAAAAAACGAAGGCATAAGAGGATAATACTTGAAAATGCCTGTTTAATCTCAATTTCTATTAATCTGTACAAAGAGTGTTTTAGAATTTAGATTTAAAACAGAAGTTTCTTTTGATGAGAAATACCAGCTGTACATTTAAAGAGTTTATTTAAAGACCTGATGTAATTATCTGTATGTACAACTTCATTAAAAAAATATTCTCAACATATTTTGTGTATGGTCATCGTTTACGCTTGCTTTTTGTATTAATGTAAATGTGAATTTTATTTCTACAAATGTTTCTACAAAGTATTTTCCTCTTTATAGAAGTATGGGGCATCAATAATAAGAGAACTAACCTCACACAGCTCTGTTTGTCTCTGTTTGAAGTGGTTTTCAGATGACTGATGTTGCTGGTTCGTCTTAAAGAAGTGCTTTCAAGAGTTCAAGCTTGGCTGCTCGCTTTGCGAAGTTCAAAATGTTCTTATTCACCACCAGGTACTCTAACCAAGTTGGAGAGGTTTGTGTTTTGATAGATAAATCTGTAAAATGACAAAATGCTGAACAGGCATGACAGTGCACATCTTGGATAAGGTATAAAAGACACTGCATTCTTGTAGCATTCGCTAGAAGAGTTCTTGCATCCTAGAGAAGATGCAGAACATGGAAGAAATAAAGCACCTTGTTGTAATTGTCACACTGCTTAGTATCTTCTCCTTGACATGTGGAAAGATTTCAGGTGAGTGTCTGGTCTATTTACAACAGATTTGTTTAGTCTATAGGTATTATATATTTAAGTTTTCACGGTTCAGAAAACTCATCCACCTGTTTCTTCCCATCAGAGTACCAGCTGGAGACAGAGAGCCTGAGTCAATGTGAACAGCTCAGGGCTGTCAGTGCAGCGCAGGGACATGAGCACGTCCCCCAATGCTCAGAGGATGGCCGCTTTAGGTGCATTAACCTAATTAACCAATATTGTATATACTGTATACTATTACATAAAATCAGCATGGTATGTTGTGGAAATGTTTAAAAAAAATAAAAATGGCATCCTTGCAGGCATGTTCAGTGTAATCGTGGAGGTGGGGAATGTTGGTGTGTGAGTGGAGAAGGACTTGAAATACCTGAGAGTCGGCTAAATGGATCCATGGTT
The DNA here is from genome assembly GCA_032359235.1 of Enteromius mattozi. NCBI lineage: Eukaryota > Metazoa > Chordata > Actinopteri > Cypriniformes > Cyprinidae > Enteromius > Enteromius mattozi. The sequence goes on along the minus strand of JAUMHE010000068.1, from coordinate 13,375,437 downwards.
TATTGTAAGTCATTCTTTATGTTTCAACATTTGAGTTCCCAGAAAACATTGATTAAAAGCATGAATAAATGTCAATTGTCAGATGTTTTCTACGTTGATTATATGACAAAATGTGTCTTGAGCACTAAGTCATCATATTAGAATGATTTCTGAAGGATCATGTGACATTAATTACTAAAGTAACGGCTTGGAAAAATGCTATTTTTAAACTATTACTGTTTTAACTGTATTTTGATGTGTCCTGTGCTCTCTCCATAATAGGTTTAACCTCATGCCAGCTTCAGAGACAGCGGGCAATGCAAACTGAAGGCATCACCCTGGTGCCAGTGTGTCTGGACTCAGGTGAGTTTGAGCCGGTCCAGTGTGATGCATCCCATGTCCAGTGCTGGTGTGTGGACCAAGAAGGCATGGAGATCTATGGAACCAGGCAGAACGGAAAGCCCTCAAAGTGTGAGTGCATTTATGTAGTGTACTCCCTGCATGCATTGGTTGAACAGTTAAGATGAGTCTCTGAAAGATCAAGATTTTTACTTGTACGTTTGACACCAGATGTGCTATACAATGTGTCTTAACCTTTGACCCTAGGTCCTGGTACTTGTGAGGTAAGACAGCGGCGACTCCTTCATGGTATCGGTGAACCATCTCCCCCTCAGTGCTCAGATGACGGGGGCTTCTTACCTGTGCAGTGCAAGTTTGTCAACACCACTGACAGAATGATATTTGATCTGTTACACAAATTTAACAGGTGAGATATGTGGTTTATCATTCAAAGGTTTAGGGTTGGTAAGATAATTTGATCCAAAATACTATAAAATAGTAATATTCTGAAATATTATTACAATTTAAAATAACTGTCATTGAAAAGCTGAACATCTTAACTCCAGTCTTCAGTGTCACATGAAAATCATTGTAATTTTCTGATTGGGTGGTCAAGAAACATTGCTTGTTATATCAATATGTTGTACCCTTTACTATTTTTGTGGTATTTATTATTTTCAGGATTCTTTGATGAATGGAAAATTCTAAGGATAATAATTTATTTGCAATCTTTTAGTACATTTGTAGTGTTTTTGCTGTCATTTTTTCATACGTCCTTGCTGAATAAAAGTGTTAATTTAATGCGAACAAAAATAAATGTAATATAGTAGCATTAATTTGAAAGAAATCTTACTGACTCTAAACTTTTAAATTATAGTGTATATCATTCTGTAAGACTACAGTTGGAAATTGCCAAATAGTGACTATTTTCTCATAGCAAATTAAAATGAAATTGAATGAACAGAGACTAGACTCTACACAGAGACTCTACACTTGTGTTTCTGGGAAAGCAGCCCAAGCTGTACATGTTTAACCACTAGACAGCAGTATTGTGTCAGATAGAGGAAACGTAACAGTTTCTCACTATTTTACAGTTTTCCTGGATAGTCTGTTAAAATCTTATCTAAGAGTTTGAAATGCATCTGCTAAAAGGGATTAATTTAATTATAATTTCGTTAACAGAGACCCAGAGGTGTTCCAGACCTTCAGTGCTTTTAGAAAGGCCTACCCAGAGCTCTCTAGTTATTGTTTCTGTGCAGACAGTCGTGGAAGAGAGATGCCAAGCACAGGTGATACACACCTCTTCAGTTATATCCAGGTTAAAGAACTAAGCCAAGAGCTTTAGGTTTAAACATCACAAAGAGTGATCCATAAACTATTACTATTAAACTGAACCTCTCTTTGCCCCAGGGAGACTATGATTCTAAGTTGGGACATTTTGTGTGCTGTTAAAAAGATGAATTGTTTTGTTTGTCTAGGTGTGGAGCTGTTGTTGGATGAGGTGTACGACACAGCGTTTTCAGACCAGACTGCAGGAAGTACATTTGCACAATCAAACATGTATCGAATCCTACAGCGCCGCTACCTTGCCATCCAGCTGGCCTTGAGCGGGAGATTTAGATGTATGCAACATTTTGTTGAAAAGGAAGCTTCTATAATGATGTCATAGACTGCATAAAATAATTTTCTAAATCAGTGTTTTTGCATTGTTTTGCAGTAATAATATCGAAATATTTTTAAGGTTATGCATTTTTGGATAATTTGAAAACATTTACATTTATTTTTCTTACATAATTTACAAATAGTTTTTCCTTGATTTAAATTGTTATGGCAGTGTAGGATTAAAATCCATCCTTCAGCACTTACTTGCTTACATCCATGTAAGAGTACAGATACTTACTCAACTCTTATTCATTTAATAAGGTCCAACCCCATGTGAGAGTGAACGGGCTGCAGCTACCCAGGCTGGCAATTCCTTTGTACCCTCCTGTACTGATAACGGAGCATATGTGCCAACCCAGTGTCAGTCCAGTGGCCAGTGTTGGTGTGTGGATGCTATTGGAAAAGAGATATTTGGCACACGCCAGTATGGAGTACCAAACTGTAGTGAGTTTGTTCTTTTATGGAGTAGTAATTGTTATGTTTCATGATGCCTTTTTAGCATCAGTAAATAATAACACATTGCAAACTAATCTAATTTATCCAGTCTAGTAGTAGAAGTTCATGGTGCTTTAACTACACAAATATATCCTTTAGTTATTGTGATCTTAAGCTTGCTTGAGTGATTTTACCTGCCAAGAGACTGGTGAAACAAAAACTAAAAATTTATCTGGTCCGTTGTTGAGTAAAATTGTTTGTGCACTGACTAATGTTGTGTTTCTTGTTTGTTTAGGCGCTGGAGTGAAAGACTGCTTGTCTGAGAGGAGACAAGCCCTCTCCAAGCTTTTTTATGGCCCAGCTGGAGACTTCAGCAAGAGCAACGTGTTCTCCGTTTCTAAAGACATCCTCTCTTTTCTTGGTACTTGCAGTCCTGAATTCCAGGAGCTTTTGGCCAATTCTGGTCTTCTTCAGTCATTGCCAGAGCTGGAGCATCCAAATGTCAGCGACATCCTGGCAGAAGTCCTCCAAGGGATGTTTCCCTCTGGAGCTCTTGCCCTGAAAGCTCTTGCTCTTGCACCAAATCCCAAGAGACTCCAGGAGAATCTCTTTGGAGGAAAATTCCTAAAAAACGCTGGCAATTTTAACTTCACCGGCACTGTTGGAAACAGTGGTACATTGAGTTTTGGTCAAGTTTTCAGTCAAGTTGGTCTGGCCCAAGCTGCGACCGATTTGATGCAGTTGGCCAAGACCTTCACAGATGACTCTGCCGGTTTTAATCTAGACCAAAAGATTTCTGATGCATTTGGACGTTCAGTGAACCTGAAAGGCAACAGAGATATGATTAAGCTTGTTTCAATGGCCCTTGAGAACGAGCAGTTTCTCACTACCCTTCGAGAAGCAATCAAACAGTTGAAAGCAGAAGAAAGCACCCAGTTGGGCCAACTGTTTCGTGCTATTTTCCAGAAATCAGATGTTTGCAAGTCTGTGACTTCCACCTCAACCTCATATGTGCCCCAGTGCACTGCGGATGGGCGATACCAGGAAGTTCAATGTCAGGGTTCGGAATGTTGGTGTGTGGACTCTCGTGGTCTGGAAATGACAGGTTCTCGCATCACTGGGTCCAGGCCGAGATGCTTATCCCAGTGTGAGAAAGAACGTCAGATGGCGATTGCAGTCAAAGCCAGCAGTTCTGCAGGAACTGAAGTCTTCATTCCTAAATGTGAGACTGATGGTGCTTACGTTGCACGTCAGTGTCTTGGCAAAAGTTGCTTCTGCGTGGACCGTTCTGGAACGAAACTCAGCATTCAGAGCTCAGGAAGCTCTCTTCAGTGTGAGTCAGAATGCTAACCACAGATGATTAATTACAGAGAGCATTCCTGTATTCATGCATTTAATTAGAGACACATTCATATTATTCGGCACATGTGTAACACAACTGCCCGAACATCTTAATTATGTATTATACAGACTTTGTTCATTTGTTTTATGGAGCTTAATAGCTTTTAGTTTTGCAAGGTATCTTCTAATAGTTAAAGTTTTGCTTTTTTATTTGTATTTCATATAAAACTGCTGATATACATTTTTTTTATCGACCACATGCAAGAGCAGTCTTATGTAACCTACAGAAAAGGGGAGTAAAATTTACATTTTTGTACCTTATCTACCCCTAAAAAGTTCATATTAGTATGTTAGAAGACCACTATTAATCTTTTAGGGTTCTCGTTATTGTGACTTTATACTTTATATAAAACTGTGTGCCAAATGCATAAAAACAAATCTTCCAAATGTGAGTTAATATCTTGTAATTGAAACTTTGTATTATCTTTAGGTCTTATTATTTTAACCTTTAGGTCTCCGATTTGCAACTTTATCTCTCAGATTTTCATAATATGCAGCTCCAGAAACCAGAAATGCACCATAATTGTTGTCAATTAATTGACAACAAAGGCCTTCCTCTATGCCAGGGGTGGGGAACGTTGATCCTGGAGGGCCGGTGTCCCTGTAGAGTTTAGCTCCAACCCTAATCAAACACACCTGAATCAGCTAATTGGGGTCTATAGGATGCAGGTAGGTATTTTTTTCCTCAGGGTTAGAGCTAAACTCTGCAGAAGAGTGGTCCTCCAGGATCAACGTTCCCCACCCCTGCTCTATGCTAAGATGGAATCACATTAACAGTGATTTTTCAAATCTGAAATATAAAAGTTTTATTTTATTGATATCCCTCTTTAGGTCCAACAAGCTGCCAGGCTACAGCCACCCAGCAATTCCTGTACACAGTGCGCTCTGTTCTCTCTAATCTATCTTCAGTAACCCAGTTTTCTAAAGTGTACATCCCTCGTTGTGCTTATGATGGGAGCTGGCATCAGATCCAGTGTGATGGGCCTCCAGAACAAGCCATTGAGTTTTACCGTGAGTGGGTTCGGATCATAAATTCTGGAGAAGACCTGCCTGTTTCAGAATTTCTTGGAATTGTGCGAGCCTATGCAGGAAACTCAGAAGCAATGGCATCATTTAGAACCTTTGTATCTGAATTGTTCAAAGCTGGGCACCACCGAGTTTTTCCTGTCCTGGCGAGATTTGAGAAGTTCTCTGATATACCATCTGACATGTTAGATGGGAATGTTGAGGCCATTTACGGACCATCGGTTTTCCTGAACCCGCTGTCTTTATGGAGACTGATCAGAGCTGAGGATTCTGGTTATCCAGGCCCACTTTCAGATTTCAGCCTTTCTCTTGGGAGCTTTCACCTGCGTCAATGCTGGTGCGTTGACCCTCAAGGAGACATGCTAGCAAGTAGCAAGACTCCTGTTGGACAAATCCCTAAATGTGAGTTATACAAGTTGTATACTAAAGCAAGTAATGTACTGTAGTAGTACTACTATCTGCCACTACTATACTAATAATAGTAGTAGAAGTAGTTGATAGTAGTAATACTATTATCTTCCTATATCTCTTATTTGTGTCTTTTCAGGTCCAGGTCCATGCTCTATAGTTCAAAACCAGGTCTCTGAGTTCCTGAAGCAAGCTGAAGAGCTGATCTCTGCTTCAAACAGCTCACATGTGCCTGTGGGTTACAGTTTTCTCCTGGCAAAGAATGTCTATTTGAGCCCTGATGAGCTGGAGCAGACACGCACCTCAAAGATCCTCATCACTCAGACTCTGCTGAGCAACACCAACTCTGCGTTGAGACTCGCAGCTCATTCCAGTACAGCCTTATGTTTGATCTCTCTCTCAAAATAAAAGCTCATAACTGCAAAAGAAAGTATAGTAGGTTTCAAAAGTCTGAGACAACATCTGAAAGCTTGAAAATAAAGGTTTATGAAAATAATGTCTTTAAATGTATAAAATAAAATACCTGTAAGAGTATAAAGAATTTTTCTGTCACAGTTGAACCCCACCGTATATTCTTCAGAGGTGCATACTCATTCCAGTTATTTAATAAAAGCTGTAAGGTTGGGAGAGATACATCTGAAATGTGCTTTAATAATTTACCCACACTAAGACTTAATTTGCTTTCACTTCTTGACAGCCCTACATTTCTACTGGCAGAGTAAACTGATGATTGATGACAAAGACAGGCAGAGTTTAAAGCTGGGATACCAGCCCTACATCCCACAGTGTGACGCTTATGGCCAGTGGCTGCCCAATCAGTGCTACCAAAGCACAGGTGAGACCATTCTCCATATATATATATATATATATATATATTTTTTTTTTTCTATCATGATTACCATGCTTCATGTAAAAGGCCTGACAGATAAACCACTGTTCTAAACTGAATATTATGAAATATTATTGTAATTGAATTAGTATTTTAATATATTTCAAAATGTAATTTATTTCTGTGATGTCAAAGCTGAATTTTCAGCAGCCATTACTCCAGTCTTCAGTGTCACATGGTCCTTCAGAAATCATCGTAATATGCAGATTTGCTACTCAGAAAACATTTACTGTCAATGTTAGAAATAGTTGTGGTGCTTAATTTTTTTGTGGAAATTATCTGATAAATAGAAAGTTTAAAAAATGTATTTTTTTCCTAAGTTAGTCTTTTGCTGTGTTTGATATCATAGGTCACTGTTGGTGTGTTGATGAGGAAGGAAGATACATCACAGGCTCTCTGACGTCTCGTTCTGTACCCTCTCAGCAGTGTGAGAGTCTAATCCCATGTTTTTCTCAAATCTTTTTAATAATAAAGTAGTTAGGCTAGCTGCTTGATTTAGTATTGTTGTTTGTAATTTTAGTTCTTGATTATGAATAAGTATGTCAGCTGATTTGTAAAATAAAATAAAATTGTCCCCCAGGCCAAACTACATGCCAAAGGCTCCAAAGTCACTTCCTGCTTTCTGATTGGACACAAACAAGCTCTAATATCACATACACGTACAGTCCATCATGTGAGGAGGTGAGGCTTTCTTTTTAGGGGTTTTTTGGATTGTATTGTGCATACAAAACACATTCTATGTTAACCACTAAAGGTTTACATTTCATATTTGTCTAGCTCATTGTATATGTGTCCATGTCTATAGGACGGTGAGTTTTCGGTTCTTCAGAAGCCCATTTCAGGCCGTTCACAGGGGTTGTGTGTAAGTCCAATAACTGGACAAGTCATCCAACCTGCCACCACCAGTCTTTCTGGAGAACTGCAATGTAATTATTTCATCCATTCATGTGTAGAGTGTGATGTAGTACATGTTCTCAGATCAACAACCTTTTTTGGTCAAATTTATTCTTAATCGATCACAAGCTTGACCCTTTTCCATTCAGCTGAACATAGCCATAACCTACCCAATGAAACTTGTGCAATGAAACTAAATTCCTATCACCTTTTTATTTCCCTATAAAAGGGTGATAGCAATTTAGTTTCGTTGCACAAGTGGCATGTTTTTACAAATTCAATATTGAAAACCACATCTCAAAAGCTCTACTTTTTTTTGCATTGTGTTTAAGCAGTGGGGCATTGAGAAATATACCATGTCAGGCCCATGTTGTGTGTTGTAGGTCTAGGTTGGTGTTCTCTACAGAAGGCTCTGGCACTGCAGAGAGAGGTCGGTGTGGGCTATGAGCCTCAGTGTGTGCAGGACGGGCAGAGATTCTCACCCCTGCAGTGTGACCTGTCCTACTGTTGGTGTGTTTCTCAAAGCGGGAAGGAACTGCCAGCGACACGCACCCTCCGCAGCACAGGACAAACCCCAGCCTGCGACAGTAAGTGAATAAGGGTACACTTTGCATTTGAGGCATATACTTGTGGCAACATGATTTTCCCATATTTGTTTCCCTTTTCAGTACCTGAGTGCCCTCTTCCATTTGGAGATATTTCACATGGTGCAGTTGTGTGTAGCGCTGCGAATGTTGCGGGTCAGCAGACACAGCGCTGTGAACTGTTCTGTGACCAAGGTTATGTCAACACCCTTCTTGTCGCCAGCTTCCTGTGTGATCCCCAGGCCAAAAACTGGCTTGATGATGCTCCACTATCCTACGCCTGCCAAAGTAAAGGCCACAGACACAAACATTGTCCTATTTACCTGTTAAAACACTCACATGCTGTTCCAGTATGTCCTTCGGGATTTATTGTTCTGTGAAATCTTGTTGCCCTAATTACAGTGCATCTGTTTGTACTGAGCAACTGTGTGTCTGTGATGTCCGTCAGAGCCTCAGGTTTTGCAGACAGTGAAGGTGTCCTTACAGCTGAAGCTATCCCTGGCTGAGGGTCAACAGAGTTGCAGCACCCAGTATGTTCAGTTACAGGCTGCTTTACTGCTAGACATGAGAGCTACAGGCCTCTGCAGCCTACAGGTACAATACAGTCTGCTTTGATGTCCATGAGGAGCCTATTTCCCACCCAAGAAAAATGATAAATGATAAATACCCAAGCAATATGATAAAGACAACATTTTAAAAACAAATAATTGGCTTTAATTTTGCCATTCTACTAAAAAGAAAGCACATTAAAATGTATTTAGTTGACATTTTATTGTTTTGTCTAACCACTGTATGTAATATTAAATATTTAAATGTGTAACATTGTGTAATATTACATGTTTAAGTTTAAAAAAAAAAAATTAAACAGATTTTTTTTATTATTGTTAAACCATGGTTGTCAAAATAAAACAAAAATGGTCAAAATGATTGTAATATTATATATATATATATATATATATATAAATAATATTATAAATGATTTGGTTAAAAAATATATATATAAAAAAAGAAAGATTTTTTTTTCCATAGACCCCAGGGTATTACAGGGCCCTTAAGGGGAGATGGTCATAAAAAATGAAATGTTAGGAAAGATATTACTTTCTTATATATTGTAAATATATATTTGTGTTCAATCACAAATGTTCAGTCACATAATTTTCTTTTTCCTTGATGATATTTTTTGCTTACAAAACTTTTGCATTTCCTATGAGCAAATGCCAGATTTTGTGGAAACCCCAAACTTTTGCAAGTGTACACAAACTTTCTTGAGAAGTGAAAACCTTTTATATGTAAATGGGCACAAATGAAATAAGATATATAATAATATAATTTTCCTCCCATCATTATTTTTCCATTACCATGTCATTGCCATGAGACTTTATAGGGGAACCCCTAATCAAAACACCACATAGCATTACAGTAATTTTCCACTAATACAACTTCAGATTAACAAGTAAACAACACCACAAATGTGCTAAAACGTGCAATACCAAAAGGTGTTATTAGTCTGCAAGTGTCATTTTTAATATGTATGTGTCATTGGCCTGCAGTACAGCATTGCAACCAACTGTGTAGATCCGTTAAGCCTATAGAAACAACTTGCATGTGAATTTATTAAAATGACATTCATGGTTTTTGTTCATCTATGCTTTGTTTTGGTTTACATGTCTTGAAATTTTGCATCACCGCATGTTTGTTTATTTTTGCATACTTTTTGTTTCTGTCTTCATGTTTGTTAGGTGACCTTATCTGGCCAGTCCAGCTTTGTTGCAGTCTGTGATGACTCATCTGTGTCTCTTGAGTGCTTGAATGACAAGGAAGTCACTGCACGCATCACCTTTATGGCCAGACTCTCCGACCTGCCGATAACATCTCTCCCTGATCTCCATGACATTGGTGTGAACAGCTTTATGCACCATGTTTAGTCCATTTCTGTGCATGTAACATATTTGATATTTAATATCATATACATTTCACATTGATATTATACTGAATCATGAATGCTTTGTTATTACTCCACGTTATTTTCTTTCTAAATAAATGCATGTGTATATTTTTTAGATATGGCACTTAGCGAGGAGAGGTTGTTAAACAGCATGAGGGAATTACTCCAAAGTGGGTCATACCGGTCCATCTTCCTCTATGATGGTTCTCTCGCTCTTTCTATTCCTCCCTCATTTAGCTGCATGGATGGCTATAAGCAGCTCCCACAATCCACTGGGTGTGGTAGGTTGGCTTCTGTACCAGTCAGTTGTCTTAATGACAGACTGGTCTGGGTACCATAAAGGAAAATGGCTTTACTAGTGTTTCCGAATATGCACCTATAAAGTTTTTTATAGCTGATGCATATTTTAACTTACTGGCTTTTGATGTGCAAAATTGTATAAATGTATAAGGTAATATTTCAAACTGCATGCAATGTTTCCTCCCCTATTATTAATCTTCCTTCTGTATCTGTCAAACTTTCTCCTCTTTTTCCACTCAACACCATCATTATCCAAGCTTAATCACTCTGCTCCCTGTGTGTTTGTGTTTTTGTCCTCTCTCACATGCAGTGGTGTGTCCAGCTGGTTCTTTTTCTAGTGCTGGTGCTTGTACTCCGTGTCCGCGTGATACTTTTCAAGCGGAAGAAGGGCAGGTCTTCTGTTCTCCCTGCCCCTCAGGAACATCCACTGTGGCCCAGGGAGCCTTCAGTGCTTCTCATTGTGAGTAAAGGCCAAAATAAACAATCCAGCCCACCACACAAACTCAAGAATAGCAGGTGCAGATAGTTACAATTATACATGGCAGCTCTGTCAAAATGTAGATAACAGGTTTCAGAGGAAAATGAGTGATTATGATTTTTTTCATCTTGTTTTCTATTTGTCCTTTCACTCCTTGCTCCTAAGGTCTTACTGAGTGTCAGCAGAGTAAACTGAGTTGCACAAAGCAAGGGGAATTCCTGTCAGCCCAGAAGGACCCCGTGTCTGGGAGATGGTTGTGTGTCTCTCCACAGGGGCAACAACTTTCTTGGACATCTTCTGATGCTCCAGTGACAGTTGAAGAGTGCAAAGGTATGTGCTACAGTCAGTGTTAGGGAGGAATTGGGTAACATTTTTAACATTTTATATAGGGTGACAGTAGTTCATGTGTTTTTAAAGTAGTGGAACTTCTCAAATAACGCACAGCTGTACAAACAAGAAAATTTGCAGAATGAAAAATCATGCTGTCATTCCCTTAATTCACTTGATTTATGTGTAGTCCTTTTCTTTTAGTAGGAGTTTTTATTATGTATGATGTTTGTTTGTAGGAGTTTTTTTCGGGGTGCTGTCCATGCACGAGGCTATTTGTTGTAGACAATTGTTTTATTTTTCAACTTTTGGATTTCTTTAATCAAAATGTCATAAATGGGTCTTCCAGTGAAAAATAACCTGGTGACACACACCGGACTCTTTGGTCCGCTTAAATTCCACCCCTTTCTTACAGTTGACTGCAGTCTCGCATTTAGATCTGCCTCCATCCAATCAACTGCCCCTTATTTTTTCAGTCAGATGTACATCACAATACATTGCATAAACAAAACTGGCATAATCAGCATTGTTTACACTGAGGATAAAGCATTCGTATGCATTGAAATACTCTTCAAAATGGTGAAAGATAGCAATTCTAGGAAAAATTGTGGTAACACTTCAGAATAGGGGTCCAGAATAATGCATTAAGCATTAATTAATGGTTAATTTCTTCAGAGTTAAGCATTAGTTGAGCAAAAACACACTAGTAATTAATGATTAATCTAACATTTTAAGGGCCCGAATTATGCATTAGTTAAGCACAAATAAACTAGTAATTTATGATTAACAATTATGCATCAGTTAAGCATGAACACGTATATAACTAATGATTATCTGTACATATAGTAAGGGCATTTTATCCATTTTTCACAATTCATTAGTCATTTTAAAGACTATAAACAACAACACAAAAAAAAACTATAAACACATTTATGCTATAAACAAAAATAAGCTAGTAATTAATAATTAACTGAATGTACAGTAACCACATTTTATCCATTATTAACAACTTATTAACACACACACACACACACACACACACACACACGTATCTGTATATCTCTCTATACATTTTTTTTTTATTTATTTAGTTTTTGTTATTGTTATTATGTTTATTTACTGCTGGTTTGCAATTATATATGGCAAAAATATTGTAATAAAGACTATTTGACCCCCTGTTCTAAATCTACATTATGACACTTATTGAGTAATATTCAAGTTTATTGATTAGGATAAGCTAATAATTAAGGCTAAACTACCATTAATATAGTGCTAATAAATGGAATTTGACCCCCTATTCTAAAGTGAAACTTAAATCCATATTAATTATGGCACCTATTGAGTAATATTCAAGTTTATAGATTATAAGGTAATAATTAAACTGCCACTAATCTAGTGCTAATAAAGGAAGTTTGATTCCTATTCTAAATTAATTTCCAGTAATCACTAAAGAATAACAGTTTTTTACTGCTTATGTAGAATTTTAAAAAATACATACAGTGTAATAAAATAAAACTTGTTAATAGTGAAATGACCCATGTGTTTGTCACAAAATAATGACATGCAGAAAGATTGTGTGTGTGTGTGTGTGTCTTAATAAGTTGATAATAATGGATAAAATGTGGTTACTGTACATTCAGTTAATTATTAATTACTAGCTTATTTTTGTTTATTTATAGCATAAATGTTTGTCTTTAAAATGACTAATGAATTGTAAATAATGGCTAATATGCCCTTACTATATGTTCAGATAATGATTAGTTATATGCGTGTTCATGCTTAACTGATGCATAATTGTGAACAAGTTAATCATAAATTACTAGTTTATTTATGCTTAACTAATGCATAATTTGGTCCCTTAAAATGTAAGGTTATTCATTAATTACTAGTGTGTTTTTGCTAAACTAATGCTTAATTGTGAACAAATTAACTATTAGTTAATGCTTAACTAATGCATTATTCTGTACCCTTAAAATAAAATGAAATAAAAATTTTTCACTTTCCTTTTTTATCCATATGTTTAAGTCAGAAATACAACAGGCAGAATGTTTCATTTTTTAGAACACAATGTGAACTATAGTGTAACCTTCTAATAATAAAAACAATATTATATTATATTATTTGTACATGTTTCACTGCTGAAATATAGTGCTACGGATCATATAACCTCACATTTAGCCACAAGTGTGACATTTTGTTTTAAAGTTTGATAAATAAGTGTCCAACAATTTGTTTGATTACAGGAATGTACAATGTACGAAAAGTCTCCTCTGAAATCTTTTGAAAAGTAATAAAAGTAACAAAACTATTGATTGTTTTGAAAACATTCCTGATATATTTATTATGAATGACAGACCCAGTGATTCACTCAAGTAGCAGCGCACAGATTAATGTGACCATACTGAGAATAAAACATGCATTTCCATGCTCTGTCACTCTGTATTAACTCAGTGCTGCCCTGTCTAGAACACATGGTTATTTGTGACTACAAAGTATGGGTGTAATGTGACACCAATCCCCATAAATAGTGCATGCATGATATTAAACTGCGAGTCTAAACTAAGAGTTGCTGAAGGTTATATATCTCATTCAAATACAGGTGACTGTGCATTTAATGCTTAACAGAGTCTGTGCCGTGAAGAATACGTTTTAATTTAAGAAAAAAAAAAGTGCATTCTTAGTTCTTTATTCACTTTTTCAATGCAAGTCTATTATAATATCTTCTTAAAGTTATTGAAAACAGATAAAAGTTTAAACCCAAGGGCATTGTTTGTTATGGACCCACAGAAAAGGAAGATGTATGACCGCTTTCAAATTTAATCAATCTTCTTATATTTCTGCATCCTCTTATCTCTTAAAGCGTTTCCCTTGAATTAAACTGAAAATGAGTTCATGGCAGTCTTACAACAGAGTACTTTCTAGGCCATGGAATGGTGTTTAAAAAGATTTGAGGTGCCAACTGTCTGCACTTAAGCCTGAATATAGACCGAAATTTCACTTCAGCTCAATTGAACGCTTTCCCATTCTTTGTAAATAAATAGCATCCAGATGGGATGTCTTTTCTTCCTTTAAAAAATGGGGTTTATAAATCTCTGACCTCAATATCCATTGATGTGAAAGAGAAAAGCAACTCGAGTGAATGACTTTGTTTTTTGACTGTATCCGCAGAGCATTTTAATTAACTAATCATGCAGTTTATATGTATTAAGATAGATTTACTCTGTCAGTCGTCATGTTTCGAGGTGCCAAAACCCACAAAACTCAACATTTCAATTAATTCCAGAACACATACAGTAGAAGTGGCTACAGATTAACCTGGCAAGAGTTTAAACCTTACTTTCCCAGCCAAAAAATGCTCATAACGGCCTCTAACCCTACACTTAATTTAATTGAAAAATTAGAGAGCACTCCTGTTTTTTTTTTGTTTTTCAATTGCATTCAAATAATGTTCTTCCCTATGAGTTCCCTTTGTACGACCACTGCTGCACACATGGTTTTACTCGTAAAACATGGCTAATGGAGGATAGCACATGACTCTTATTGAGGCTTTGGTGTGACATTTAAGATGTGCATGTGTAGCATCTTGACCCTTGTCTTTGCCACCCACAACCGTAGCATCATTGCATTAAGAGAGATCTTCAATATCTGGCACTGAATCGTAACGTAGAACACAATCTCAATTCCATTCCCAGTGACGCACAACCCTGCTTCAAAACAACCTCGTTGTATGCAGTCATAGCTCCCCAAATATTGACATTCATAAGACAAATTCAAGTCAAAGAACTCTGAGATTGGATTCATATGCTTTGCAAGCTGTAGGAAGGAAAATGCTAATAAAAAATGTGGCTCAAGTCTTTGGTAGATCTGATCTTCAAGAGCAGTTTGTATGCATTTATCTCTCCCGCCTGTCCGCCCCCTGCTCTTCTGTTGAGGTTAGGCCTGTGTTTTATCTCGGACCAAACTTTAAATATTTTCAGACACAACTCTCTTCCTTAGCCGTCTTCCTTTCAGCAAACGCATGCCACAGAATGTGTGAAGTTCAGCAGTTGCAGACTTCAAGTGTATATATTTGTATTCCGCTAAGCCTCTTCAAAGATAAATTCTATCCACATCCGCTTCTAATATTTCTTCATTGTTTGCATGTAACGCGTGACCCTCCGAGATCCTAGTTCATCCCGGGGAAAAGCGATGCAGTCCAGTTAGTGAGTCACCAATAGCATAACAGTTCCAGCTAATGTATTCCATTTATTTCAAACAGCCAAGCGTGAAGTTGCGCGCTTTTATCACGATGACAGCAAATAGGTCTGAAAATTCTCCCTTTTTGGCTGTCTGAGATGAAGACATGCAATTAAAACAAAGGAGAAAACCAATTAGCGAGCAGACACCTTCCGGGGTGTGATGACCTTCAGAATCGTACGGAGCAGGAACGATGTAATGAAATGTTTAGAGTGCACTTTAAAAAAGAATAAACAACATTAACAAAGCAAACACTTTAGCGGCATCCCAGTTACTTTTGCAGGCCCACAATCATCTTGCTCTTCATGGATGTTCATGGATCTGCTTTGACCATTGCTAATAAGGCAGATGGATTACAAATAGCAGCCCATAGAAACATCTGCTAATGAGGCATATGTACAGTATTTAACATATGTGTTACAAATCCTTAGCAACCACCTCATAGCACCCTAGTAATTACCTCAAATATTCTAGCAACCCAGAAAATCCAGGACAATCTAGTAACCTCCTAACAACACTCTAGCAACCAACCTTAAAATACCAACACTGTGGCCACTATGCTATGATTCTGAAAGAAACTTCTAAAAAAAACAAAAAAATAGAA
Organism: Enteromius mattozi; assembly: GCA_032359235.1. Lineage (NCBI taxonomy): Eukaryota > Metazoa > Chordata > Actinopteri > Cypriniformes > Cyprinidae > Enteromius > Enteromius mattozi. The sequence continues at coordinate 13,359,930 of JAUMHE010000068.1, read as the reverse complement.
TAGCCTTAGACTGTCATCATTCATTCACCCTCAAGTTGTTTATTTTAGGGTAGGGTTATTCTAGTTGCTTTTTAGCATACATATTACTACTATATTAGCCACTTATTAGCAGTAATTAAGCAGATATTGATGCCTTATTCTACATGACCTTATGCTGCATCTCTAATCCTACCCAAAACTTAAACTTAACAACTAATGTACCTTACTAACTATTAATAAGCAGTAAATTTGTACAATATGTATGTATAGATATATCATATCAAAAATAGCACATTAACGCAGGGATTGTTATTATTATTATTTTCAGTTTAACATTTTAAAGAATAAATAAATAAATAAATAAACGTAAAAAAAAAATAATGCAGGGGCGGGGCTAGTTTCTGTTTTTGTCACTTTTTCTCTTGACCAGAAGTGCATTTAGTCTTTATGAGCACATCAAATAAACTATGTGCATTCGATGTTGTGGGTCAGTTAAGTCATGAAGTTACCAAAAAGGCAATTAAAGCTCCCTTAAAACTGTGAATGCATGTAATATATTTTATATTCGTCCCATTTAAGATCACGGAGCAGTGCAGCACTGTGTCCCTCATTTAACACACCCGATTCAACTCGTCAGCTCATTAGTAGAGAATTTAAGACCCGAAATGAGTCAGAAAGGTGAAGAAAGTTGATAGAAAATCTGATGCATTTTTAGATCTGTGTCATGTTCAGCAGCCGGTGACAGATCTTAAAGAAATAATAGGCAAAATAACATAATAACCAGCGGCTGTGATGTCTATTAATCAAAAGACAAATAAAAAAAAGGAAAAAAATTGCTAAAGAATTATTCTACGTTTAATTTAGAATGTAGTGTTTGATAACTTCAGTTTCAGGTAGATATGACATTTATTATAATGGGATTAAGTGAAGATTATATTAAATTCACTTAAATTAGAAGTCATTTTTTTGTATATGATGTTTATGAAGTTTACAAATGGCAACATTGATAGCTCTCAGTTATACTGTAATGCTGAATGGCTATAGTCAATGGTTAAATATTAAGGGGGAGGCAATTTTATAGTGAAGTCAGTTTTGATACTGGCTTCAGTCATATAAAATATGCCAGTAAACAAACATAAAAAATATACTGTCTTTATGTTGTTTATACATTCATTTTGAAGGTTGAATGTGAAATTATTGCAATATAAAAGTACATTTAAAAACTTTAATGTTAGGTGGGATAAATAAATTAATTAATTTCAGAAAAATGTGTGATTAATTATTTTTTTTAAGCGTTTGACAGCACTATATATATTAGTGCTGTCAATATAATGCGTTAACACAATGTGATAAATGTCTAATAAGGGCATAGCGAACCAGTGTTGCCAGGGTCATGGTCTTCCTGGGTGAGCGTAATATTACCAAGTACAAGATATTCCTGGATCAACATTCTTTTTGATCCTGGAACAACATTTCAATCAACCAATCAGACTTGAGGGATAATTTATCAGGAAATCCAAAAGGCTATAAATAGCATATTTTAACAACAGTAAATGACCGAAGCCGCAAAAGGAAGTTAATACAAACACTCATTTGCAGCTGCAGAACAGGTGCAGTTCTTCTTCATGAAACATTTGTCATAATAATGCATGTAAGGTCGCAAGAAAATATTTGTTGCATTTATTTAGAAATACTTTTGATAATAGTTGGGTAAATGTAGATTGGAATTGAAGTGATGTGGCGGAGGTGTAAAAGGTTCTGTTTCCTTAACCTAGTCAGGCATTTCTTTATTTCAACACATTTACAGGTAAATCCTTATCATTTTAAATTTGTGATTAATCGTGATTAATAGCAGTCCATGACTGTATATTATAAGTGCTGTCAATACATGTCATTATTTATTTATTTATTTTATTATTATTTTTTTTTTTATACTATGGAAGTCAGTGCAACTGTTTGGTTAACCAACATTCTTCAAAATATCTTGTTTTGTGCAAAGACCAACTTGGAAAAACTTGGGGTTGAGTGAATGATGACATAATTTTAATTTTTGGTTGAGCCATCCCTTGAAATCCCCAAATTAATTTATTGGGTTATTTCAAATGAATTGTTGTACATCATAACACTAGCAACATGTGGACTAGGACTATTAATGGTGCTGTGCATGAGTTTTCTAAAGTGGCACCAATGACTGACTATGCAAACAGTGATTGGTTGTGGCAATGTCATGAATGAGACGGGGAGGCGTGCGGATTTTTGCTGAATTTGAAAATTCGGTTCATTTGGTCCGGACCAAGGGGAACAAATGATACATTGTAGCATTTTTCTGCCGTTTTGGGTCCTTTTCAC
>JAUMHE010000068.1:13345191-13357502 GCA_032359235.1 Enteromius mattozi | reverse complement strand
AGTAATCACTAAAGAATAACACTGTTTTTTACTGCTTATGTAGAATTTTAAAAATAACATACAGTGTAATAAAATAGGTCATTTCACTATTAACTATTTCTATGTGTTTGTTGCAAAATAAGGACATGCAGAAAGATTGTGTGTGTGTGTGTCTTAATTTAGTTGATAATAATGGATAAAATGTGGCTACTGTACATTCAGTTAATTATTAATTACTAGCTTATTTTTGTTTATTTATAGCATACATGTTTGTCTTTAAAATGACTAATGCATTGTAAATAAGGGCTAATATGCCCTTACTATATGTTCGGATAATCATAAGTTATATGCATGTATATGCTTAACTGATGCATAATTGTGAACAAGTTAATTATAAATTACTAGTTTATTTGTGCTTAACTAATGAATAATTTGGGCCCTTAAAATGTTAGGTTAATCATTAATTACCAGTGTGTTTTTGCTCAACTAATGCTTAATTGTGAACAAATTCACCATTGATTAATGCTTAACTAATGCATTATTCTGGACCCTTAAAATAAAGTGTTACCAAAATTGTATATAAATGAGTAAATCTTTATCATTATGAAAGGACAAACAATATATCAATTAATTTATGTATGTTCAGTATATCACACTTTGTGTGTGTGCAGTAATGGAAAAGTTTGAGATGGTTGCCTCTTCCTCCCTCCTGCTGAAATCAGAGAGTTCTGAAATACTGAGCTCTGATTCTTCAACCCAGCCAAAGGAAACACAGCTCAGGAAGTGTGTGCTAGGTGAGATTCAGTGTTAAATACATACACTGTACCTGTACTTGAATTAGTCAGATGGACACTCACACTCTTGATGACTAATGTCGATCACATCCCTCTCTGTTAGACTGTGCCCTGAAAGATTCATGCCAACATGTGGCTATTTTCAGCGATGGAGAGAAAACTTACTGTGAGCTGTACAGCACTAGTGTGGATAATGTTGAATGCAAGACCTCTGAACAAGTATGACCAAAATGCATGCACGCTTTTGCTCCATGTCAGTTGTATACTGCACAGTATATGAATTATGCCTGTTTGTGTATTTGTCTTAAATTAAATTGTAACTAATGTATGGTTTAACACACACAATATTACTATTTTATGTAATACTAATATTGTGAAGCTGAATGTTTTGCAGCCATTATTAGAGTCTTAAGTGTCACATAATTCTTCAGAAATCATTAGTCTAAGGCTTGCTTTTAAAATTTATCTTCAATCATCATCTCCTGATTTTATAATTTCAGCATTAATTTGTCCAAAATGTGCATATGTTTTAACAACCTCTTCAACATAAATCAAGCTAATAAATGTACACATATTGCACATTTTCATTGTGAGAAGTAAGACATTAATCATATCTAAGTGTTATTAGGCATTGGGTCTTTTTTTGTCTTATTGACACTCACATTTCCTTTCCCAAAGGTGTGATGATTATGGCAAAATAAGAAAAAGAAAAAAGTCTTGTGGTTTTTTTTGGCATTATAGAGCAAAGGATTTCTGGGAAATGATGGTGCTGAGACATTCCAGACTCTCAACTGTGTTCGGAAAATAAAAGGAGATAATCCCAATCTGATGGTGCTGAGAAAGAAAGGTAAGATCATGAGCTGTTAGTTACATCCCACATGTTCTCAGTTTGGTTAGTTATTGTGAGTCACCTTTGTTGGTTACACACTGCAATAAAATGTGGTGAGTTTCAATAGAGAGTTCTCAATAGAGAATGAACTTTTTTATCAGTCAAAGAGCATGTAAATGAAATATAATCAACATACAATATCATAATTAAACTCTAGTCTCAACGATTACGTTGTGGTTAGTGAGTAATGAGTTTAACAAAGTGATCTAGTCATCCGTGGACACAAAAATAAAGAGAATTCGAACAAAACACTGCAAAGACTTGTTCTGTAACGAAAGATAAATATTTTTCCATGTGAAATAAATGACTTGATACTTTGAGACTCCTCTCAGGAACAGAGATTTTAGTTTCTAGTTATTTTTGGCGACCCAAAAACATTTAGATGGACTTGTGTCTCTTGGCTATGACTAAAAGAATATCTGTTCTTCTTATTTTCTCCACCCTTCATCTTCTGACAAAAGGTCATGAATTCAGCACAGCAGGCCTGAAGAGTTTTGAGAGGCTGAGTTTCCGAAAGACCGGTTCTGGAGTGTATCGGACGCTTGTGTTTGATGCACGTGGAACCACTCTGGTAGACGTCCATCGTTTCTGCGTCAACTCTTGCAGTCGTGAGAACTGCTGTGATGGATTCATCCTTAACCAAAATGTCCTCGATGGAGGTCAGATGTCATGCTTATTTAAACTGGCAGCACATGTCTTAAAATATAAATTTACTATGACTGTATTTTTACTATGCCTTTTTAAATATTTGATCAATTAATAATTGTGTTTTAGGCTCTATCATGTGTGGGCTCCTGAGCGCTCCTTCAGTGCTGCAGTGCAGCGAGGCAGACTGGGACGTTGGGGGCGGGGCCTCCTCCGGTCGTGTCTGTGGTGCTGGTGTCCAGTACAGCAAACAACTGAAACATTTCTCTTTCAACTTTGGCGGACAGAACTTCACCATCAGTATGAGTCCTTGTACATATACACACTCCAGATTTCATAACAACACTTTCAAACTATGCACAAATATGTTTAATTGTTGTTTAAAACTCGGTTCAGCAGTTATTTGACCTTTATCAATTGTTTAGTTTCCAGTGGTTGCTTTTCATTGCTTCATTCTGGTATTTTTTCCATTCTGGTACCCATTTTATAAACTTAAAAATTTACAGAGTATACTCTGTCTGATTGATTATGACTTGATGAATCATCTCCGATGTGCAGTGCTTGAGAATCTTAGCTTTCGTATCATTCAGTTCTACATGACTGTAAATTCAGTTGTATGTCATATATATGAAGATTTATGATTTTATGGAATGATGGGCATTATAATGGAAATTAACATTTCTTGCAGCTGATGCAGCCTTACCGGCATCCAGCAAAAATAAAACTGGTTACCAGGAAACTCTCATCAGCTTCCAACGCATCTACCTCTGGAAAGGTTTGGACATTCTGCACACATCAGCTAAACCGTTTTACGAGTCTGTCATAAACAAAAGTATATATTTTGACGAATTATGATCTAGCTTTTATTCTTGTATAAGCTAATGATTATAATTTATGTTTTCAGAGTCTGATATGAACACACGTCCAAAAACTCTCTCTGCTTGCAGTGGAACAGCTGATTCCAAATTTGCACTTTCTGGTATGAATGAATGAAATGAGGCAAAACAAATTTTATTTATTTTTACTAAAGCATGTGCTTTAAAATACCCTTATAATATATTGTACTGTTTTAAAATTGGTATTTAAAAAAATGTCTGTGTTTTCTGTGTGTGTCTCTAATCTTTCTCTAATTATCATTTATTTAGTCTCTGTGAAGGAGACATTTGGTGTTCTAGAGAACAGTGATGTTAAAGTCGACCCAGAGAGACAACTTCCCAGTCAGCTTTACTGGATCTTTAAACACCAATACACTTTCCAGGAGGCACAGCTGTGGTGTCTGAAACGTAAGATGCAATAGCTTCTTGTGAAGCTACTTGCTTACGCTTATATACTTACCAAATGTCTGTGTGGTTCAAGAATGTGTCACACTCTGATATGTAAATATGGGATTTGGGTTTCAGGCTGTGAAGAAGAAGAATTCTGTCACGTGTCTGATATTCGTGATGAAGGCTCTCTGTATTTTTCATGCATATTATATCCTGATACACGTGTATGTGGGGCGTATGACAAACCCCTCAGGCAGGCATGCAGTTTAGTGATGACACAGAGTCTTCAGACTGCATACCAGAAGAAAGGTGAGTCGTTTATACACAAAAAGGTCATGCTTTCACTACAATTAACAAATATCGTCTTTTTAGTTATTTACTTCCACATGAATCTGACATAATGAAACACTTTAACGCAGTACACCAAATGGTTATGTGGTTACATATACACTACACTATACTGTATAGTATTTTTATCTATTTCCAATCATTAGTTGTCTATTTTAAGAGACACTTTTTCTGTGATTGGACAGATGGGTTTTGCATTGCCTTATGCAGGATGCATGACTGTGGTCTATGGTAAAGTCTGATGTCAGACTCTTACCGCTTTCATTGTGACTGAGTCTGTCATTTACTTTATTTGTTTTCAGATATGATCCTAGCAACTGAACATAGAATGCAGATGATTCAGATTTTGGCATGATAGAGACATAAAGTGAAAGGGCAAAAGAAGACAATGATAGATTAATAATGACTAGTTTGAAGTCTAAGTCTGAAATGAATACTAGTCTGACCAACACTAAGCAGGCTCAAAAAAGATATAAATATTAAAATAAATATTGAAGGATCATTATCTCCTGTATTTTGGAGTTCACTGGTCATTAGCCATAAAACAAACCATGTCTAGTTCTGATTACACATTTCTTGAACTACTGGTTAGAGGAATTGTCTGGATGACTGGAGAACATTTCAGTGAGGTGAAGTGGCAAAACTCCATCTCACCCATGTGGCGTGCAGACAGCGGTGAGCTCATGCTGTCTGCGGTACGTGGAAGCAAAGACTAACACAATCTAACACGACCTGTAAAATCCACTATCTTCACATATTATCTGCATGGCTAATACAGTTGACAGTGATGTTCTGACATTTGACTTTGGCTAAATGCTTCTGCTTCCTTCAAAAAAATGTCAATTTCATCTTTTAATTTCTTAGAAGTGGTAGCTTCATTATTCTGTTTCATGACCCTTTGTGTGAAAGTGAGAAAATGTAACGGAAATTCCATCTGCTACATTCGAACTTAAAGACACCATGGAATCAAGTTTCATATTAGTATTAGTTTCAATTAGTTTTTATGCCATCCATATGCTATACTGTCCTCCTAAATTTCAACCTTGTTCACTTTTAGCAGATGATCCAAAATTTACAAGAAAACTGAAATTTTCAAGTGATTTCAAGGGGATTATGAATGTCTGTTACTCTGACCAGGGTATACTGTAATGTTTCTTTTTTTTTTTCTTTTTTTCATTTAATTGATTTTGAAAGTAAGTACCAAATTATCTACACTTCAACATTCTCTGCTGTTTCATGTTTGGACTGTTCCTCTAGGTGTCAGAATTAGTTTCCTGAAAGAAAAGCACATGGTTGAGACCATCTGTATAATTGTGGTTTATGCATGATGTTCATTGTTAGCCTTTAAATTAGAAATGGAAAAGTAGTGTTATGTAAGATTTGGTAAAGTGAGTGAGTGAGCACACTGTCTAAACTGCAGAACAGCTCTAAGATTTAAATCATGTGGAGTCACAAGGCATTTATTTGAACAGAAGCGGAGAGACGCAGTGTTTCTCAGATTACCCTAGTCATTCATTCCTCTCTATAGCAAAGACTTTGTCCACTCTAAGGCTCCTTAGCTTTTCTTTAAAAAAGACTATTCTTTGTGAACTATGTAAGATTTTATACGGAGTATTTTGTCTTGTTTAGTACAAACCTTGTTTAAGATTCTTATTTGCTTACATTAAAAAAGTTAATGAAAACCTAAAATTTAATTTCAGAATACTACAGTGTGTTCGATTATAGACGATTCAAAAGTTAGAGGTTGATAAGGTCTTTTTAATGTTGTTGAAAATCTCTTACCAAGGCACATTATTATTAGCATTTAGCATTAATTTTCTGTTATAATTTACATACATGGGACATATTTTGAATGATTTAAAGTGATAAAACAGGAATGTTTGGATTTGATAGTCCTATCGTGTGTTCCTGGAACCGAAATACAGTGATTTTCAGTCATAATAGAGCATCGCAGGGGCTTGAATGTTTCATGGCCTATAAAGTAATCCACAACAAAAAGGTGTGATCATAAACTCTTAACATGTGGTCCATCTGCTGTAAATGTTTAAGGGTGGAAAATAATGCTACCTTTGTGGAAATCTGCCGTAAGGGGTTTCTTGATGCTGTAAAAGAGAGTTTCCAGTTTGACCCAGCGTTTTATTTTAGCTTGTACTGAGAGAACCAAAAAATCTTTCATAATTAGCGAAATAGCGTATGTTTTTGCGCCCAAAAGCACCACTTTGATCATTTTGTGTGTATAAATGTTCCACTGTTTGAAACATTAGGTCACAAAATACTGTTTTTGCCAACATTTTCTGCCAAAGTGGTTTTGCGCAAGTTCAATTTTACAGTCATGCATAATATGGACATCACTTTCTTGTTCTTGTGTAGTTTCTCTGTCTGGAAGTGTGAAGAGCTTTTACAGGCGTGTTCCTTTTAAGAAGATGGTGTCCTACTCTGTACGCAGTCGAGTCAGTCTGTCCAGTAAATCCATCACAGAAGGGTAAGGCAAGGAAAAGCCAACAAAACTGTTTTTCCATCTCAGTTTGTTTGTTTCCTTCATGAGTAATGCTGTTTTAATTTTTCGAGCAGGTTTTTTGAGTGTGAGAGGCGATGTGATGAAGATCCATGCTGCCGTGGAATAGGATATGTCCAAGATTCAGGAGTACCTGGTAAAAAAGAACATTTACACTCAGACGAGTCTCAAAATACACAGCTTGTTTACTGGAAACACATGTGATGTGACGAATAAAACCACTCACAGTTGGTCTCTGCTTTGTTTTTGTACAGGATCAGATGTGTTGTGTTTAACTCTGAATAGTCTGGGTATCCAGACGTGTGGTGAGAACGACAACACTAACTGGAGGATTCAGGACTGCTCCCCATCCAAAGTGCAGACTGAAGTCTATCCCTTCGGCTGGTATGAAAAGCCAGGTATATCTGAAATCCATGTGCATTTTTAAATTATGTGTGTTTCAGTAAATTGAGAATTCCGATTATGTGACTTGTTGAAGTCGAAGTTGAATGACTTCATGAAAAGATTTCACCATCAGCTTTGTATGTCTGTAGTAAACCAGTGGACGAAGAATCCCAGAATGTGTCCACCATTTAGTCTGGGTTCCCCATCAAAGAATGGTAACAGACTCCTAAATAAATAATAATTTACTGTTTTCTAGCAGTGTTTTTTTTTTTTATGTATTTATAATTTAATTAAGTAATTTCCACTTATAATTCTTGATTTCATTATTTATTTGCAAGCAGCCGATTTGAAGAGCTGGAAGCAGTTGGATGCTGCCTCTGTCAAAGTGGATTTGTCTGTTTCGGCTTTTGACGTTGTACACATAAGTAGAGATATAGCAGAGGATCTGGATAAAGTCAGAGAGTGGTGTCTATCTGGTAACATTTCATACTTTTTTTTGTTGTTGTTGTTTTCTGAGATCTTTTACAGGAAGTGAGGTTGCATTTATTTGATCAAATACAGTAAAAGCAATAATATTTTTTTTTTTTTTAAAATGATCACAATTTATAGTACCTGTTATATTTTAATATTTATTGCTATGACGGCAAGGCTGAAAATAAAAATAAAAAAATATTTAATAATAATAAAATATATATATATATATATATATATTCACAGTACAGATGTATGTGGTTATCTTTGTCTCCTGACTCTCTTGTTTTCTGTAGCCTGTGAGGAAAGTGAGTCCTGTTCAGCTGTGTCTATGGATAGCAGAGACTCGGCCATGAGATGTGTGATGTATCCAGACACACACACCTGCCTTCCTACGACCAATGGCAGGCGCTGCTTCCTAGTCATCAAAGAGCCTGCTCAATCTGTTTACGTCAGGACAGGTGGCACCTTAAGACAATACATTCTTCAATCTATTCAAAGTGTCAACCAGTTCAGGGTCTTTCTGATATCTTCCACCCCAACAACACAGATGTTAAACATTTCTTTATAGGTTTAGAGCCAGACTTGACTTCTCTTTCCATCCCTGATCACGGCACACTTCTCGGGGGGAGTGAGGTGAAGCCCATAACTGGCTCAGATAGCAAGCGAGTGACCTACTTCCTGGGTGTCCCTTATGCTCGTCCACCAATCGGAGAGCTCCGTTTCAACCCTCCGCAGCCAGCTGACTGGACTGGGACCTGGAATGCCACATATTCTCGGTACGTTTAATTGCAGATTGTAAAAGTTTAAATGTATGTTCTCAAAAATGAACTCAAATCTGCAGAATTAATAGCCACCTTTCTTGAGGTAGATCTGATTTGCTTGATCAAAACTGTTTTAGATCCAGCTGTCTTCAGCCTGGTGATCCCATTGACTCCAGCTCCAGCGAAGACTGTCTGTACCTCAATGTATTTGCTGCTAGTAGTGTGGTAAGACTCATATGACATACTTGTAAGCTCATACATTAAAAAATTTACCTATAGGTATACACATAGATTACAATTCAGATGTTTGCAGTCAGTAAGTTCATAAAAAATAGTACATAATATAATACTTTTTTATTATTAGATTTAGTGTCTCATTGGAACTCACTGTATATCATGGACTTTTATCTATGTTAATACTGTTTTCGTAAACTACTGTATCTGCTGACTGTGGTGTAAATGCTGTTATCGGTATTCATAGTACAGTTTTTCTGTTTTGTCAAGGGAAAGAATGCTCCGGTTCTGGTGTTCTTCCACAACTCTGGATTGGGGCTCTTGGATGGCTCTTACCTTGCTGTGGTTGGCAACATAATAGTAGTGACAGCCAGTTTCAGGGTGGCTGCATTTGGTTTCCTAAGTGCAGGTACAACTACAAAAACTCTCACATATACATGAAAGTGTTCATTTTTGCATCTTGATAATATTCTAAGACTCTAGCCAGCCTCACAAATGCTTTCTATTTTAAGTATATTTCAAATGTAATGGCAGTGCCAAACTTCTTGTAGCCATTACTCCAGTCCTCAGCATCACATGGTCCTTCAGAAATAATTTTAATATGCTGTTTTGATGCCAAAGGAACAGTTTTTGTTATCAAAGCTGAAAACAGCTGAGCTAATGTTTTGGTGGAACTTTGAAGCATTTTTTTCAGGTTTTTTTCACTTCTAAAAAAATTTCATGCATACACTACTTACACACACACACACACACTAAACAAAAAATTTGGACAAAAATCTGTAAAGACTGAAAACCTTTGGCAAAGAGCAACATTTAATAAAGAGTCTAATAAATAAGTCTTCACCATTATGAGCCTTGAATACAATCTTTTTAAATTTTATTTTTATTTATGTTCTCATGCATCAATAGTGAGAAAAGTTCTGAAAATAATTTAAGGAATAAATCTCAATGTTATGAAGACAGTTTTATTATATATCCTACACTGAAGTTAATCTGTGCCCTGGAAGCTCTGTTAGGTTAGAGATGATTTATTGCAAAAACTGGTAAAAGTTATTTCATAAAATGGAATTCCAAAAAAAAAAATGGAGTGGAAATGGTTATGGAATATGGTTACGTAATGTCCACGTGGGAAGTTCCATTCCGCACAGTGGTTGTGAAAATATTCAGATTCTTTTCCCCTTTGCCACCCTTGGCTGTGTAAGTTTGAAAAGGAGGCCTAACCGGTGCCTTTGAGTGGACTGCCAGGATGAGCTTTCATTGTCCAGCCAAAAACAACAAGCAGTGAAAGATCTGCAGAAGCCTGATTGGCTTCCTTGTGTTTTTTGAACTGTTTGTGACAATGGTGTCTCCCAGCCAAACCCCTGTGGAGCTAGGAATATTTTATAAAACATTTAAAAGATGATTATTATTATTGTATAATGGATCGACTTTCACATGCTGGTTATAATGAAAAGGTGATTTTTCAGACATTTATTGCAAACCTTGTTGCGTCATAGTTTTAATCTATGTGTGGAAAACACATTTGGATGTGCCTGATGAATTGAACTCTGTTGACTCTGTGTAGGTTCCAGTGCTCTGCCGGGGAATTATGGGTTGCAGGACCAGGCAGCTGCTCTGGGCTGGGTTCAGAAGAACATTGCTTTGTTTGGAGGAGACCCCACTAAAGTCACAGTAGGAGCAGAGAGAAACGGAGCTGACATTGCGAGTCTTCATCTCACCTCGCCGTCAGCTTCATCACTTTTCCGCCGTGCTTTATTAATGGTAAGAACAAAACTCTGAGTTTCAGCTGCTGGTTACATGACATCACTGTTTTGTATAACAAGAGTAATGTCTGAGGTCACATTTACAGTAAAATCAACCTTCTCCAGTCCAAAAAATAATGATGCACAGTTGCACAACCATCTTAAAACATTCATACTCAAAGCATTGTAAGCTCAAATTTAAATAAGCACATGCTTGAAAAACTCTGACAAAAAGTCTGTCTCTTTCCAGTCCAGACACAATAATGCTTTTAGATATCAGCTTTTGATCTCCTGGAATGAATCTATTAAGGCACCTCCTCATAGTTGTCTTCCACGGTGGCCAAACTGTCAAGCTGGTGGTTTTGCGTCATGTAGACAGACCTCCACCTCTTCTTCAAACTAAACTTCTTTTTCTCTGGCTTCTCTTGCTGTCCCAGCAAAGACAAGTAGGAAGAGACGCTGTTCTGAACCCCGTAGCTGACCGCTGAAGGGTTTGTGCTCTGTTGGACGAGCTCCGAGCTGAGCAAGGAAAAACGCATTAGTGTTATAGATGTTGTCCGAAAGGATTTAAAGTATTTAAAATGCTTCTATGTTCATATGATAGTTCAAATACTTGTCAAATAAATTAATTTCAGTTTTAGTAGAGAAACAATAAGGAAAACTGTAAGAAGTACATTACTATTCAAATGTTTGAGATCAAACGAAATTAATAATTTTACAATACAGTACAGCGACAGTAAATACATTTAATAAATAAATAAATACTAACTTACTTTTATTCATTAAAAAATATTAATTAGCACAACTGTTTTCCAACAAAGATGCTAAACATTCAACTTTGCCAGGAATAAATTAATTTTAAAATTATTTTAAAAATGTATAGAAATAGGAAACTATTTTTAGCATTTTTATTTAAACATTTTAAATCATTTTTACAATATTACTTTATCTACTGTATTTCTGGTTAAGAATATCACCTCTGTGAGCATAGGCGACTTCTTTCAAAAACATTAAAACATTACTGACCTCAAACTTTTGAGCTGTAGTGATTAAGGGACAAAATTTAAGCGGCTTTTATTGATTTTTTTACCTGTTCACTTCTCTCCAGTCAAAAGAGAATTTTCTCCCTTCAGGTTTTTTCGTGAGCTCGCTCAGAGGTGTTTCACAGGCGATCAAGCATGGGCCAGTGAGAACACAGCACAGTCCGTCTGCTATATCTAAACCAGAGCGAGAGGGAAATTCTGCATCAGACTGGCCATCTTTTACAACTGGTTGTTTTTTGGTGTAGTATTTGATTTACCAGAGTAGTAGTTGACCAGATCTTCCAGACATTGAAATGTGAGGCGTGGAGAGATGTAGTACCAGTTGTTTGGCATTCTAACTATTCGATAATGTTTGATAGTTCTGTGGCGCACAGATAAGGTGTACGAGCCTAGAAAAATACAAGAAATATGATTGTAACATCAGCCATATTATTGAGCAAGCCAAAATATTATTTAGAAGATCATTTGGATTGGTTTATTTATAAAACTGTCCATCATCCAGAATAAGCTGAAACATGGAGCAGACCTTGTGCTGTAAGGGACTATAATAGGATAGAATGTTCATCTTAAATATATATATTCTGACCTTTTGTACTCTCTCTGATCAAGAACGACCCCACTCGGTTTCCTGGAAGTCGAAGCAGTTCCTCTGCTTTTGGTCTGCTAACATTTTCAAACAGCCAGCTGAGACAGTCAAGAATGCTTCTGTTAGCACTTGTGGAACATTAAACAGCTAGTGGAAGCTAAATGACAAGTAGCTAGTATAGTTGGCACTTCAAAACCTACCCATGGTAGACTTTTGTGGCATGACAGTGTGGTATATAATTCACTTCCTTAGTGTTGACTGAGCAGACTTTCCACCAGTACCCTTCTCTGAAAGAAAGTAAGACTTGTAAAAATGTATGTAGACAGTTCTTGTCATTTGTAATTTGAAAGTTTATAATGATCAAAAAAACTATATTTTTTCCCCCCTGTGTATGTTAAACAGTGGAAGGAAGACAAGTATTAAAGTTAAGCACTTGCTTTAAGGTTTTGTGGTCAGCTGTGCATTTACACATTGTGCCCAACAACTGTCAGTGTTACTGATGGAAAATATAGTTACTACTAACATACTATTACTTAAGCACGCAAAAATTGTATCTGTCTACTAATTGCAAACATTAAAAAAAAAACTAACCTTACATATTTAAGTGTGTTTATATACAGTACTGTGCGAAAGTCTTACGCCACTAGTATTT
>JAUMHE010000068.1:13305632-13345091 GCA_032359235.1 Enteromius mattozi | reverse complement strand
GCTGTTGTCAGACTCCTTGTGCAGACAATAATCTCACTGCATTATTACAATTAATGACAAAAATAATGTTTGGAAACTGATATTTCCAACTGACACGCTACTGCAAAAGATAGAAATAACCGACTTGAAAACTTCTTTTTTGTTGGTGAAAATACTTGTGGCCTAAGATTTTGCACAGTACTGTATATATAAATTAAATATATTAAAATAAATGTTTTTTTAAATTGTAATAATATTTCACAATTTTGCTATTTGCACAGTGTTTGCATAACTGAACTTATATGTTTCTGCTTGCATATCTTGATAAATACTTTTATGAAGAGACAGATTTTACTGTTAACTTACTCAGACACTACTTTTAGCCAATCTCCAATTCGAAATATGGGCTCACAGATATCAGGAGGAGGGTAGTTATCCAACACTAATGCCATGTCATTCTCATCCACTGTAAAACAGAAAATATAGCATTTGCATTGATTTTCATAATGTTTATGTTTGTTACTTGTTTTTTTTTTTTTAGCTGAAACAAAATTAAACAAACCTGTATTTTTGAGCATATGTGTTAGGAAGTCTTTTAGTATTAATCATTTGTATTTACATTGCAGTGCAAGGAAGCACTTCATATATGCTCCTTTAGCCTTTTCTTAAGTCAGAAATGATGACTAAACAGAAAAACAAACTTCCTTGTTTGTTGCTATTCAGCTGCGTTAACAGCTAATTCTTGCGCACTTGTTTCCAGTTTTAGAGACTTATTATTTTTTAGGTCATACACAAACAGAATAGAGCAGTTCAGCTTAGGCTATTGAACATTATTTCATTTCAAGGACAGACCACAGCTTACGCTGCACATTCTGCCTTGAAAAAGAAACCAATATACATATATGCCTATGTATTAATAGAGTTTGAGTCTCTTCACACACCACAACATCTGTAAATGATTGAAACGACGTGGCATAGAGCTTACAATAACAGAGCATCACTTGAAACCAATCACTCAGACAGTGCTCAGCATTTTTGTACCTCTTGGTGGAAGGTCTTCATTAGTATGAGTTCGTCTGAAATCCTCCAAGGGTCTTTGGCTTGCCAGAGTGCCTCCCATTGTCAATCTCCTACAGCTAGTCCTACAAATCGATCACACCCAATCAGCCATCAGATGTCTGTCCCAACCGAGACAATCTCCACTTGTTATAGATTCTGTTATTGTTCTGTTGTGCGACTTCCACTGATAAGAGTTTAAGGGCATGGCCTAAGTAAACGGGGAAGCTGTCTCACCACACTTTCCACTTCACAAATAAGCAAAAATAGGAAGTGCTGAAATGAAACAGCTTTATAATCGCATGCAAATTGAATTGCAAATGCTCTATTTATGGAAATAATCCACTGCTTCTGGTAAATAGATGTATTAATAGCAGTATTATGCAAAGAAAACCACTCACGGTTTCATGATTTTCTGTTTTGACACTTTTTTATGTCCAAACCATAACAGATTCATCTAAAATGTGTTTGTCTCATTGACATTTGAGTCTGACTGAAAAAGTGCTCTAAATTCTCCCTCAATTCTCAGACTGAGCAACATATGTCTTTAAAGTAAAACAAAAAACCCATAATGAATGAAGTCTAGGTGAAAATAGTTGATGACTATACCTTTTTAGTGGTCACATCTAGTGGCTAAACAAGGCTGTTGTTTGCTTATAGGGAGGATCTATGTTTTCTCCAGCTGTCGTAATGAGCACATCTAAAGCCCAGGCGCAGACTGCATCACTGGCTGGAGAACTTGGCTGCTCGGCCTCTGATACTTCACAGCTGCTAACCTGCCTAAGGAGTAAACCGGCTCAGAGCGTCAACGATGCCCAGACCAAGGTACAATAGGTTGCTTCTGTGAAGAAACTGCACAAAACAGTCGTTTAACATCATCTGGGTGTTTTTGTTTGTGTGTAGTTGTTAGCGGTGAGTGGTCCTCTGCAGGCCTGGTCACCGGTGGTTGATGGAACTGTAGTTCGGGAAAAGCCTTCTGTGACTCTTCGGTCTGGACGCTTCCACAAAGTTGAATTACTTCTTGGTTCATCCATTGAAGATGGCCTCATTAGCAGAGCCAAGAACATTAAGGTCAGGCCACAGATATATCAGACTGAGAAAGAGCACCTAAAACACCTAAAAGATAGTGTGAGAATTAAAGCCGGGTGTGGTTAGATAAAAATGTAACTTATTTTCTTATTCATTTTTGTGTTTCTTTTGTTTGAGAAGAATTTTGAGCAGCTGCAGGGAAGGGCCGACAGCAAGACGGCGTTTTACGCAGCTTTGTCTAATTCTTTGGGCGGAGATGATGCTAATGCTTTCGTGAAGGAGGCCGCGACCTGGTTCTACTCTTTACAACACTCCCCCACACCCTCAGGATACAATGTGTTCTCTCGCGCACTGGAAAATGCTACGAGGTAAGAGGTGGAATGTCATATAGAATAAAAGTGTGCATAGAAAGCATGTACCTCTCAAGCTTTTGAAAGGAATTAAACATTTTATTCAGCAATGATGCATCAAATAGATCAGAAGTGACAACTAAAACATTAGCTATGTTTCCATACACCTATTTTCATGTGCATTTTTGGAATATCTCATAAAGAAATTGCTGGATGGTAATGCCAGAATGTGCATAAATGTAAAAAAATGTGCATAAAAAAGTATCACACCATTGTACAATCGAGTAGGATGAAAAAAAAGTGCATAAACTACAATGGAAACACATTTACGGAATAACTTGGGATAACGGGATATGACTGCGTTCCCAAGCAGCAGGCATCCACCTCCGAAAGCAAGGGCAGCATTTATTGGGCTCACAACAATATGAAAATGATTATATTTAGTGGCCTCTCCTTATTGTTTCTTAGAGATATTTAGTGAGAGTTAATCAGGGAGTGAGGATTTTGTTCTTTTTGACTCGTTAGGTGAAAACGGTAATTTATTTACAAATGTTTTATCCGAGGGTCCAGTTTTGAACCTTTGGATGGAAACGTTGTAAAAAAGCAGTTCCTTTGATTTCCCTGGAAAAAAATGTTTTGCGGTTTCCCCCCCAAAAAATTAATTAATTAATTAATTAAAAATTCAACACTAATAATAATAAGAAATGTACTTTTATTGACAAAATCAGCATATTAGAATATAGTACCACTGATAACTTTTTTTTTTGATAACATTAAACTTTGCCATTACAGGAATAAATTAGATTTTAAAAATATATTCAATAGAGAACAGTTGTTTTTAATTGTAATATTGCACAATATTACTGGTGAAAGTGAAAGACTTCTTTTAAAAACATGAGCAGGTTAATTTTACTGTGCTCCCCAGGTGGCCAAAATTATTTGTTAGAGAAGTAAAATATTTCCCATTTCATGCCACGTGAATGAATGCAATGGTAAAAAGACACTTTTAATATAATTTAAAAGCCCCTGAACAACGTTTTGTTTGTAAAGCTTAGTTGCAACTCTTTAGTTAGATGCCAAAATGAACAATAGATTTTCTCTCTCCGTGTGATCACAGCTGCCCAAGTGAACGATTATGTTTGTTCAGACCCTTGAAAAAAGTTAAGTGGTCTGGAATGCCGAGGAATCCAGAGCTAAAATCATTTTGAGCCTTAGGGCTGGATTCTGCGCTTGTCTTTCGTTCGCTGAGGGTGTGGAGGCTGCTGTTTGTGGCAAAGAGGAAGGAAATGGTATATATAGGTCTCTGACTGAAATATACTGAAGTGTGAGTTTAAAACAGTCGTAGTAAAAACTGTCGCTCATTAATATTCTGAAAGCAATTTCATGACACTTTAGCAACAAAGGTTTTCCACTGACTGGGGATCAGTAATATTAGAAAACTAGAGAACTGTTTAAAACAGTTCAAATGATGTTTTAATATGATACTTGATGCGTGGCGGATGCATCCTTCTTGAGCTCAGTTTCTGTCAAACATTATTACTCAGAATTTTAAGTGTGTCTGGAAAATATGAGTTCAACAGGCTAGCATTGTACAATCCTTTGAGTTAATAGTTCATTTAACAAAAAACCTGGTCTTTTCCCTGCTGTTTGTGATTACCAGATTGTATCTTCAAACACTACATTGTTCACTTTTGGAATCATAGCCAAAATATTTTAAATGGAGAAAGAAATGCAGAGTAGAATTACATTTCTGCTACAGTAAGGTTCAAATAAAACAAAATAATGCTTTAATTTTAACAATGACGCTGGTTTTAAAAAATATTCTAGTGGATGTGAAATTTAATATGTTTTGTTAATTTGTTCACAAAACTTTTAGCTCATTTTTGAAAGGTAATTTCACATTTGGACATCTTTGTCCTGAAATTCCTGCTTCTTTCTATAAATTGTCAGTAGCTGTGATAGTAGTATAGAAGGAGGACAAGCTGGCTGCCCACATAATCACTAGTGTCAAATATAGTACAGACCAAACCTGACCAGCACACCCCAATGACCTGCTACACACAGCAGCATAGCAACATAAACAGAAAAGAGACAAACATATAGAACCTGATAAAACCAAGTTTAAGTCTGCCATAATTTCCTGATCCTCTTTTCACCCTCAGTTCATTTTCTTATGTTTTAACACTTCTGCATATATACTGTACTCTGTAAAAAGAAAAAAAAAAATCACCATCAAAAACTAGATAAATAAATTTTTATTTAGAAGAAAATACTGTTTCTGGTGTTTAGTGAATGTTTATTGCTTTATTTTAGTGTAATACGCGTTACCCTGATACATAGCATTTTTTAATGACTAAGTGCACCATCTATATAAGAATTATTTTGATTAATAAAAAGTAGATTTAAGTTAACTTAGCTTTGTTTGTTACTATTTTATCACTTAATGTAATGCATGGTTATAAGTTATAATGGTTATAATGCTTGGATATGCTGTTATACCTGAAACTGGCAACCACAGAAATCCATAAAAAGTAAACCGTAATGTGATTAAACTCCTGTGTTGATATCAAAATCCTAAAATGCTTTTAAAAATAAATGCTGGTGTAGCTGCCTGCATCTTGCCATTCATGCATCCAAATAATTGCCATTTATTTCCACAGAGATCTCTTCATCATCTGTCCAGCTGTGGACATGGCTGAATTCTGGGCAGTCAACGCACAATCCAGTGTTCACATGTACCACCTTCCTGAGGACGCTGCGTACAGGTGCCTATCATTCTATACACTTAATATCATGCTTACTTGATTTCACAGAACTTATGTTACCATTTGTAATCAAATCTATCACATTCAAGAAGAATCTCTATGCCAAATATGTTTTTTGTCACAGTGTTGACCTGTCGGCTCCGATGGATGTGCAGTACCTCTTTGGAATTCCTCTTGCCTCAGAAACGCGTGACCTCTTCAGCACCAAAGAGAGAACGCTTACCTTGCAGATCATGAACTACATAGCAAACTTCATAAAGTCTGGGTATTTATCATCAAACATTTCTGTTGTATTTTTAACAGTTGTTGTGAGTGTAAAACAGATCATCAAAAAAAAATATAGGACAGGACTTGATTATGTCCATCAATTGTTGATGGGATTGAGGCATATCTCAGCCTGGGCTGTGTTTCCCAAAAGCAAAGTACATTGTAAACCCATTGCCACCAATAGAGCTACAATCAACTTGCGACACAGCCCTAGTCAGTTTTTAAAGGTAGAGTTCACCCCAAAATGAAAATTCCACTACAAAATTTACTAACATCGCAACAATAATGAGAGGTTTGTGTCCCTCCGAGTCTATGTAACCAAAATGTAAAGATCCAAATAATTATATAGGCAGCAAAAATATTTTAAAGAGAAATAACTGCTTTATATATATTTTTGGATCTTTTAAGTTTTGGTTATGTGGACTTTAATGTGATGGAGGTGGCAAAAATCTTTCATGTTTCTTCATTTGTGTTTTAGTGGGTTTCAAATGACTAAAGCATGAGTAATTGGTGATAAGTTTGTTTTGGTGAAGTCTGGCATTTGTCACCAGAGAGATGCTGTTTCACCAACAGATTGCATTATGAAATTTTTAATGAAAATTACAAGGTTAGAAAAAAATATTCCAACCAACCTTATTCATTTTACACAGCCCTATTCATCTCTCCTCTGCTCTTCACAGCAACCCCAACCTGCCTCTTGCAGCATCTAGGACGTCCTTCAGTAAGTTCTTACCCCCATGGCCTCAGTTCATGCCTCACCCCGGTGGACGGGGCTATAAGGAGCTGTCCTTTTCTCTCAAGAACCGCAAGAACCTCCAGAGTCCTCAGTGTTCCTTCTGGTCTCAATATGTGCCGGCTCTGATAACCTCTACCGGTTAGTACTGCTCTACACATCCACATTAACTCCCGTTTTTAAATTTAGATATTGGAAGATAAATAAGAGTTTCTGATCAGTCAAAAATGCTTATAAATCTTTAAAATTCTGTGCACTTGGTAATACATGTAAACCTGACTTTGACTTTTGATTTTACAGCCAGATTTTCCTGTGAGACATCAGTGGGAGATTCTGGAGGTATTCAAAGCCCAACCCAAGAGCCAAAGTCAATCCCAGCCGCCAGCTTCTCTCTGACTCCAAGCAAACCTAAATCTGAGAAAGATGCTTACAATTAGTGCCAAAATGTTCAGATTTTCTTTTTATTGCTTATTTTAAAACCAGTTCCATCTTAGCACTCTATTACTGTGGTATTTCTTTTGATGTAAATCACTGTAATTCTACACATTCGCAGTCAAATTTAAGCAATAAACTGCATTGAAAACACTTTTGAGTTATGCTTCACTGTTCAAGTTTTTAAAAGTGATTAAAACATCTTGAGAGTATTAAAATATCTTCATTAATAATTAATGAGATTATAAAATACTGAAATAAAGACATCTACAGTCACATGGAATGGGACTGACCAAAATGCCATGCAGGAAGACGTATGAGTAATCCTTTCTGCAAGTTTCCAGATGCTGCAACAGGCTTGTGTGCCACAGGCTGAAGGCTATTCTGAGATGCTAATTATCACTTTATTCCTGGAGATTATAAGAAGCCTTTCCTCTTTGTCTAGACTTCAGATGTCTGGACACTTTTGATTACATTCACCCATTTGAACAAAGTCAAGGTCAGAGCATTTTCTCAATGTGATATTTTGATACTTTTTCAAATCACTTCCACATGAACTATGAAAAAAAATTGCACATTAAGGGCTGAATTATGAAAGGTTTTTTTAGTCTGTGGTGTGGGAGATTACTTTCGAATTTACTGTTCTTCTGTTTATTGCATCAGTGGCAGACTGCCCAGCTGTTGGCTTTAATTTGTAAACAGTGGAAACCTCAACAACAACCTTGCACATACTTCAAGGTTTTGGCAAAAAATGAACACATCACACAAACCTTGCAAAATGATGTTTGTGTGCTTCTCTAAAATGTAATTATGTACCAATATGTTATTTTGTCTTACTTTAGTTGTCTTTGTGACAAGCCTAAACTTCACCACATGTGGTTTTTTTTATTCACTTATATGTTTGCCATTTAAAATTACATGTAATAAGAATTATTAACAGCATTTATTTTTTCTTGAATACCAAAAAACCCAATCTAATTAAAACAAAATAAATAAAGATTATTGTGAACATATTTCAATTTTGCAGATTCATGTACTAAAAATAGAATAGAATTTAAAAGTACTATTAAGTGACAACAATATCTGGTCACATACACATACATTCTCAGCTCCCAGCAGTTCTACTGAGGAAATGTTTTAGGGACACAAAGTTCTTCGTCCTTGTCCAGTTGCTCTTATCTTGAATTCTTGTGAAAAAAACAACAACATAATGTATGTCTCTGGAATAATGTAGTGTACGCTGTTATGTGATTCCCAAGGAGAGGACCTTAAAAGCACAAATGGGTTTCAGCTCTCTTCTGCACATTTGTGTGTATTTTTTATTTTCATTAAATTAAACCAAAAGCAAATCTAAATGTAATTTCAGGTCTAAATGAACAGTTTCAGATGTATAAAAGAACGCACCGCTTGCATCTATCCTCTGAACTGTAAGTGAAGTTTCTGAATGAGTGGCTTGTTTAGATTTAATGTCACGCAATAATTATGCCACTGCTGAGAGGTAATTAAGAGATGAGAAAACTAAACATTTATCCTCTATGTTAGTGATTTGATAATACAAACTGTTGGAAAAGTTCGCTTTCTAAATAAGTCAGATGTTTTATTTTGATTCTCCCCCCCCCCTCAAGACTAAACTGGAGTGAACTGAAAGAAAACTTGCAGCAAACTCCCTCTAAACCTGACAGACTGACGTAACGCAAGACTCCAGAACGCTGACGGACACATCTGCGCGTGTCACTGAACGCTCTGTGGATGCCACGAGGGAACGCTTGTGGATTCTACCTGTAGCAGACAACATTTCTTGTTTCAATGCATTTCTTTCAGGAATATAGTAATGTGGAGACTCCTGTCGTGGATCCTTTTGACAGCCAGTTTGCACCAGGTGGGTCTTATCATGCTGTTTTTGAGTTAAAAATTCAGGAAGCTGAAAGTGTTCTTCACAGTTGAGAATAGCAGGAATATTGTTGTAAGCTGCCCATCAATTTAAAGCAGTGACGTGATAATAAAAGCGCTATTCTTGGAAAGCGCAAAAACGGCAAGCTGTTTTATGTCATGCCACAGGCGTACATTCATTACAATCCAGAACTGCATAAAGAGGAACCTAAACGATGTTTTTAAAACTGAAAATGACTGTTTGATTTGTCATGACAATAAAGCAAATTGTCTTTTGGTGCATTATGCGCCAGAAGTTGGAACCATTTTTCAGTTAATGCTCCGAAATGTTGCGTCAAGTTTAGGAGGCTATCAATATATCGTAATGCCTTATGTCTAATAGAACACAATTTATATATTATGAATTATATTTTGATTATTAACTTTGTAGTTTATTTTATTTGACCACATTTGATTACATTTATCACACTAACACTAACAAAAGTGCTGTTATAATCTAAATATCAATTGTCAGTTTATTAATATTAATAAATTATGTCAGGGTTTCTGTAAATTTGTTCATTTCTTCTGCGCCAAGGAAAATAAAGCGTCAAGCGTTGCTTATCAGAATGAAGCTACTCACATACTGAAACTCTGGACTGGAGCTACACATATGAGTGGAGCGGATCTGCGGAGAGCAAATTATTATCTTCTGCAATCCGGTGGAGTTCACTCCGGGTTTTGTACATTTCCTCCATTGTAGAGAGAAACAGGGTATGATGGAGCAGGAGAACGAGTAAAACGAAGTGTTGTAGGCGATAAGATACTACAGGCAGTGTTTGATTTATATAAAAAAAAATCTAAAGATTGTGTCACAGCGATGTTGCATACTCTGCAAAGTTCCTGGGAGCCTATTTGAAGGGCCCGATTTCAGTGTAATTTTAAAGCAAACTCTCTATTGCCCTATAGTGGCTAAAGTAGGCATTTCATGTTCTTCTCTTTTCTCCCATACAGGCCACTTCCCACAACTCCACAGACTCTCCTCTTGTGACCACAGATTTGGACCCTTATAATAGAAATCGATACTGCAAATGGCCCTGTAAGTGCCCCAAGAGTGCCCCTGTTTGCCCGCATGGGGTCAGCTTGTTGACAGATGGATGTGACTGCTGCAAGGCCTGCGCCAAGCAGGTGGGGGAGACCTGTAATGAGAGAGATACCTGTGACTATCATAAAGGACTTTACTGTGACTACAGTGCTGACAAGCCGAGGTACGAAAAAGGAGTGTGTGCATGTAAGTGACCTTACGTATTCCTTTCCAGTGACAATACTATATAACAAATATATTATGTAAATGTGACTTGCAGTTGTATTTCCTAATATAATACAAATAAAACAACTTGAATATTATTCCTATTATTGGATATGCATATAAGCCACTAGAGATTTTTTTTTTTAAATTTAGCATTTTGCATAGACCACTGCTTACACTACTACAGTAGTGTTTGGTTCCAACAGGCATGCAATATGTTTTTTTTTTCTTATTCTGTGTCAAATTTTAAGCCTGTAGTACACTATGTGTACGATTTTACAGTCTGAACAAGTTGACGCTAGTTGAGGAAATCAGAGCCTGTCTGCAGATTTAAGCTGACAGATTCCACAGAAAATCAGGTAGTGTATGATGGTCACAGACTCCCATTTTTTAGCTTCAGCTCCAGTCGGAGGTTATTAAACATGTTTGATATTTTCAGCCGATTTTAGAACACATTTGTTTTCATTCGTCATGCGTCTCCTAGCAACAAGGTGCACATTTCTGCATGAGTTTGTTGTGATCAGAACAACTATAAAGTCTGGTAGTGTATGATCCTCGGTCGTGAATTGTATTATGCCCAGTTTTCCTTTGTCACTATGGGTACAGATTTGGTAAGTGAATGATGCCTAGTGTTTTAAAAATCTGTTCAGATTTTAAAAGTCATGTAGTGTATTCCAGCCTTTGGTTGTAAGTACAAATATCCAGACTCCTCTGTGTTTCAGATGTTATGGGAACAGGCTGTGAGTATAACGGTGTGATTTACCGTAATGGCCAAAGCTTCCAGCCCAATTGTAAGTACCGTTGTTTGTGTGTGAATGGGGCGATTGGATGTGTGTCGCTCTGCACCGAGTCCCTGCCTCCCCGGGTCTGGTGTCAGTCACCCAAGCGAGTCAAGATCCCAGGCCAGTGTTGCGAGAAATGGATCTGTGAAGAGTCCCGTAAACCACGCAAGACCAACCCCAGGCACGCTCCTGAGGAGGGTGAGCAATGCATTATTGTTATGTGTGGTTATAAATGTCTATCAGAGGTCTATAGCATCTTCCATTGTTTTAGTTCCTAATCATCTTTTTTTTTTTTTTTTTTAGCGTCCCTCACCTCTAATGATATTTGGCACAAAAATTGCATTACCCAGACTACCCCATGGAGTCCTTGCTCAAAGACCTGTGGGCGGGGCATATCACAGCGGATCTCTAATGACAATGCTGGCTGTGTGATGGAGAAAGAGTCCCGACTGTGTAACCTTCGACCCTGTGAGGTGGACATCACCAAGCACTTTAGAGTAAGAATTTATTCCTACCCTGGTTTATTTCTATTTAATTTGCCCACCCATCCCATTTCCTTATTTACTTTAATGATAGAGTATGATAAAGAGCAGACAGATGGATAGGCATATGATTGGGTGGATATATTGATTGTCATATAACTGCCATGTATTTTTTTGTCCAATCTGTTACTCAGCCGGGTAAGAAATGCCTGAACATCTACCGTGAGCCAGAGTTTCAGAACTTCACCATCTCAGGCTGTGTGAGTAAGAAGGCGTATTGGCCCAAGTACTGTGGAGTCTGTACTGATGAGCGCTGCTGCATCCCATACAAGTCTAAGACCATCGAGGTGGAGTTTGTGTGCCCAAATGGATCAGTTTTTTTTTGGAAATACATGTGGATCAACGCCTGCTTCTGCAACCTCTCCTGCAGGAATCCAAATGATATCTTTGCAGATCTTGAGCAATACTACGAGGCCAGTGAGATTGTTAACTAATTCACCAAGTGCCAGATACAATCTATTTTTATGGCATCCTTAGGCTCACATTTGTAGTCTGTGCATCACACTTGACAGTAAAAGGGATGCTGAAGAGCACAGAAAGCACTGTTGATGAGAAATTTGGATTGAATTCGGATGATTTATGAATAAACATCAGCACAGATACTCACAGAGAACAATGATAGTATAAGAAGATTGCTAATGGATGAATGAGGGACAAAATTTGAAATTAAGAAAATGTTAAATTTAATATGTTGACTTCCTGTTCTGAATCTATGAAGTCAAAAAAAAAGTTTTATATTTTGCAAATATATGTTTAAAAAATACCGCCTTCAACGAAAAAAGGAATTTTCCTTAAAGGAATACACATTATCAGTTTTTGAAAATATATATTAGTTAAAATGGTCTTAAAGGACATGTTTGTATCTTTATGTAACATATTCTGAAATACATATAAGAGAAGTCACCGTGATCTCCTTGATCACACTTCCATTTTGCCATGTTGTTACTGTTCATATTTAATTCTGGAAATATGCAGAAATGTATATTTTTTAATAAAAGACGTTTGCTTATTTTTATGCTTTTCCTTTATTTATTTCTTTTGAGCATTTATTTCTGTAGTGGTTTAGCTGGGAATTCGTTACATAGATACGTTATATGTATTTATAATTTTTCACAGTGTTAGACATTATACAGCACTGAAGCTGACTGAATATACTTAATTTTATTTTAAGAATACAGTTGTTAAATATAAAGTGATCTTACCAACATTCCTATCTTCCTTGCTCATTAATATAAGATGGGAGAATCACAACCACTACTGATTGAGTGATTATTGTAAATACTCTAAATTTGACACTACTGTTAGAAATTAAAAGTACAGAAATGATATGAAATACGTAATGTATATATATAAAAAAAATCCCCCAAAACATTCAGCCCTATCAGAACTCTCAAACACAATCACACACTTACTCACTCCGCATTTTAAGATATATATTATACATTCTCACAGCCAAGTGGTAAACATCATAGAACCTTCTTAACATAATTAATAATACATACTGTACATTTTAGTAATAAAACAATAATTAAACCACTGGTTTATTTATTTTAAAACTTCTACCTGGTCTATCAGCCTAAGTGTGTGCAACATTGTTTGCTGTGAGGGCCATCTCTAACCAAATATCCCTTGTGAAAACTGCCAATGATACATTAAACCTAATCTAATTACAGGAACATCAGCTTTCAGGTTTATATTCTGTAATTTCAGGTCCAATATTAAACCGCCTGCTGAGTTCCATTCTGATTTGCACGGTGGTGTTATTTTCACGAGGCGTTCAGCAGGACAGCTCGACGGAATGTGAGGGGCCCGAGGAACTATGCTCTGCGCCGGGAGTGCTCTCCATGGAGACGTCGGTGTGGGAGCGTCCACGCTGCTCATCCGTGTTCGTACCGCTGCGGTTACGGTTTCGCTCCAGAGATGAGTTGCTGGCCGTGCGAGACCGAGCAAGACGGGTCATGCTGGCAGAAGGCACTGTGGATAAGGAGTTGTAAGTGATGAGAGATTATGACCATGGGTTTCTCTCATATAAAAAAGGTCAAATAGACATTATTCATTGTTATTTTTTGGTATAGAATTGTTGTAGTGTTAAAATAATGTGTGCTTACTGTAGCCCATGCCCTGGATAAAATACTTAAAAGCTTCTATAAGTTTGCCAGGCTGTAAGAGAACATGAACATGTAGTGTAAATATAGTCATAATGACTATAAAATCAAATATATGATCTAGATTAAAAATGCAGATTTGAATGTGAATCTGTAAATGCAAATGATATATACCTGGTCAACCTGAGGCAGGCCGCCACAGTCAGCCATCTAGAAAAAAAGTTTAAATAGTTTAAAACCTAAGGATGCGCAAAATATTTGTCTCATGTAAGATATATTATTTTATTCATATTAGATATTCATTAAATCAGATAACAGTGAAATGTTTGACGGTAAGGTCACTGACCTTGAGAAATGTGGTTGTTGTTGGGTTCATTCTGGAGTTGCTGTCAACCTGTGAGGTAAAACATTTATAAAATAATTATACTTTAAATGTTTGTTATATTATGTTTTGTATGCTGCTTTAGTTCAAACTTATTTATGGTTTATTGTCAATAACTGGACAATTGTTCCAACCAATCAATCACTATTGAGTAACATTAAGTTTCTATAGGGGTCTCGAAACATATTTAAGACAATAACAAAATAGTAATTCTCACCACAGCATCCACAACTGGAGAGTTATCACCCACGATCAGCAAAACTGGACACCTGTTATGATGACAAACATTTTTTGATGGCGAGCCAAATTTGTTTTCCATTTTTTGCTGTTTGTCAGGTGGAACTTACTGGAGTGTTCTTGTGTTCACGTTTCCTCCTTGTACTGGTCTCTCGATCTCCAGATTCCTTCGGCTGAGAAATTATAGAAAGATAAGGCTTTCAGTAACTCATTGCAGTATATAGAATATATAGGTCCTATAGGTTCATTTAAAGAACCAAACCCAGTTTACAGACACAGATTGCATTGGTGATACCTTTTGTAGGACTTGATAAACTGATGCAGGTTGGACTGGTTAATGTTGTTTGTAATGAGATGATGGAAGGTTGCAATCAGTTCATGATTGTTATGTATCTCCTCCTACAACATAATTAAACGTTAGCATTAACGTGACAAAATAGTCAAAAGTAACTTACTGAAAATTAATTTGCAGGTTATATAATTTCAAACCCTAATACATTAATACTTAATCATAGACTTCTTCAATTCTGACCTTTCCAAACAGGTGTGAAATGACTGTATCAGGGAGTGCATGAGTCCAGCTTGTGATCTGTTAAGAATGTAACGCTTTAGTGAGGTTTTGTGCAATGGTATGGCTTTAAACAACTATATAAGCTCATTCAAATTAGTTTAATAATGCAATCTTTTTCAAAAGAATGCAAATCTGGTGGAAAGAAATGAGTTTTTGTACCTTTTGTGCTGCCCTTTCCATGAAACCCTCTCCGTGGGCACTTAAATTAATCAGAACAAGACCTTCAACCATGTCTGGATGTTTTAGCTTTAAGAGATACATGCAAAAAAAAAAAATTATTAATGTAAAAATAAACATTTTATTATTTAATATGCTGATACTGATATGTGCAAAAGAAACATTTCTAGTGTTTTAACAAGCAAGCCTGCAATAATAATGAGCAGGATTGCACTGCAAGTATCAGCACTGCTTTTTAGTGAGAGTTACAGAACTGTAATCCATGCTGTTCAAAACAATTCAAATGCATCTGACAGGAAATGTGTGTAGAACTCACAGCAAAGCGAGTCAGGATGTTGGCTCCAGCTCCAACCGCTATTCCAATCACACTCTTCAGACTATGAGGGGAAAAGAGTAAGCATTCAAGTAGGTTTCAATCAAGACCAGTCGTTAAAAGATCAAAAGTTAAACTTGAACTGGTTTTATACCAGTTTTATAACATACCTAAAATGCTGGAGGACCATAGGAAGGATTTCTGAGAGCTGATCCATAGAAGGATAGGTATACCTATAATATTAACAAACAGTGCTTTATTTGTTAGCTTCAAACATGTGGGACAATATGTAGGTCAAATACTATGACATCCAATCAAACAGCACTACAGGTTAATTGGGTTTGGCGGATGGCCTTCCAGGCATTAGCAAAAAACATAATCTGTCTGGATGCTGTTCTAGAAGGTTGGATTATGGGCAATGGATGTCCGTTACGTTGCTGTAGCAGATGGCAGATCATAAACATGCTCTGCTCCCTTCAAACCCTACAAGTGACATGCTGACCTACATTCTGCCAGTCCGGTGCCATAGGGTGCTGATTAAAGCTATCTGCATTTCCCGTCTTAAAGGCTGGGAATGTAGACTAAGGCAGTTTTGTTGTCTTTGTTGTTGACAGAATGAGTAAGATTAATTTTTAATTCTAAGACATAACTGTTAAGATTTTAGTTCATCGTTTGCCTTTGCATGTTCCGGTAGACCTGGAACCATAATCTGGTGGCATAATGACCCCTCACTTACTCTGTGGAGAGTGTGCTGGCACCCTCCTGCTGTCCTGGGGCATCAACATGGCACACAGCAAAGTGTTGCATGATCTCATGCATGTCTTTGTGATTAAAGAGAGACTCGAAACAGCTCTTATCTGCAGAACAAAGAACACAGCTGTGTATTACTAAGATTGTTACACAAATATTCAATCCACTGAGACAGAATGCAAATGAGATGTCATATGTAGATAGGACTTGTTTTAAGAGCATTGGAACTTACACTGACAGTCGCAGTGTCATTGAACCTTTTACGGTAAATTCTTACAGGCAGAGGGGGAATAAGAAGGTACAGAGGAGGTTCTTACGGTTCAGTCCGATG
The DNA here is from genome assembly GCA_032359235.1 of Enteromius mattozi. NCBI lineage: Eukaryota > Metazoa > Chordata > Actinopteri > Cypriniformes > Cyprinidae > Enteromius > Enteromius mattozi. Next base: position 13,329,112 of record JAUMHE010000068.1, on the reverse strand, counting down.
TCATGGAAGGTCAGGATGGTAGGCCGGTTGCCCTTCGGAACACCCATCATGGTGCAGTGCACCAGACCAAAGGTAGTCTCCACATCATCCTCCTACAAAAGCAAAGTTATATTTTGGTTTGGGTTGAACTTTATTTTACAATACATGTACTTACAGTGTGCTTATAGTGTACCTACCTAAGAAGGTACTAGTAATATTAGGCAACTACATGGGGTAGGATTAGGTTTAGGTGTAGATTCAGCGTTAGTACAAGTTATTACCTAGTTATTGTAATTACCATGAGAAGTATATAGTGTCCACATGAATAACAGGACTGTAAAATAAAGTGCTACCTGGGTGTATAACATATTTTGTTGTTTTCCTCTCAATTAACTTGTGTATGTATCAAAAATATATCAAAAAAGAGTTGGAGAATAAACTTACTACCCTACCCTAACTACCCTATAGTTAAAAATAGCCTGCTTATTTCTGATGAAAACACCAAAGCACCTTGACCGGACATACAGTAGTGAAGTTGCTGGACAGTAAACAACACAAATCACATTAACAGACCACAAACATCAACACCACAAGCCCCTTAAAATAAAACTCACACAAACACAAATCAAACCTTTTGTATCCGCTACTAAAACAGCACAGCCAATACAACAACAGCAGAAGATAAAATCAACTCACAGTGATGTCAAGCTCAAACACGCTGCACTCAGAGTCCTCCAGCACCATGGTTACAGTTGCTGTTGAAGGCTGATGTATAGGCAGATGTAAAAAATGTTGTATATTGGAAAAGAGTAGATCCTGGTTTGCTGCTGCCTCGAGGTCTGCGTTTTATATCCCCTTGTTTACAGTGAGGCGTAAACATGTAATTCCCAGCATGCCTTGCACAGTGGCCAGAAGGAGCCTAATTCTTAAAGGATGGAGAGATCTACAAATTGGATCAATAAGTTAAGCTGAACCTCTGTGGTGTTCCCACAGTACGTAAACATTTTATGAATGAAACACAAGGAGTTGCATAGCAATAGCCACTTTACATAAATTGTGCTATGTTTCATTGATTTACTGTTATGGTGTGCAAAACATTATATATTTTATCCGAAAATTAATATTCTGTCATCATTTACATCATGTAACTTTCTCTCTTTTATAGAACACAAGATATACTTAAATGTCGAATGGCTTTCAATGTAAATATAAAGGAATCGGTTTTTAATGATAAAGAAATGTGAATGATTTATGACTCTAAAAAGCACAAACGTCAAAAGATCACAGCTCACGTCAGGCACGTAGCACTGTGTGTAGTCATGCACTTAAGAACCTTGACCTCACAGTGATTGATATAAAGTACTCTGTTTACAGTGTCCATCAGAGTAAGAGTGTTAAGCTCATTTAGCATAGGGACAATGTGTTGCTACGTGTTTTTGCAGGCAGATGGCATGTCTGCGGTCAAGACGTCATTAATGCTGAGAGCCCTTATGAGTGTCCCTGCTGAGTGCCCGACAGTGGCTTGGAAGTACTGAAATCTTCTTGAAGGATCAACATGACAGAGCAAGCTGTTTGTTCAATTCTCTTTGTGTCACTAATACAGAACTGATGGTTACTGTATGATTCAGCACATAAAAGTTTGGGATATTTTAAAAGAAATTAATGTTTTTATTTCACAAGGATGTATTAAAAGTTGATAAACTTGTTCGTCATTGTTCGAAAAATTTTATATTTCCAATAAAGGCTGTTCTTTTGAACTTTTCTGTGTCTATTCCTTTATTTCTGTTACTCTGTTTTTTCATTTTTGCATTTTGGTCTTGCAGTTCACAAGCTTTTAAATGCTAGTTTTAAAATGACTGTAAAATTGTAACCGATAGTCTTTTTGTTAACTGTTGTAGTGCATTTATTTCAATGTGGCGATGCTATTTGTGGTGTGATCTTAGTGCTGTTATAAAGACATGTAATGCATGTCTATTATTAAAGGTTTAAAGTGAGCTGTGTGTGATCCTTATCGCTGAAGTAGCATAGTGTCAGACTGCCATAAGACAGCTATTTCATGCTCTGTAAAACCCAAATGTCATATAGCTTGTGATACAGACTAACCTGATTTAAACTTCACATAATACAATCATTAATGTAATTACACTTTAATTTACATACAATTACATTCTAATAATACCCAACCTAAATGTTAAAATTTACAAAATGTAACAATTTTTCAACAATTGGTGAATCCCACAGTGAATTATTTGCCAATATCCATTTAACTCAGTAATTTAACCTGTTTTAAAGAATCATTGTTTAATGAATAGGGTGGGATGGGGTTGGGTTGGGGGGAATTCAAAAATGCTTAGCATACTGTTGTCAACTAAAACAATAGCCTACTATTTTCTCCAAAGGTCACAACTGACGTGGACTATCCATCTGTTGCTGGGCATATGTGAGCCTCATCTTTTAATAGGCAATGACCTGCATAAATTCTCAACCAGACAGAGTACTTAACCTATAAAGAACGATGTAACATTAATTCTAATGACCTCACTACTGATATTTAAAGATGATGAATATAATGGCATACTAAAGAAGTTAAATGTAAAGTTAAATCTCATTGTGCATTATTATTTTGCAGGACACCTAGATAGGCTACTGTTCTTTTAGACATTTTTTGGAAATAGTGTAATTTATATTTCCATATGTCAAACACGAAAATTTATATAGGCTACATGTACATCTCAAAAAAATTTGAATATCATGAAAAAAGTAAATATTTTTGACACTTATTTCAGAAAGTGAAACCCATATATTATATATACTCATTACACAGTGAAATATTTCAAGCTTTTATTTCTTGAAATTTTGATGATTATGGCTTACAGATAATGAAAACCTAAAATTCAGTGTCTCAGAATTTGAATATTACATAAGATTAATAAAAAAAATATATATTTTACACATAAATGTCAGGCTTCTGAAAAGTATGTTCATTTCTATGCAATACTTGGTTGGGCCTCTTTTTGCATGAATTACTGCATCAAAGGAGGAAATCAGTCTGTGGCACTGCTCAGGTGTAATAAAAGCCCAGGTTGCTTTGATAGCGGCCTTCAGGTCATCTGCATTGTTGGGTCTGGTGTCTCTCATCTTCCTCCTCTATCGGGCACAGTAACACCATGGTCATTGAACCAGCTTTTGGTACCTTTGGGAGAGTGGGCAGGTGCCAAGTCCTGCTGGAAAATGAAATCAGCATCTCCATAAAGCTTGTCAGCAGAAGGAAGCATGAAGTCCTCTAGAATTTCCTGGTAGATGTCTGTGTTGACTGTGGACTTCAGAAAAAAATACAGCACTCTGTGAACAACCAGCTTCTTTAGCAATGAACTTTTGTTGCTTACTCTCCTTGTGGAGGGTGTCAATGACTATCTTCTGGACATCTGTCAAGTCAGCAGTCTTCCTCATGATTGTGTAGCCTACTGACCCAGACTGAGAGACCATTTAAAGGCTCAGGAAACCTTTGCAGGTATTTTGAGGAAGTTAGCTGATTAGGGTGTGACACCATGACTTTCCAGAAAACACAGAATTTGGGGTTTTCATTATCTGTAAACCATAATCATAATCATCAAAATATTAAGTAATAATGGCTTAAAATGTTTCAATCTATGTGCAATGAATCTATATAATAAAGATTTCACTTTCTGAAATGAGTGACAAAAATATTGACCTTTTTTATGATTGAGATGTACCTGTAGATGACAGTGTTAAAAGTTATCATAATTTTAGGTGAATAGACAAGTTCCACATTACCCACTGACATATTTTAATCATTGCACACTAGATGGCGCAATATTAGTAGTATTTAATAATTAAGCTCAATAATTAGCACATTAGATTGGAACCTGTGTGTGTCGATGTGAATATGACTATACTTAATTACTACATTTTTGACTAAATTCAGTCTATACGTTTTAATTATTTTGACTCTAAAAACTCGCAAATATAAAATAGGGATTTTATATTCTCCTCACAGTATCAGCTTTACTCACGAAAACATTCTATTCTATTGTTTAGAATTAATATGTAATTCAAAACAATATATGTGTTAATATTAAAGTTTTTTTCCTTATTAAAGTTTTAGTCTAATCTGATTTTTACACATTATTTTCCTTCCCTCTCGGTTGCTCTGGGTGACGCTACGTCTCCATGGTTGCAGCAGGGGAATCTCCGCGCTCGCGTGCGCACACGCACCCATACACACGGGTACACGCTGAATCACATGGAGCGAGTCTGACAAATCTGTGAGTATGAAATATCAATGTGAAAATCAGCAGAAAGTCGTCTACCAAGATAAAGCTATGTGTTTAACAGCTTTGTGAAATCATGTGTGCTCTGGTAATCCGCGCGACATGTATTTCTGACTGTGGGGAGCGCGCGCTGAGTGAATAATTGTTTGGTTTTGGAGCTGTTATAGTCAATAACTTCTCACATATATTAATATGTCATCGATATAAGTAAATACCCGACGTATTATCTTGTGAATGTGGTTTCTATGCAGTGTGGAAAGTTAATTTGTCAAGGAAAGTGGTCTTCTGCTACCGGCGTTTTCAGAACAAAAGCGTTGAGGGACTGTTAGCGTTAGCGCGCTGCTAACGGTGTGTGGAGGTATTTCTTTCACGCAGCAGCGATTAAATTAAGCAGTTGTGTTCATATTTAGTTTAATAGTTAAACGGCACCTAGATACTAAACGTATCTATTGTTCTGTGCTAGAAACTCAACTCGCTTTGTGTATAGAATAGGGCACAGCTGGACGCATATCAGCATCCCTCTATCTCATAACGATGGAGAAAGTAAAAGAAAACCTCCATAACTTTAGATGTGCATGAAAATTACTTGATAAAGTGGACATGTTTATTTTGGTTTATAACTAAGTAGCGCACAATAAAAGCAACAAGTTGTGATCAGGCTCGGTTTGTGCATGTGTGTGGTCTCTTTGTTTGGTATCGTGCCCGTTTCAAGTCTTTAAACCTTTACTAATGATGCGCCTATTATTTGCACAAAGGGCTTGTGTTCCTGTCACTCGAAAGGCCTGGTTGATTCAGTTCTGCTTAAATTGCGATTTGCGTTCTCGGGAAGAGATGTTCCCAGATTAAAGAGCTCCTAGCTGTTGTGCCAGGTTATATATCCTGAGTTCATATTTCAGTTTTTCTTCACAGCTGTAGTTGACTGTGTTTCAGATGTAGGCTGGTAGAAGGGAACAAAAAGCTGTCGTTGCTGAGATGTGATCTGTGTGGAGTATTGGCTCAAGTGTTCCAGCGTTCTATTGTGTTTTGTTGACTTTGGCACAGGAGGAGCATTTTTGCTGCTTTTGTGTTTTGGTTTGTTTATGACTTTAACTTAAGGTGCTGTAAAATCCTCATGCATTTACAAGATGCATATATTTATACAAGACATCTGAGTGCATCAGTTGACATGCTTTCGGGGTTTAAAATGTTTGATTTGTAGTTAAGACATGAAATAGTCCTGTGTTGTGACATGCCAAACTCCATCTAAAACATTTAAAACGTTTTTTGTTTGTAGTTATGCATGCACTATTTACAATTACATATTAATTAAGATTTCTATGTATTTTTCTACATTACAATTGTATTTGTCAGACCGTTTAAAGGGATGTTCACCCCAAACATTTTTCTCCCTCTTGTCATTTTGAACTTGCATGTCTGATTTTCTTCTGCAGGACCTAAAAGGCGATATTTGTAACAGTTTTGGTAATCATTGACTTCCACTGTATATACAAAATCACTTTAAGTTCTTCTTTCATATTCCACAGATTAAGAAAAAAACCTAAAACTTTTCACGCATGCTTTTAAGAAACTGACAAATGAGGAAAGATAATACACAGCAAAAAAGTCATTTTCTTAATCAGTATTTTCGTTTAGTTTTCCAGTACAAAGAGTAAAACATTCTTAAATCAAGATGCATTTATTTGAGAATCAAATTGGCTTAAGATATTATATATATATATATTTTTAATTAATTAATTAATCTATTCTTGGAGTAAGAAAAATACCAAATTCAAACAGAAGACATGATCTACACCTATATCTTGAGAGTAATTTTCCTTTCTAGATAAGAAAATGATTTTTTTGCAGTTTACAGATGTACACTGTAAACATTAAAATTGGCTTGCAAACACAATCTCTAGACTTGTGCGGGAAAGAGATAGTCCTGATAAAGAGGTTCCTGTCACTTCTAGTGAAGTGAGAAATTCTCAGAAAAGGTCAACTCCCGTGTATGGTGTTTAACTGCAGGTGTTACATAAATGCTGTCTTGGAGTCTAGTAGTTTTACTTTTCGAACAACCATATGGTATGTTCCTTTGAACTTGTAAGTGAGCCTGCCATTCCTGCATAGTTCATTTGATTTGCTGCCATTGCCTTTAACTATTCATCTAAGCAAACAAACATTGCGTCATCTCTTGCAACCACAGACTCCGCTGCAGTGGAATTGTCCTGTAGGTGCAGACGAGGAGGGTAAGCCCACCTCTAATCAGTCAGGCAGGAAGAGTTTAGGCTGGGATGGGTTTCCTCCTACCTGCCGTGCACTTCACGCTGCAGGTCACCAACCCGCCCTGCTGTTAGTAATGGAATGTTGGAAGAGTTTCTCTTGGCTCTGTACGCTGAAGTTTAACCGATGACGTAAACTGCCACCATGGGGCAAGGGGTGGCTTCCTCCACCGCAAGTGAGTTACTCCCCTTTTATTAGGAAAAAGTGAGTGAAGCTGGAAGCTTTGTAAGAAAGGGAGAGATTATAAAGGGGTGGGGGTGCTAATGTTTTCTTTGATTTAGCTTTTTTTTCTCTGTTTATGTTTCCCATTATTTTAGCACCACCTCAGCCTCCCTGTCTGTTTTCCATTTCAACACAGATGCTGTAGTTTGTGTTTTTTTTATTAGAGGGTCACTTCTGTTATTCAACCCGAAGCGCAGTGGGTCTAATCAAAGCAAGCTCCTTCATTCGAGGAAAGTCGGCCCCCAAGGGTATGTGACATTTACCCGGCATGCATTTACTGAAGCCTGCTGCTGGGAATTCCTCCCTGAGAACAAAGTCGCACGGGGCCGGAGTCTTAGAAACCTGTTACTCACTGCTACATAATAGTAGTAGTTTCATAGAAGAAATAAGCCGCAGGACTCTCCCACTGCAATTCTGCCTGTCAATCAAAATGGCTTCATCTGACTTTACCGGTGCCTGGCAGTTTCTGGCTGCTTGACAGCCACATAAAGAGGCGAAAAAAGGGAAGAGAGTAGTGGAGGTTTCAGAAGTGCACTGTTGCCAAATAAAGGGTTATGCTGCTATTCCCAGAGGAGCAGTTGTCCCTGTTCTCTTAAACTGGCATTTAAGGTCACTCTTTGGGTACAGAAAGCACAATACAGTCATGTTTGGTGGTGTATACATGTATAGCAAGCATTGAGTGCGTTATTGGAATCGGAACCATTTACTTTAGAGTGAATAAGACATTTTTAGGGATCACATCACAGTCAGATTGCACTTGATCACATAGATGCTGATTCGTGTGTTCAGATCACACACTACATTTCAACATTTGGAGGGAGGCAAGGATCAGTTTTTTGTTTTTTGTTTTTCTCATAGTATCATCGAAGCATTTTTAATTTTTGTGTTTTATATAAATATTATGTACATTTTTGGTGGTCTTTCAGATCCCGTGTAATGTGAAAAAGTTGTCCAGATAAACAATTTGCTGATGCCAATGTATGTTAACATCTGGTGTAAAGGTGCCCTTAGATGCAAGTCCATTTGATCTCCTCAGTTCAGATGTTAAAGACTTTTGATGTGGGGAAAAAAAGATTATTTCAGAAAGAAGATAATTAAAAAGAAATATGAGAAGTAGGCTAGGTCATACTGGCAAATTCAAGGGAGACAAGCCTGACTACATTACATTATCTTTTGAATTTTTTTGCTGCAAAGGTGGAGAGAACAGGTGCCAGTTTTGGGCATTTAGTTTGAATTTTAATTGACAGTTAAAAACATGTATAATTTTCAAAAGATTTCTGTTTGAAATAAACACTGTTTAAAAGACTTTCAAAAGATTTCTGTTTTCAGATTTCTGCACAGATAAAATGTTTCTTCTGCCCAATAAGCATATTTGCCATCACAGGAATAAAACATTTTAAAATAGAAAGCTGTTATTTATTTTTATTTGTTTTTAATATATTTTTGATTAAATTAATGCAGCTTTTCTGCCATTTTCTTAATTTTTGTTTTTTCACAAGTTGAGAGTACTTCAATTTCAAAATCAATTTCTATCTTTGAGACATTAAACTGTGTAGAATGAGTTTGATTAAATAGTTTTTGTACATGTTTAGTTTGCAGTTCTTCATCACAAGTGTTCATCAACAAGGGCATTCGTTTTTATTGCTGTCTCAAGTTGTTTGTAGTAGTTGTTGAACTGTCCTATCAGTTTCTCTTTTAGCTGTACAAGAACAGTATGTATGCATAACTTACAGGGGTGGGAATCTTCAGACACCTCACGATTTGATTCGGATTCTGGTAGTCACAATCCCATTTCAGAGCGATTTTTGATCTAGTTTCTGTGCTTTTTGTTTATAGTTGGAATATCTGTGTCAGTACTGCCATCCTAAAAGCAGGGGTGTGAATTTTCATTTCATGATTCAATTCAATTACGATTATCATTTACTCAATATCACCATGCGTCACAATTTCAGATTTCAGTATTACTGCACATGGCTACATTTTCATAAAAATTTTAAATAAAATTTATTTTGTGCAAAATTTACTTTATAATTTTTTTTATTATATAAGCAGGCTGATTTTTAAAACAGTTACTCAATTAAAATAAGTGTTCAAGTATTTTAAAGTTTACGGACAATGGGTTTTTCTTTTTTCCTAAGCATTATTGTCTTTTGATTACTACTGTTGAGATCATAGACAGTGGTAGCTTTTACTAGGCTGCATTCAGACTAATGCACAGATCTCTTTTGATATTTCAGAAGTTTTGTGTACATCAGTTTCGTATAAAAGGATTTGAAAATGCAAGTGCTTTTAACCACAGCCGCAATCAAGCTTCAGGACAAACACAAAGTGCACGTGAAAGTCTGTCAGTGTGCGAGTTTTGTGCATCTAGTACTGCGTTCAAAATGGTATAAATTAATGCTTATCTGAAGGAAAACACGGCAGGTGGAAGAACACATTGCCAAGTAATGTGCATGTGTCTCACTATGCAAATTTTGTGCAGTAAAACCTGCTGCGTCTCTAGCGCACACACGTACCATACGCAGGGAAAAAAACAAACTCACTATCGATTCTCAAATATTCTGAATCGTTGAAGAGAGAATCCCATACCTAATAACTTTTTATGCCTAAAAAGTGAATAGGCCTATACTTTGGGATTTAGTCCCTCATATCTGGTGGATTTTAGCAACTGTTTGAAAGGCTAAGATCGTCTTCCTCTGATCATCTTGTGCTAAAACAATGCTGTATGAGATGTTTATGTTTAAGATGGGTGGTTTAAGTTAGTCATATTTGACCATAGTCATCACCAGCATATGTTTTCTTCACTCTCTCACACACACAGAAGGGTTCATTTCCTAAGGCTGAATGCTTTCTTAATGAGATTTCTCCATAATTCTCCCGCTGTCCCTTAGGCTGGAGATCTAGACACTTGTGTGTGGCTGCATGTGCTCGGGGTAGTTGAGGGAAAAAGGGTGGTGAGTGCCTCACAGGGAGATAAAGAGTCCTGGTGGTATAATCAAAAAGAGAGAGCAGGATAAACTCGATAGAGAGAGATAGAGCACAAGCTGGTGTCCAAACACCCCAGGGGATTCCCCGTGGCCAGCGAACAGAGACACAATGAAGGGAAATGCTTCCTGTGGGGATCCCATAGAGTTTTGCACAACTGTATCTTTCTTTTGTGGGAATAGTTCTCTGCAAGCATCATTTGCATTCATCTAGTGCAGGGCTTGCAACCCCATCTAAAAACAAACAAACAGTGGTCCACAGGGCAATTGGGAAGCCCCAGAGCTCCAGTATCATGTGTTTGGGGATTTTGAGGTGATGCAATATCATGATCCCAGCGGACTGAGAATTCCCTCTGCAGTTTTATTTCTCATGCAGTTTACACACATGCATGTTATGCATGTTGAACAGTTGATTGCAATAAACACAAAGTCCTTCTACATCATCTTGTGCTCATATTTGAGCTGTTTAGATATGAATCAATCTGAAATCCAAACAAGTATCTGATTATGCACCAGCAGCTGTGGCCAAAAACGGTTGACCTGGAACCATGGTGACCCCTGAGAGAGCCAATGTTTATACTGGTCCATCCAGAGTGAATGGATGCACGTAGACCTGTCATGTGAATCAGTGTGGGTTTTTTTTTTTTATGTGTTAGATTCTGCAACTGTTTTTATATGGACAGGTACATTTAATATAATATTTATTATCAATTAAAAATAAAAAGCACGCCGTGTCTAGTACAATCCCTAAACAAATGACTCTATTTAATCTGTTTACCCCAAATAAGTGACTCTTTTTTTTAACCTGTTCTTTTTAGTGAATCCAGAACATACAGCACCGCAAATGTAGTCCGATTCATAAATGAATGACTCCCACAAACATTGAATCCAATGATAGTTGGCCAGTGTAATCCTATAGATTCCTTAACAAATTACTTACGAATTGATTGTGCATGAATTAGTGCTGACTTGCTCACTAAACCACAGGATATTATGCTTGCCATACCTCATTTGAAATAATTCTGTTAAGGGAAGTAAAAAAATATAAATTCACAAATATTTCATCCTCAAAATACTAAAAGAATCATTAAAAGCATACAAGTAAATAGTTAAATTTTTTTACCGTTGTCAGTTCTATTTAAGAAGCAATCAGCTCTAATTCTGAAGCAACTGAGATACACTTAACAATAGACTTTTTTAAACTGCCATTAAATGTCATTTTTAGATATTGTCTTCTGTGAACTGCCTGTTGTGGTAATGATGCTCTCTCTTGCACTGCAGCAGTCTGATTCTGCATCCTCTGATATGAACTTGAATTAAACACAAAGCTGATTTCTGGTGTTTAAGTGCAGCAAGTCCTGATAACACCATTAGGACATAGACTAGTTCCTGACTTTTTGGTGTGCAATCTTGATCTTTCTCCATTGACCGCAGATGTGGGACTATCTTGGGCGGGTCTTTCATGCAGTTCTGGAGTAATGAGCGATGGTGTGAAATGTTTCAGTACAGGCTGAGTGGCGGTAGACAGATGGGGCTGTCACTGGACTCTTGCTTTTGGAAGGAGATGGGCCTGAAGAAGTAGGACATGTTCTTAAAGGCACACCCAAAGGGGCTTGTTAAGACCCATCTGGAAGATAAAAGTTATTTCTATCATCCTTTGGAGAATCCATGAGAACATTCAGTAACTTCTCAGAGACATAACGTGATTGACAAGTTACCCAAATGGGTTTCAGTGTTGTTGATAGGATGTTGGATGTGGCTATTGCTGCTTTCATTCTAAGTAGATATTGCAGGGCTCAATAATAAGCATTTCTCTCTTGAATGATTGTTATATGATATGTTTTAAACATTTTTTATTATACAATAATTTTTTTTCTCAATAATCTTTGTATGAGAAAAAAAAAAAAATCCATTCAAAGATTGAGGAAAAAATAATATATTCATGCTTTCTTTTCTCTCTGAAATGTTTATACCCTATAACTTTGTTAACTTGGCTAACTTTTACTCATAAATTAGCTTTTGTTTTGTTTTTTCAGGGGGATCACAAAACATACGCGAAATAAGTATTTTTTACCCTCCTATCTTATATTTGTTCTATCACCATCATGACTTCTAGAAAAGGAGGTCTCTGAATAAATAAATAATATCCCTTATTGCAATAACTGTTGTACTCTTGACTTTACTAAGTGAGCAAAAATGTACATTTAGAAACTGGACAAAGAAATTCCCAGGCAACATGAAATTGATGGAGTGGCTTTACACGCTTTGGACTCTGCTAATTGGATGCCGTACTGTTGCTGGGTGTTTGATCATTTGTATAGCAAAAGAACCTATATGCCATCCCATACAAAACAAATCTATCATTTAATGTGCTAAATACAGTATAATGAAAAGTCACTCAGAGGTTCTTCATTTTGTTTTGATTCATGACAGGTTGTTTTCTGTAAGTCATAGTATGTGAGTCAAATGATTGTACAAAAGTGTATAGCATTTGTTTTTTTTATATAGATGTTTCATGTGTCAGCTGCAGGGGTGAACACCAGGCGTGGAAGAATCTTTTCTTTAAATCTGGTCTGCCAGCTGGAAAAGAGAGTCGAGTTTCGATAGGTGGTGACTAGGGAGCCTCCCCAGCATGCACGTACAGCATGTCTTCTGTCTCTGTTTCCTCCCCTGAATCCCATGAACCCCCCACACACACACAAGAATTGAAAGGAAAGCTTAAGTGAAGGTGAGGTGCATTGCAACACTTTGTGACCCGGTAATTCCTATGGCTATGTCCTGCATGAGTAGCAAACCACCATGAGCAGCACAGTTGGAAACATGCCTCAGTTGTTTCTGAGTTCACTAGACCTCCTCAAAGGCTAGATGAGAACTATGCAAAATAGCCTGTAGTCCTTTCTGCCTGTGAATCAGTTTGATGCTGATTTACAAGGCATAGTTCTCGGATCTCGAGAGTTCAAACATTTTGGAAAAGTTAACACACTTTGCTAAAATACACATTTGTATTTACATTTTGGCTATTAATAAATACAACCTAATTGGTTTGGATTTGCGTTCAAAATATACATCAAATATACAGTACATTATATAATCAGCAGCATTCAGTCAGATTTACCTAACAGAAACCACTTTTTGTGTCTATTGAACTTGCCTCATGTGGAAAACATAAATGTTATTTATGGGTACCAAACTAACGTGAAAAAGAACAAATAAAAAAAAAATGTTATATGAGATATTTGTAATGTATTTGCTAGATTCTTGAAGATGTATCCAGTCTTTTCCTCTCTGGAGAAAAGACCTGTTCCAGAACTTGCTTGGAATTATCTGATTTGTGTTTGATTGGGTCATGTGACTGGAAAAGAGATGATGATGATCTCAGTGTTCTTACAGGGATTATAGCACTGCTCGTATCTCTTCTGTTATGAGGGACACTGCAGGTCAGATAGGATAAGGATAAAACCCCAGATCTCTTGTGACATCACAGGGATGTTGCTATAGAGAACAAACACCAGTGCATACATGCAAATCTTTTGTAGTCCGCAAAACCAAGTTTCTTCATCTTGTTTTAGTTTTTGCAAAGACTGCAGTAATGTTGTGGGTTTTTAGAGATTCCTGATTGAGAGTGAAGAGTATGAGTTGGGTTTAATCTGATCTCAGTTAAAATGTAAGTTGGTATTTTAGAATGGCACGCATTTGAATGTCTCAGAATGGGATTTCTAATTTTGTGGAGATATGAATAATGATTTTTGTTAGTCTGTTTACCTTCATTTGGAAATGCTGTAATTGAGTTTTACATCCAGTTTTGCTAATAGCATATGCTTGCATTATGTCTGTTGCAAATCAAAGGATTGAGTACTCTTCATGTGGTATGATTTTGCCCTTTAAGTGCTTCCTTGTGCGTATCTTATGCCTGGTAACAAATTGCACAACACCCATACATGCAGTGCAACATGTGCATGTGTGCTCGTTTTTAACACACATTAAAGTGTCACAATGAAGAATATAGCCACATCATATGTTGGTCTGATTTAAGGAGTGCCTTATAAAGGTTGAGTTTTGAACTGAAAATTTGTATAGTTAAAAAATATGTGACCAATAGAGAAGATATAAAATCACAGATTGATCTCTTGGCTCAAAACAAAGAATTCAGATTTTGAATGACACTTTTTGTATGAATTGGGGTGTTGTGGTAAGGTAAAGTGTAATGTCCTAAGGTGTGACATCACGTCATGTTGTCGATATACCAAAGTAATATTGAATGTTCAATACATATAATGAATGAACTTTATAGGAAATTGAACCAGCCCTGGTCTGGCCAGTGTCTTGATCTAACCAGTATGCATATTTGTTTTGGTCATGGTGACCTTATCCTAGTGCAGCGTGATCTTTGCATGTTAAAGGTAATAATTGTCAATCAATTTTACAACCTGCAGTTTTTAAAATAAGCACACTAGGGTTTGTACTGGGTGTTCTTCTGTCTCATTTGTCAGAGCAGGATGCTGGCCAAGGTCATAATAGTTCGAATGAGAGAGAACACATTGACTGTGTATCATGAATGCACTGCTTTGAATGAAAGTGTATATAAAATATGCAAAAATAATTATGCAAAATGTAGCCTAAATGTTATGTTCAAGGAAAGTTTCTTGTTGGGATTGAGGGCAGCTGACTGGACAAATGTTGATTTTAAATTTGTTTGTAAATTCTGGTTTGGCTTTCCTATTTGGGTTGAGTCACTATGTTGCATGAACATTCTAGCTTATATTGCTTATCTTATTTTATAAATCACCTATGTCCTAGGCACATCTTTGAAGCAACCACTTGCATTTTCGTGTATTTGTAGTTAGTTAGAAAAATTGCAAAGGTCATATTTTGTCATTTGGAATTTTGTTTTTGTATGTCGGATTTACACCAGATGTACTTTTATAAAATCAAACAAACAAAAAAAAAAAACCTTCAATAAGTGTCTGAAAAAAATATTGTAGTGTTCCTCTTCAAAATGTTGTGTCAAGCAGAGATTTCAAATTCTGGGTATGGCACCTGTTATCTCAGCTCCAGGAATCTTTACTCAGATGTCCAACCTTATAAAGTTACATAGCAAAGAAATGTGCGTATGATTAATTATTTTCTTCCTGCTAATTATTTAATCCAGTTGTAAAAGGCGAGACCTTTCTGAGTTGCTCTTTTTTCTTAGCGGATGCTCATGTTTCAAAACAAGTCCCCAGTTATCTTTAACTCCCAACCCTTTTCATTTCGGATCTGGCTAAATTTATTAGGTGACAGCTGGCAGAGGTATATTTAGTACACAGGTGGCCGTGAGAGCCTTCCTGCCCTGCAGTTCCTCTCCAGTCAAGTGCAGAACCGAGGCAGAACAAAGCCAGCCCAGTCCTCAACACACTCTCACCCGTCAAATACAGGTTCAGCCCCACCAACAGGAAGACACCTGCAGACCTGTTCAATGAACTAACGCCTCCCGCATGCTTTGAGTAGTGGCCATGTCATTCAAAATGTATTTGTTTTTTTTAGCCAAATGAAATCCTAAAATATACGAGTGTGAGAGTGTTAATGTGTCTGGTCATTTTGAATCTTAAACATAGTTTAAAAAAGATATTGAAATTTTCACAATGCAAAACTAATGACCTTAGCTTTGCTGCCAAGGCACGATCTAGAAAGTGTGTGGTGATGCTGCCAGTGTGGCATTTGCTGCCCATTGGCATTAGCAAAGTGTGCCACGGGAGCCCTTGTGCAGAGGTTACTTGAGCACAGCTGAGTGGGGCAGAGGGTAAGTGTTCTATATCACTTCTTACTTTCAATAAACATTGCCTTCACTTAGCAGCTGAAGTTCTAGAAGTTCTGTTCATAGCCTCCTGAAAACTCTAAAACTTGAGGTAGAATCTGGAGTGTTCTAGTAAATGTTACACTCTTATTGTTACTCTGATTAGGGTTGTTTGTATAAAATAATTGGCTTAGAGTGCTGAAATGCTTAGGCTGTTGAAAATACCCGTTTGGTTCAGGTTAAGAACAGTCTGCTGGGCAAACAATCAGCAGGGGATTCTAGAGCCTAAGAGTTCCAGATTGTTCACTCTGACAGTTGAGCTCCTTATCAACATGGAAAACAGCCTAGTGATTAAGGATGTTACGCTCATGCCCAAGTCGTCAAACTGATGTCATCAGAGAAGATCCCGTTGTTTCAGAGGGAAGAAGCATTTTCAGATTTGGATTAATGATTACGAAGGCAAACACATTTTTTGTGGATTGATTTGCATGGATGAATTGTTCACCACAAAAATAGCAATGTGAGCTAGTCAAATTTTGATTTCCTGCAGACTTTAAAGGAACTTTTTTTCTTTTTAAAGCACTTTTTTGGAAATAGGCTCATTCTCCAACTCATCCAGCGTTAATACGTTGAGTTTTACTGTTTTGGAATCTATTCAGCCGATCTCCGGGTGTGGAGATAGCACTTTTAGCATAGCTTAGCATATATCATTGAATCCAATTAGACCAGACTCTTCTGTAGTTATATCATGTACTAAGACTGATTCATTAAGTCATTCATTCATGCATTCATGTTTAATTCCAGAATTAATCTTTTTTTAATGTTAAATATACTGCTGAACAGCCTTCAGCTTTGACAATGTTCACAATATAGCATTTCATTCTATATTGTTTAAATCGATTCCTGTATGATTTTTCTCTCTAATTGTAATCTGCACTTTCTGCCATAATGAGAGTTCTGGCCCAGATGAGTCATGTGTTGTGTTTGATCACTTCAAACACTTGCCCTGGATGATGTCATTTGCATTTAATCCTTCAATTAATTGGCCGTTTTGAAGTTAAGCCAGGACTTCTGGGAAAAAAACAAAACAAAACTTTCACTCAGCCTGTTGTGTAAACCTGTTTACAAACAAGCCTTGTTGATCACAGAGTCTTGTTAATTCAGGAGCTGTTGGTGAATGCTAGCACAGTAAGGTTGTTTCATTCATTTTTCTGTTTCTCTGCTTCATGTTTGCTGTCTTAAATTTCTCTTAAGGTACAAAAATTACAGCTCAAAATAAAAACAGACGGCCAGCAGTTAAGATTAGTGTACATTCATAGTTCAGAGTATTTATATTTACCCCAGAGCCAACAGAGCACCTGAAAACACACTGCACTAGTGGGCAGACAGGCTTTCCAACCTTCTAGCTTTATGTAAAAGGATTTGGCTCAAGATGTGCTAAGCCCTCAACAAGCGTTGCAGGTTAACTAATGGGGTGGCAGTCTGTGGCGAGTCTGTTTTCTTATTTGTGTTAAATCCTACGTAACATGATTTACATGATTTAGGAATCAGAATGGTAACCTTCTTCTGCTTGACGTAAAAGTAGATATTTTGGAGAATGGGGAACTAAACGATGACAGCATTTAAAGTTTTTACATTTATTTTATTTTTTTAATTGTACTAGCCCTTGAAGGTCAATTTATATATTCATGTTTCTTGTAATTATTTGAAAATATTAAAATGACAGGCCAGAATATAGTTGCATGTGAGTTTTAAACCACTTAAAGTCTAGTAAACTTTTTATGGAAATGCTTTCTTTGTGTTCTTGTTGCAGTGTGGGAGTAAGTGCGTTGTATCTCAACCAGCCCCTAAAACGTTAGACATGAGTGTACGAGGTGATACCTTTTAGGTTCATTGGCTATGCTATTTTTATATTGGGATAGAGAGAGAGAGAGAGGTGGGGGTGGACTGGTCTCCACTCCTCCTAAGAGCATTACGAGTACATTTGTTTGTGACATTAGCGGAGTGTGCTGTCACTGTCATATGGCAAGCCAAGGCAGCCTCGACTGGTTTAGAGCAGAGACGGTTATTCCGGATCGCAACTGTTCACCCTCCACTGTTCCCAGCAGTGTCCTGGGCTTAATCTCGAGTGGAACGCAGCCTGTCACAGAGGTAAAGGGGGGGACAACTCTCACGAGTCATGGGGGACATCAGACACAGTCGTTTCTCATGATTTTCTCACGCGTTATTGGGAAACAGCATGTAACTGAGGTTTCTTTACATTTTGCTTTTTTCTCTCTGTTTTTCTTAAACTCATTCGTGTAGTACTTTGATTTTGATTTGTCTACTATGTGAAGTTTAGGTGGATTTTCTGTCTTGTTAAATGTCTAAAGTGTTAGAGTTCACCTGTGCCAACTTCTCTGCTTTCTCCGCTGTCTGCTGTTAATAGTTCAGTTTTGATTTTGTGTTCTATGTGTAATTTTTAAAGACACATCTCACCCGAAAAAGAAAATTGTTATCATTTACTCACCCTTATATAGTTCCAAACCTGGTGGAGGTTATTTCTTCTATGGAAAACAAAAGCTAGACATTAGACGTCATTGCATATTTTTAATATTTAATATAGTGAATGGTGACTCAGACTAGCACTAACATCTTTAAACGTCTTAAGTGATGATTTTATTTTCTGTTTATAAACTGTGACTTTAATTGGCGCATCAATGAGTTTATTTTAAATTCTGCTGCTATTGTGTTGTCCAATGTATTGAGTATCGTCCTAATTAGTGATTTAAGAACATGTTGTTGTTGTTGTTGTTGTTCAACCAATTTGTCCATTTTAATGATAAATTTATTCAAGTTTCTCTTTTGTATTATTCACCTTTTTCTAATTAGAAGTAATGTTTCTACATTTTCTTAAACCTTTCTTGAAAGGTGTCATAATCAGCGACTTCTGCATGTATGGTTTTGTCTGATTTCTTAAATATCATCATTTGTGATTTAGTAATATTTTTGTTATTTTAACCTATTTGTTTATTTAAATCCAAAATCCTTTGTCTATAAACATGACGGTTATGCATTTTCTTCGAAACATGTCTTCCAAAGTTTTGAAGAACTTAAAAAAGACTAATATGTTATACTACAGAACAATTGTATATTTGTGGATTATGTGATTGAATAAATGGTAATTTTTCTTTCTGTGTTCTCTTAACAGCTTTCTTCTCCGGCTTCTTGCTCGTTAATGGAGTTCCGGCAGGGCAGCGGTGATTACTGCCACGCCCAACATCGCAACGCTTGATCACGGGTGGATATGCCCGAAATCTGCTACTGAATGTTCGGAGAAATGCCTTTTCTGCTTTTCTCTTGCTGGTCTTTCTGACTGACCGCTTTGCTGTGCGCCAAATGGGTTAATTGGCATCGTGGCACCTGGCATTTAGCTACCGGACACTGTTCCACCCGTCTAGCTGCCTGGCAGAGTATTCCTATCAAGAGGAAGACTTTTGTGGCCTCTATTTACCAAGAAAGGCAGCTTTCAATTTTATGTACTGATTAGTAGTGATTTATCGCAGAGGATCCTGCAAATCCTTGACACTTTCACTGTGACAGTGCATCTGCTGTAAAACTGCTCTAGGTCAGAGTAGTGCCATACTGTGAGTGGATCTGTGTGGATTCTGGCCCGGATTGGGTGCTCTTTTCTTCTGTAGAGTGGAGGGACACCAGCATGGCCAGGATGAACCGTCCGGCTCCTGTCGAAGTCTGCTACAAAAACATGCGCTTCCTTATCACGCACAACCCAACCAATGCATCACTAAGCAGTTTCATTGAGGTGAGAAACATGAAAGATACTTGCTGCTCCTTATGTGACACATAATTCCACATATAAATGGATCACGAACAAGAACAAATTCAAAAGGTTTGTTCAAAATCCTAAATGTACTTTTTGTCCCTCAAAACTTGTGCAATCTTTTTTCCCAAGGATCTGAAGAAGTATGGTGCAACGACAGTGGTGCGTGTGTGTGAAATCACCTACGATAAGACACCGCTGGAAAAGGATGGGATTACTGTTATGGTGAGATATATTTCTTTGATTTTATTGACAGTAAGTGTCATCTGTAAAGTATTTTATTTATTCCCATGCAGTCCTTTCATTTTTGTAGTTTGATAATACAGACAAGGGGTTTGAGAAATGTTACAACTAGATAGGCTGATAATCAGTATATTTATTTTTTAATAATTAAACATTTCTACACCGTTATTTGTATAGTACTTCAGTACTAGGTCTACTGATTAATGGCAAAATCTTGTTTCAAATGTTGAAAACATTAATATTATTGCTAATAATATGTATTATCATTGTACTTGTAAATATAAAGAGCAGTTTTGATTCAGTTAGGATATTTTTATTTGTTGAATTATTTTGTTATCATTTTGTCATTGATTAAAAACAATAATCGGGTAAACAACACACCCTTACATTGAAAGAATATCCACATGGTTAAAAAAAAAAAATCTATCAGTTGATCTCTCATGCGTATATGCACAGTG
Source organism: Enteromius mattozi (assembly GCA_032359235.1). Classification (NCBI taxonomy): domain Eukaryota; kingdom Metazoa; phylum Chordata; class Actinopteri; order Cypriniformes; family Cyprinidae; genus Enteromius; species Enteromius mattozi. The sequence continues at coordinate 13,309,082 of JAUMHE010000068.1, read as the reverse complement.
CATGCAGTATATGCAAACACACTCACTGTCACTTACATGTAATATTCCTGGACAGTTTCCCGGTCATGCCATTGTCACTCCATGACACCCTTCTTTTAATTAACACTCCCGCTGTACTGCAGTGATGCTGCTGTAATTAGTGATACTTGTGGTAACACATTAGTGGCTCTCTTTATCTTGTATTCATATGTAGAATGAAGTTCATCCTGGTTATCACAAACCATATCTACACAGCCCTTCGGTGCACATCTAGTCCTGGAACACATGCTGTATGAGTTGGCCACCCGGTCATGTGATATGATGTCACATGAACTAAGATGAGGGTGCTTTCTGTCTGGTGATCTGAAGGGAGCTCCGGATTTAAGGATTCAATCCAATAACGTTCTGCCAAACCTCAGATCTTTCCCTGCCTTCACCTTATTTTTTTCTCTTTTTTTTTGACCACTTGAATCCATCATCCACATGTGTTTTCAATTTAGCTTGTCAACATTTCTCTGTTACCGTGACAACCAGAGGGGCGTTGATCTGTCTCCCTCTGCGCTTTTTATTAAGTCTCATGCACCCTTGTGTCCTTTCACTCTGCCTGACTTCTCATTAAATGATAAGACACATACATGACACTACATATTTAACTTTGATTTCTAGGAGAATAGCTTTCTAAGCCTCCTGGATTGACTCAAGGTCATTGTGAATTTATCCAGCATGTTGCTGCATCCCTGGCTTTACTTTTAAAAACTTTGTGAAGTGCATGAGAAGTTATGTAAATCTATTTCCTCCTCTGTGCCATCAAGAGAACAGTCAGTTTCCACAAGAGAGAAACTCTATTGACTACAGAGCCTGTTTGAAAGATCACTGCTGTGTTTATGCTCAGCTGGAGAAGATGTAATGCTTCAGTTCATGGCTCTCCATCAAAAGAACATGGAGCTTGTTAAAAACATGACTGTATTCATCTAGACAGGATTTAGTGCCATTGTTTACTTTGTGAATAAATTTAAGAGCTGTTCCTCAACAAGATTTTGGATGATCTGTTTGAATACTGTACTTGGTTTGAAGCTAAAGTGTGTATTTTCTGTATCAGTAGTCACAAAATGTAATTGCTAAAATGATGATTTGTTTAAACAGGTTTTGCTGAATGCTCCCCAATCTGCTATTGGTTGGAACAAAACAGATCTCGCAGCAAACTCACACCATTGGTTGAGCCAGTGTTGCTAGAGTCAGGGATATTTCAAAAAACAGCAATGTTTTAACATTTAGAGAAAACATTTGCACTACTGTTCAAAAGCTTTTATTTAGGAAGGATATGTTAAATTGATAGTGACAGTAAAGATCTTTATAAGGTTACAAAATATTTCAGTTTCTAATAAATGTTATTCTTTTAAATTCCTGTTCTTCAAATAATTCTGAAAAAATAAATTACAGTTTCCACAAAAATATTAAGCACGCATCAGAAGCAATATTAATGATTTCTGAAGAATCATGTGATAGGAGTAGACTGGAGTAATGGCTGCTGCTAATTTAACTTTGCTATAACAATTACATTTTAAAATATATGAAAATAAATGTTCTTTTTTAACTGTATTTTGCATGAAAAAAATAATAGTGGGCATGAGACTATTTTCAAATACACACTTCAAAAAAAAGAAAAATCATGCTTGCTCTAGCCTTTGTTTTGCCTTGAAAGTGTAGTTTTGCAGTACAGCTGTCCTTGTATTTTTAGCTGGTGTAGAAGAAGGGTTTTTAGTGTAGGATACATTCTTTTTTAGCTTTAAAAGGGAAACGTAATTGCTGCACCATCAGTAGTGGTGCAAAACAGAAAATTGCAAAATGCGCGTTTTCTTCCATTGTTCAGACTTCTTTCTGTATGCTTTCTCTTTTTTTGTCTCACAGGACAAGCATACGATGCTAAAAAAACCTAGACACACTGTTTAAAACAAACCAAAAAGTATAAATTCTTGTGTAGTTCATAAAACAATGTTTCTTTTTTGATGAGAGAACAGATCAGTGAGGATTTGTTGACATTTGGGTGCCTTATGTCAGTATTTAATTCACCATAGCTCAAGTTTTAAAAACAAGAACCCCTTTAAAGGAAGTAATGAAAGTGAAGTGTTGGTTGACAGCAAACAGGTGCCTCAAACATCTCCTGCTCTCTTGTAAGCAGTAGCTCGAATTGCTGGAGGAATAGCAGATATGCGATTCGAAGAAAATGCCAGGGCATTTTCCGAAATTAGGCCCCATGCTCCTGGTTCTGGAGTTGGTGTGCCCTGGCAAGAGTACAGAGCACTTCCATCTTGGAATGGACTCTTGGAATTAATAGCCTACTGTTGACATACCAGACAAGGAGGGGCCTATTAACCTCTTAGTGGATTAAAATGTTATTTTTAAAACAGAAGATACTCATAGATGGTCCTCGTAGAAAATGGTCTCCTTAACTTGCTCCCTATAAATGTCCCCTTTTCTGAGAAAGCAGCGATGCAGAACACCATGCTCTGTGTGTCAGTATATATTGACCCAGCACATTTATGTTTTTAACATCATTTAGATTCAGTCTTCCATGAAAAGCTGCCTGTGTAAAGAAAAACTCTTTAATATCTGCATCAGATTGTGCCTGTACTGTGTTTGTAATGTGTTTGTTCTGATGTGCTGAAGCATTCAGCAAAACCCACGATTCTTTGAAGCGTGAAAATTTTCAGGATTTTATTTATTTTTGTGTGAACCATACCTTTTAAGTACCTAAAGACTTTGGTTCAGCTTATTGAATAAGATATTATCATTGCCTGTTTGCATGTTGCATAATTCAACATTTCAGATGATTCAGCTTTTGCACATGGTGTTAAATCGAGCTGTTCGTGACAGATCTGATTGAGCCGGTAGAGTTGACAGGATGAGTGCCATGTTTGCTGTTGCAGAACTCGTGAAAATCACACAGGAATCATCAAAGGGATTCGCAGACTGCTGTGAATCTGAGATGATGCGTAACACTGAAGCTTTACAGAGCACAGTCTGCTGGTGGTGACTGGAGTCATTTATTTCCCTTTAATTTGTTCCGTTTTATCTGCTAGAATTTTGATTGTTTCCGTTTCAGTTTGAAACAATGTAAGGTACAGACACATTGTAATCTGTAGTGATAATAGATATGAACTCATCCTCCTGTTTCTTTTCCTTTAGGATTGGCCTTTTGATGACGGCGCACCTCCTCCTACCAAGATCGTGGATGACTGGCTTTGTCTGCTGAAGAATAAGTTCTGTGAGGATCCAGGCTGCTGTGTGGCTGTGCATTGTGTGGCCGGACTGGGCCGGTGAGTGTCAAGTCTTCTTGTTAAAGCCAAGAATTAAACACAACTTCATCAAACAGTGTGCCAAACCAGTGCTGTGCCCAAACTGAATTGATTTTTCTTTTTTTGCAATAATATTCCACAGTGCAATTATATGGCAACTCAAAACAAGTCAATT
>JAUMHE010000068.1:13222278-13302946 GCA_032359235.1 Enteromius mattozi | reverse complement strand
ATACACGTCTGTTCTATATATATATATATATATATATATATATATATAATTTGTTGTTGTTGTTTTTTTCCCCCCACAGGAAACGCCGGGGCGCCATCAACAGCAAGCAGCTGACGTACCTGGAGAAGTACCGCCCCAAACAGAGACTACGTTTCAAAGACCCACACAACCACAAAAGCAAGTGCTGCCTCATGTGATCCGGTCTCACCAGCCTGCCACTGAAGGAACCAGTCACGCATGGACTAAACCGGACTAAAATTACCAATCTAGTGCATTTGAACTCTTGCTACAATTCAGGAGGGGAATTCAACCCCCTTTTGGTGTATATGTCAGACCCCTGCACACAGGGTCTTCACCAGCTCAGGGCTGTAAAAGACGAGCCTCTTGAATTTTGTCTTTACACACAATCTCCCCCTCCCCCCATCCTCACTGTGTTCACAAATCTATTGTGAACGCAGACATACGCCCCATGCACACACTAATGCTACCAGCCCTCACACTTTACCAGCAGCACACAGTCCAAAGATGATCATGGCCACCAACCACCTGCTCATAGAACTCAATCACTGTTGTTATGCTCGCGCTTTCGTATGAAAATGCTTGACTACCCTGTTCTTTGTCTTTTGTAATTTTGACTTTTCAGAATGCATGTCGCTGTACTTTTTTGAAGATTGTGTGCGAGTGGTCTAACCTAACGCTCTCCCTCTTTTTTTTTTCTACGTTGTATCATGAATCTACTCTGGGATTCAGGTTTTTTGCACCACTGGCTGCTTATTAATAGAACTGTGGGCGTCTGGATGGATAACAGCACACTTTGACCTGACTTCCAGGTTTCTGGATGTTTTAGCTGCTTTGAAATTGTGTTGAAATTTATTAAAAAGAAATCCAGCTAATCTGATACACTTCTGTACCACAGATTTGCAGCAGTGATCCGAGAAAAATCCATGAGCACAATTGTAGATCATAAATTCTGTTTTAATTTAACACAGCAGCCACAAGAGGGAGTTGTCACATTATGTATTTCACATGAAAAATCTTTTTGGACTTGCCAGACTTTTTTTTTCTTTTTTTTGCTGTTTGCACGCAGTGCTCATGCGTGGCTGTTTTTCACGGACATAGTTGTACTGTGGACACTTACTGTGGAAACTGAGAAGGAATTTTTTAGAGTGAGGCCTAAAATATTTAGTCTTGTCCATGTAGTAGGAAATGAAATGGAATCACAGGATCTCTGCCTAACTAGTGGTCATATAGACACTGATGAAGGAAAAGAAGGTAATGAATCTGTGTCAGGTACTAAAGTGGTCTTACATGCATCATCAATCTGCGAATATGAAATGCATAAGACCTTGTATCTGGGATATTGACATATTTTTCAGCCTTTGAAATCCAAAGCAAAAGCTAGTGAAGCAAATATTAAGGAAATATCTAATAAAATAGTTTCTTTGCATAATTGCGACTGTGAGAAGGATAAGCAAATACTTGTTTCATGGATTAAGGTTACATTTGGTTACGTTTGCCAATTATTATATTCATTTGGCCTCTCATGATTATCTACTAAAGCAATGGCTGGAGAACAGACATATTTTAAAGCTTAGCTCCGTCCAATTTAGAGCTGAACTTTAAGACAGGAGATCAGGTGTTTATCATGTTTGCATTTCTGGTTTTACAGTGGATCCCATTTAAAGAAAAGGGTGTGAATAAAGGAGCTCAGTGTTGCTCAAATATATAAGGGCTTCTCTCACGTGCTGTTTAGTCACTTTTATTACTGTTGAGTGTCTGTATTTACAAATCTGGAATGTTTTGATGAAATGTGGCCTCAAATGTAGTAGTTCATCTTGGAATGTCTCTGGAAACCGATGTGATCAGCAAAAGAATAATCAAAGGTAACATTTTCAAGAATATATTCAGATATCACTAGTCCTGCTTTTGTGATCAAGGATGGTGCAAGACTACACGCCACATCTCAAGTTTATCCTGACCTCATTTATTTTGGGTCCTGAAGACCATGACATCATCCATGAGAATGTTGTTTTGAGTTACTGATTTACTCAACACTGGATGATATAGTGTCAGAATTAAAAAATCATATCTAACTACACTGTAACTCCATAGTAAGATTCACTGATCCACTGGTTTCCTGATCATATCTAAAGTGGCCTATTTGATATTAACGTATTGAATTACACATTTTTTTGTTACACAGTGATACAATCTGTTGTTCCCTGTTCATATCTAAAGTAATTGACATTATTGTATTATTCATAATTTTTAATGCCAAACAAAAAAAAGTTAATTGATGTACATATTGCTCTTTTATGAAATTGGAACAGATGTTAAATCTGAAATCTGGATTAATTAAAAATGAATAAAACCTGTTATTTCTCACACGCATGTACTAGACGTTGAGTTGACATTGATGTACAATGTATTTTATACAACAGTATTGTTACTGTTTTATGGTATAAGTAATCTCAAAATCTACCAATGAATGATTGAGCAAAGAAAGGGATAAAATAGTATTTTGAGGTATAATGGGTGCATATTGTAATCCTTGCATCAGTTTAGATTTTTATTATATCTGAGTTATTTTAATATAACGTCTCTAAGAACTTTCCTAGTATTTAGCTTCATCTGTTGTAATGGCAACAGGTTTTCCCAGCTCCTCCAACTGACCTTAAATGGTGTCATCGTCCCTGTGCCTGAAGGTGATAAAAGGCTTTATGTCTACTTACTCCAACTACAAAGAATTACATGAAATTCTAACTTATGAAATTAAAGCTTTTCAGCTCTCTCTGTATGAAAGGAATACCATCATACAACTGAGTACAGGCTGAAAGAACAGACTGGAAACAGTAGTAACATTTATTGAAATTGTTTTTTAAACAAATTTGACGAATATTCAATTTGCAGAAAGCGAAACACTAAAATGAGAAAACGTAGAAGATCTGCACAGATTTAACCCTGAAACAAAAAGGCAGGGAAAATACTTTTAATATTAAATATTATGTAAGCCTATAAAGTTTTTCTATCTGTCTGTATAGACACGTGACGTGCACATGCACGATGTATATGCAACATATTATGGAAACCGGTCTGTCTGTGCGTTCTCTCTTTCTGGCCGTGTTCGAAAACCTAGTGAGCTGCCTACGTAGAAAGCATATTGATACATCACATGCGCTCACCGAACGGTTTTTTTCGAGCAGCTCGTTGGGTATTGATACGCAGCTTTTCTTCAGCGCAGCATCCGCCATATTGTCTACCAGGAGACGCCGAGAGGTAATGCAGTGTGCATTTACGACCTACTGATACTTGTATTCCTACATGACTTGACGTTTTAATATTTCCTTCAGATAAAGACACACGCATAAGGCACTACGTTAACTACAGATACATGCTTATGTGAATACATATCGTGTTATTTGCTGGCGACAGTTAGAGCTTGCCAGTGCTATTCGCTAAGCACTAAAACCCGTCGCGTATTCTTCCTAAAAACAGACATAAATTGAATATTTGATTCCAGGGCCGATTAAACACAAATATCAACTTCGTGTATGTATTCTAATTCTCATGAATATGGATTGTTTTTTTGTCTAAATCGGTTTAATCTTTTGTCCGACTGTAGCTAGCGGCGTTAGCTTTGATGTGGCGTGTCGCGCCACGTTCGGCTAGCGGCGTTTATGCGATAAAACATTAAGATATTAATCCCTGTGTTCATATAGTCACTAGTTTATGCTTATATAGTGTGTTTTACAATGTAAGAAATTATTTGAAGGGCAAATTAGCTAAATGGGTCGGGAAATGTTTTAGAAATAACTTAGGCGTGGCAAACGCTAACGTTATGCTAGTTAGCGGTTAGCTGGCTAACTAACAGCTGTTTTGGACGCTGATAATAAGATTCTGAGAAATCCCGTAATTATTATTTATATGACTTGTTTGTAATTGATTAATAACGTGGATTATATGTAGATAAAGTCGGGAATGCAGAAAAGATGTTTATTGAGCTTGACCGGTTTCTTTGGCTGTGTCAATAAGGCCTGTGGCTCAAAACAAGATATTGATTTAAGGGAATATGTACCAGTGCTCCTTGTTATAATGGAGGTTATATAGTGCTTCAATATCATCCCTAGTTAGGCTTTTTTTGTGTTCTGTGTGTTTGTGGTGAGTTTCTCTCCCACAGCTTTAATTAAGCTAATTTATGTAGTTCTAATAATTAGTAATTCATTCAGGAAGATCACAAGGTTTTCGACGAACAGCAATTTGTTAGTCTAATGACTATATGGCAGTACAGTGACCTGGTTGGTTATTAATGGACGTTGGTCCATAAATCAGTACTTTGATACCCAGGCTGATGTTGCACAGCTGTGTCTGTAAAGTTTACGACATCCTTGTGTTTTCCAGCATCTGGAGGGCCATGAGGAATGACTTATAGGATTGCTGTGTCTCCTGAATAAGCTCCTGGATGTCCTCTTTCATTCAAATTACAATCAGGTGTGTTGTTCTTGTGGTGCTTCTGGAAATATGTTACATTTCAAATGAAAGTGGTTTACTTGATTATCAGGTGTCTTAACAGGCTTATTTATTTATTTATTTTGTAGCCTATGCTCCACCATAAAGTCATCACCTCTGCCTTCATCAGCTCCACCTTTCATTTGCTGCTTGGAGGAATCCTCCAAGGTAAATAACCTGTACATTTTTTTTTTAGCCAAGTATAGTTTTGAGCTTTATGAAATTAATGCAGATCTGGGGTTGTCAATCTTTTAGATGCCACTGACCCCTAAATAATATCATCCTCATGAGAGGGACCCCATCCTAAAATTTCAAAGGCATTTATATGGATCTTTTTTATAAAAACTGAATTTATCCTGTAATAATATAATGTCAGTACTTATTGCAAAAAATTTCCTTTCTATTAAGTTACATAATTTGATTTCCTTGTAGCACTGTAACCTTTAGATTCATCTATTTGCTTTTGTTTATCATTCTAAATATGTTATAAATGTTTATTTTGTGCTGGGCAGCGATTAATCGCAGTTTATCGCATCCAAAATAAGGTTTTGTGTACATAATGTGTGTACTGTATACTTACTGTGTGTATTTATATATACATAATATATAATTTTAATATATTTACATGTATTATATTTACATATAAATATATTTAATATATAATCATAACACATTATGCATATGTGTGTGTATGTGTACAAGCTTGAACGATTAATCATTGCTCAGGATTAATTTTTTATAAACTTTATAATTACTAATATTATTTAGCTTTTTTCCCCCGAAACATTTCTACAGATCCCCTAAAACTAATTTTCTTACCCTTCTTAAAAACCCCAGTATAGATCATACAGTTCAGGGTTTTATTTACTGTTCGATGTTAGATTTGTAAAACATCTTTTTGGTCATTCTGCAATCTTTGAGTATTATTTTTTTGTTGTCTTTCCAGGTGTTTCAGGGAATACCTTGTGTAGAATATGTCTGGCCCTGTCCCAAGTCGCTCTCGAGTTTACCCTGATGTAAACACACAGCGACCCAGAGAGTACTGGGACTATGAATCCCATGTGGTGGACTGGGGGTGCGTTCTCTTGAATTTTTAGCACCTTTAAATTACATGCACTATAAATAGCCAATTTGACCTATAATTATACAGAATTATCACTGTGGATAGTTTTTTTGTTGTTCTCTTTGAGAAGCTTGGATCAAATTATGTTCTTTTTACTTACTGTGGCATGCATGTTATTTTTAACACATTCAGTGCGTTAAACTCACATTGTTTGTACTCTGAATGTTTGTATTCTGCAGAAATCAGGATGACTATCAGTTAGTGCGAAAGCTTGGCCGGGGGAAATACAGTGAAGTGTTTGAAGCCATAAACATCACTAACAATGAGAAAGTAGTCGTCAAAATACTCAAGGTATATTTGGATGTTTGCTTTCAAACTTGTATAGAAGATTTGATCGAAGATATGTCAGTGTATGTTTATGATTTTGTAATTTTTTAATTTTAGCCAGTGAAAAAGAAGAAAATTAAACGAGAAATAAAAATTCTGGAGAACTTGAGAGGAGGTCCCAACATAATAACCCTTTTAGACATCATAAAGGATCCTGTGGTATGTTTATGAAAATATTTCCATTGTCTTCCTAACTTCAAGAAGAAGATTTTATATATTTTTTAAATTATTATTAATGAGTTGTAAGTTTTGTTTATTTTTGTGGAACCTTGATGTATTGGCAAAGTAAATATGTGTGAGTTTGTGTGCCATCAGGTTTAAAACCCATTCTGTTTTATTTTCAATGTACAGTCCCGAACACCAGCGCTGGTTTTTGAGCATGTTAACAACACGGACTTCAAGGTTATAATTTTTTTTTTTTTTTTATGCCCCTCAATAGAGAAATTAATTGTTTCATTTGTTGGAGTAAACGGTCTCTTTTTCTTCACAGCAATTGTATCAAACTTTATCAGACTATGACATCCGCTTCTACATGTATGAAATTCTTAAGGTGAGATGATCACTAAATATATAAATAAAATTAGGTCTCAAAGCCATATTATGGAACATAACCATCCAATATCTGTCTGTCGAGCTAATTTTGCAGTGGCAGAACGTTTTCAGTTTTGCCTCTTTTTTTTTTTTTTAAGGTTAGAAAGTTTCAGCAGTGCCCAAGTGCTCTGCTCAAATTGTTGTTGGATCTAATTTTTCTCTCCGCTCTTCTATCCCCAGGCTCTCGACTACTGCCACAGTATGGGAATAATGCACAGAGACGTAAAGCCACACAATGTCATGATTGACCATGAGCACAGAAAGGTATTGGCCGGTTTAAGATTTTACCCAGCACTGAACATTATTTGTTAATTTCTGTGATGGCAAATCTGAATGTTTTGCAGCCGTGACTCCAGTCTTTAGTGTCACATGATCCTTCAGAAATTATTCTAATGTAAATAATTCTTATTCTAATGTATATTTGATCACATTAATATCAAAAACCTATTTTCAGTAAAAACATAATACTTTTTCAGGGTTTTTCTTTCTAAGTTAAAGGTAAATTTTTAAATTTAAGGTAAATCCTTGCTAAATAAAATTACTTCATTGACCCAATTTTAATTTGTTGAATGTCCGTTTGACTTTTTAAAGCTTCGTTTGATTGATTGGGGCTTGGCTGAGTTTTACCACCCAAACCAGGAGTACAATGTACGTGTGGCTTCCCGATATTTTAAAGGCCCTGAACTACTTGTGGACTATCAGGTTAGTGTCCTAAAATTCAGGATGATGTTTTTTTTGTTGGTTTTTTTTTTGAGAACATTTATACTTTTCCTTTAGATTAATGGTAGGGCTGTGCAAATAATTTGATCATATGCATCAGTAAATGCGGTTCTGTGATTTACAAGTAAATATCCATCACTTGCTTTCAAATGGAGCAGCATTTACTACACAGAACCATAGTTCCCTGAAAAGCTGTGCAATAACATGTTCATCATCACATTTGATTATTTGCACTTGTCATCCCTAGATAAAATTTCACTTTTATGATTTTCAGCTTATTTTTCTGAGTTGTAAAAAAATGTTTTGGTCTATCTAGATGTATGACTACAGTCTGGATATGTGGAGTCTTGGATGCATGCTGGCCAGTATGATCTTCAGGAAGGAACCATTTTTCCATGGACATGACAACTATGATCAGGTTACATAAAAACATTTGTTTTTGCGTTATTTTTAGCATGAACAGACTTGTTTATTAAAAACAAATAGCAGGTATGTTAAGTCATTCAACTGATTAGTTCATATATTTGCTGTGTAGAAAAAAATATTTTCTGGTTGCTTTTATTATGCTGGGTATTTGTCTGTTGAATTTAGTTTTAGACGTGATTTTATTTTTCTTTCCAGTTGGTTCGGATTGCAAAGGTTCTGGGTACTGAGGACCTGTATGACTACATTGACAAATATAACATTGAGCTGGACCCACGCTTTAATGACATTTTGGGCAGGTATGTTTTTAAAACAATGTTGATTAGCATAGACAGACTCTTTATCAAGTTGATGATTAAGTTTTTTTTGTATTTTTTACTTAATTTTTCACATTTTTAAACTTTATAGTTGTTGTGTGTGTGTATAGTCATGTTTGTACCATTTTTATCATATCTATCACTTGTTCACCAGACACTCCAGGAAGAGATGGGAACGGTTTGTGCACAGTGAGAATCAGCACCTGGTCAGTACCGAGGCTCTGGATTTTCTGGACAAGCTGCTACGTTATGACCACCAGGCCCGACTGACGGCCCGCGAGGCCATGGACCACCCTTACTTCTGTGAGTTCCTCCTGAAAACCTGTGACTGTGTCTCCATTCTCTATTTTTAATGTACATTCTGGCATGTGTGTTTATCCACAGTTGAATAAAATGATTACTTGATTTATTATACACATTGAGCATATACTGAATAATGAACCCAGCACGGTCACTTGATGACACTAGCTTTTTTTCTTTTTTTTTTGGTCTGGAATAAATAGTAATCCAACCCTATTTGATTATAGCTATAATTGAACTCTGACAGTTATAATTTCAAAACCTCATCTATGTTGATGTACATTAATATATTGTAGTTAGATTACTGATTTGCTAGTTTTAATGCGTTTGTCATTATGACAAGTTTAACAACTTTATTTGTCAAACAGCTAGGTAATGGTACTTTTGTGTACTTAAATAACATTTCAGTGAAACTTTCACAAGCAGATGTTCAACAACATTAAAAAACATTAGCTGCTGTAAAATGCAGAAGGCAAAAACACTAGACACGATCACACTAGAACAAAGCTATGCTTTTTGTTGAGCCTTGACTTAGTACGTTTCAATGTAACCGTACAACTGACTTCAAATGGAGTTGATGTATATGTTGATGGGCACCTTGTGATTTGTCATATTTGAGAATGTATTTCATATGTTATTTATTTTATTGTTTATAGATCCTATAGTTAAAGACCAGGGCAGAGGAGCGCCAGCTGCAGGAATGGCTGCTAGTTCCACACCTGTCAGCTCTTCTAGCTTGATGGCAGGTAAACAGTTTCTCCTCAGCACTTCATATATTTCTCCTAAAAATGAACATTCTGTCATGTGCTCACCCTCGTGTCACTGCAGACCTGTGTAATTTATTCTGCAGAATGCTTAAGATATTTTAAAGACCGTTTCAACTTTTCCCGCTCCATACAGTGCAGGTCAGTGGGATCCAGAACAATATTGGACCCCACTGGCTTTCATTATATGGACAATTTTTTTTCCTTCCCAAAATATAATATATTTTATGTTCCACAGAAGATCATCTTAAATTTTTAAATGACATTAGGGTAAGTAAATGACAATGTTCATTACTGGGTGAAACTTGAATCTTTATGGTTTTAAAGCATTTGCCAATTATAAGAGAAATACTCGGGTTTCGACATACACTAGGTTAAACGTGTCGGTGGCTTTCACACTGCAGGCATCGCCTCTATGACTCCAAGCACACAGCCCAACATCGCCAACATCAGCGCCGGCTCGCCCGTCATCCCTGCCCCGAACACAATGGCCACACAAGTGCCCACTGCCGCTGGAGCCCAGCCCTGAACACCACCTGCCCTAACATCCCCCCCCTCTCTTTCTCACATCCCTCTATCCGTCTCTCTCTCTTCTATGGGCCTGTTTGGAATTGTGAATCAGCGGTGGGGGGGGTGGGCATTGATTTCATTTGTGGTTATTTTTACGATGTTGCAATTAACACAGAACTAATGTTAAGTTACGTTTTATTTTGTTTTTCTCCTCAGTTGTTGTTTAGGGGTTTGTGAACTCAAAGAAACCCATGATGTTTTTTGCACCTGTCTGTGTGAGTTAGAAAAGCAAACGGGTGTGAATGTTCACTCCTCGTGACTGTTTAGAGAAACACTTAAATGTCCACCTGAAGAAGGATAATAAAATTAATTTTATATGTCCCTCTAGCGTTTTCGTGCTCAAACCATTTCACTCACTGACTTATTTTTAATTGTGTTTTTTGGGAGAGTTTTTAAGTTTTGTTGTACCTGGTATTTTAGTCCCTGTTTTTACGAGTCTTGATCACAAAGTTCACAAAACCTGGTGTCATATTGAACCTCTCCGAGTATAATGCAGATAAGGAGTGATTTGTTTTTTGGTTTTGAAGAATATGGGGACAAGACAACGCAGATTTGGAGGAGTTGTGTTTCAGCTCTGCATTTGGACTGAAGGCCAGATCCAATCAAAACTACTGTAACATTTCTGATTTGTGTTGGATCGTGTAACAAAGCATTCTTTTACCAATAATGGAAGCTCTTTTGTTTCAGCTGTGCTGGTTCTGTGTATATTGCAGGTTGATTGGATTTGGTCCCGGATCTTGTTAAACTTTCACTAGTTGCTGTTCAAGGACTTGTACCAATTACTGAGTAACACAATCAATAATATGCCAATTTTTGTGTTACCTTCAGTTCTGTGTGTGTGTGTGTTTGTGTGAGTGTGTACGCATGAGTGGAACTGTCTTTTTTTTTTTTTTTTAAGTTGTTTCAGACATTTGTTTGATACTATGAAGAATTTTTGTAATTTTCTTTTGAGAGGCGACTGTTCAGTGAGTACACACATTTCTTTTTACCCCACGATTAAATCAATTAAACAGGAGAAATATCAATTTAGCATTGCATGTTGTGTTTTACTGTGGTTTGCCTTTGGTCGGGCTGATTGAAGAACACACAAGAATATTATGTGGACGGTTTGTGTCACTCCCAAAGCTTTTTGTCTAGACAAACTGATTCTTTAATAAGTGTTTCTTAAATTGTTCTTACTTTTGGTCTTGTCTAGTAGTGAAATAATCCGATGTTGAAGACTAGCTCTGTAGTGGAGGCTGAACTCATGTTTGTCCCCTGCCTGTGTTCAGTGTGACGAGTTCAAATCTAAATATCTTACTGTATTGTAAATTCATTCATTTAAAGTTTGCAATAGATACTTTTGCAGAGATTTTTTTGGTTTGTTTTATAAATCATTTAAAAGAGAAAATATATTGTTTAAGTAAAAAGACCATGTCACTTGCTTTATTCAGCTGTACGTTTAATGCAGCCTCTAATACAGTGAATGGTATGTTTGAAGTCAGGTGGGAAAAACAGAGGCTACCTCACTCACATTTATATGGAATTCAATAAAAAAAAGGAAACCAATTGTTGGCTGTCGTTGAAAACTAGGTTTAATTTTGTCCTTAAAAGTTTTTCGCAGTTTTAAACCAAATTGTCACGAAACAAAAATAAGTTTCTGTTGTTATTAGCCAGTACTGTTACACACAAAAACACACACAAATTCTGAAAAATCAATCATTTTTCTTATAAGGGATGTCACCAAATCGTCAAACTAATCATTTTTGCTGTTAGCTTTATGATTTAGCTTATTTTTTGTGATTTCACAACGTTCAAAAAATAATAAAACGCAATAAAAAACAAGCAGACACATGTATTAAAAATGCAGTATGTGTAACGGACTTCATATGTGCTGCTGTTCTGGCCGTGGTGAGTTTTCATTTGGAGCAAAGAGTTCTGCACGTCTGTGGCGTAGTAGTCCGACACCTGCTTTTTTGAGCGTTTTCTGCCATCTAGTGGATATATAAGAGAAGTATTTTATTTTTAATGTCATCTCAACAAGTGGGGATTGTCACAGTTCTTCGAGTATTTAGTTGTTTTGTTTGAAAGCGTTGCTAAAGCGAGGTAGAGTCTGACACTGAAACTTAATCATTATTCTTGTCAATATTCTTATACTATTAAAGGTAACATCCACAAAACATTAAGTTTTGAAATCTTTTCTCACAATTTCTAACTCTAAGAAGCTTAAAGGAATAGTTCACCCCAAAATGAAAATTCTGTCATCTTTTACTCAACCTCAAGTAGTTCCAAATCTGTTAAACACAAAATTAAGATATTTTGAAAAAAGTTTGTAACCAGGCTGTTTTTGGTCACCAATGACTTCCATAGTATATATTCTTTTCCTGCTATTGAAGTCAATGGTGACCCAAAACAACCTGGTTGCAAACTTCTTTCAAAATATCTTCCTTTGTGTTCATACTTTATTGTAACTGCTCAAGGGTGAGTAAATTTTGACAGAATTTTCATTTTTGGGTGAAATATTCCTTTAAACCATGTGTTATGTTTTATTGATAACATTTCCAATTTAACTTTTTTCTATTTAAAAGTAAGTGCCTCTACATTAAAGGTGAAAATTGTGAATTTTGATATATTTGAAGAAGCATATCTAATTGCAATTTTAAACGTGCCTTTCTTTATTATCAGTATATTCAAGCATATTGTGTGAATGTTATTATATAAATATTATCAGAAAGTGTCTCACTTTACCTGTATTCATCCTAAACATTAGTATCCTCATTGTAGAGATCAGTTCTGATTTGATGTTTATTTATTTATTTATAAAGATATTTTCTTCACTTTAAAACCACTTTTGAGAAGTATAAGGTAAATGAATAGATGGATGGAAGACTTTAAACTAATGGTTTCCTATTTCTTCACAATGGCACAAACAAAATCCTTCATTGGATCTGTGTGAAGGGAAGGAAATGCCATGGGGTGAATTCAGCCATGCATCCCCTTATTATTTTAAAACACACCTGCCATTCAGAGTAAAGCAGGTCTTTTCTGGTTTCTCAGGGTTCATCTCCAGTGTCCCTGTAAGGGGTCATCTATGACCCTATTGTCCAGATCAGTGACCTGCACTCATATAAAGCCACAAATCACACACAAGCCCTTCAGAAGGACATCAGCACTCAACATGAAGCTGTGAGTTAACAAACGAGACTCTTTTCCTCTTATTTGGATTTATTTTGTTGTGATATGTTTAGTCAGGATTTTCCACAATAAAATACAAGATCCGTGTTAATAGTTTTCAAATATGTAGGACTGTTTTATGAGGGCTGGTGTAAAATGAATGATATTGCACGATGAGAGAGACAGCTCGACAAAATTAAATGCGTGTTTATGTTTCATTTACATCGACATTTGGAAAATGTTGTAATTTTCCCTTTCGTTCTCCCTCCTGGCTCAGGATCAACATCTGCCTGACTGTTCTAGTCTGTATGAATGCTGTACATTCAGCAGCTATGAGAGGTGAACTTCATTTTATTTGTGTTGAGGTTTTATACAATATGGTATTCTAATTAACTCAATGATATATTTGCTTTGAAAATATAAATATTCGAAATAATTCATAATGGCATAATACTCTGTTTTAGAAGGAAGTGAAGATTTGTTACGTTTTTTGAAGGGTGAGCATGTATTTTTTCCTGCTAAAGGAATAATTTTACATTCGTTATTTATTCTGATTTTGTACGTCCTCTCCTCAGATGCGTTTGAACTGAATCTGCCTCTTGAGCACACTGATCCAACACAGCTCTCGGGTCTGTGAATTGTTTCTTCAGTATGACCTTTCTTGAGTCTGTTGCATGGAAGTAAAGGGATAAACTATTAGTACTCTATCAGAAAATACTCCGCTGTGTTATTAGTTTTTGGTTTCTGACCTCAGGAACCCTTTTTCCTTAGAAATGGATCTAGCAACAGAGAAGAGCCTGGATCCTGTACATCCGACAGATCCGACTGCAGGTCAATGATTAGACCGTGTTGGAAAAACTGATGTAATATTAAGAGCTGTGTGTTTGATGATTTAAGAAATTCCTGACAGTCCTAAATGTGACATTATTTATTGAACATTATTTAACATGATTTTTCTCTCTATTTACAGAATGCAAAGCCCCAGAAATTGTCAACTCTGCTGGCATGTTTTATTATTTCTTATTTTATTTCCTTTTTTTTTTTTTTTAAATCAAAACATATGTTTGCACTTTGGATATATTGCTTTAAAAAATCTATGTCTAAAAACTGTTTTAATTAATGTAGACTTTCCCAATACAACACCCAAACCAAATCTGGTAGATCCTGCAGGTAAATGAACAATTTTTACTATCCGATTCAATAAAAATACTAATGTTTGGATATTACTTTGTCGTCTGATATTTAAAAACAAATAATCTCTCTAATTTGTCTTTCCTGAGATGTTGCTGAAGAGAGATCAATTGAGAGTAGCAACTCAGGTGATCGACCAAGTAAAACACATGAAAAATAAAGCTAAAACTTTTAGTATATATTGTTTTTATATATATTATTTCTTAATTACCTTTTTAAACAGACAGCAGATTAGCTGAAAGAACATCAACTGAAGACAGCCGAGGTAGAGACCTGTATTACATTCATTATACTTCTGCATGCTAGCTGTTAGATGATTTTTGCCATTTGTAAGTTATTTGACAGAAACACTCCAGGCTGTAAAATCTAATCGTATTTTGTCTGCAAGCATGTAACTAATTCACTATACTGTTTGCTTCAGAAGGTGATGGTGACAAGAGGTTACAGCCGAGAACAGCACTCACAGGTATGCTGCTGGATTTAATGTGATTGTTCAAATAAACTGTTTCCATTACATTTAAAAAAATCTATTTTGTATGCTTTGTCACTGATGGACAACAGGCATTCACAAAGCATTACAGCTGCATTATGGGAACTCAGCAGGTCAGCAAAAGTTCCATCTGTTCTCACCCTGCTACTGTTTGTTAACATATCTGCTGATGTGATATTGTGTATTAATACAGAGAGTATGAGTATGGACAGGACTGACATGGACACAGACGTGACTGAGGGGTCAAACAAACATACTGATAAAGCAACGGGTATGTAGTTCTATACTGTATGTGTCAAAATCTGCTTGAGATTATGTAAATGTTTAAACAAAAGTTTTGATTGGGGACAGTAAGATTTTGTTGTTATTTTATATTTTCTATTATTTATTTAATTGAAACTATAATTTATTATAATAATAAACTAGTGTTATTGTATGTAATTGTAAATTTTTATATAATAAAATAATTAACTGTATTTTTAGATTGCCTTTTTAAAATCTGACAAGGGGCAACAGATGAAAATTAGCCATTGGGTCTAACTCTGGCTTTTTTACAGTTTGCTGTTGATTAATGAGCACTGTCCCTGTTAAATAAATGAATTCAAATTTACTAAATAAATTGGATATCTTTTTTATTTATTTATTTATTTATTTTACTGAAAATATCTTTTAATTTTGTGCAGTTGTGGAGGACGTTAGTAGTCAGGAAATGGACAGACATGAGGAGAAAGGGAGATACCGACCTCCAAGGACCCAGAAGATGTTAGAAAAACACAACTCTGTGGTCACAGACACAGGCAGACAAAATCTGGACTTTATGAAAGAGATGGATCCCATAATTCAGAGTTTGGCCAGAAGAATAAACCTCAAAGACCAGACTGGTAAACCACATGATACTGATAAACACCAGCAAGAGAGCCGCAGAAGAGCAATGGATTTAGACAGCCCAGAGTTTGTGGACACTCCAGATAGAGCTGACCTGTATGCTGACAGTGAAGAAGATGGTGGTGGTCGAGGAACTCGATCTCAGACACAAATCTCAGGTTAGTTCACTATAAAACCATTTCACTGATAAATAATCAGACAAATGCTGCTAATGTGATTAAATATTATGCAGGAAGCAAAGTGAAACTGAATGGTGCTGCTAACCAGGACACACTGGACAACAGCAGGGAGCTGACCGATCTGATCCCAGGATGCACTGAAACATCTGTTGAACATCCCATGAAAGAGAACAGCAGTCTGGATGCCCCTAATGTGGACCAGAAGATTCAAAAGGACACAATGATGTCCTATCAGAACCAGCTGAGGAAAATATGTCCCACCAAGAGAGTACAAACATCCAACAACCCAAGAGCACAGCTGGATTTAGAAAGTCCAGAAAGAGTGAACAGTGATCATTTGGATAAAGACAAAAGCAGAGAGAAGCTGGAATATGTGGCAGTTCCTCTATAGAGAGTTAAGGTTTTTCTCAACATCTTTTTTTTGTGTGTGTGTTTGAATTTAATGAATATATTTGAACTAATAACTTTTTCTTGGTTTGTTTGTTGGACTTGCATAAATAAATCGTTATTCGTAGGTTTTACATTTTATGATCTTGTAACGTGAATATTATTGAAAATATATATAATTGATTATGAAATATCCTTCTTGACTTAAGACACATTTTGTAAAAATAAAATACTGTTAAATAAATAAATATTATCAAACAAATAAAACAGCCTCCTTCATATAGGGCACATTAAAATAAAATAAAATAAAAATAATTTGTATCAGACAAACACTACTACTTCTATCACAAATTATTATTATTTTTATTAGCATAGACTGGGTGTTAATGAGTGTTTTGCAAAGAAAATGTTTATCTTAATATTATTAATAATGGTAATTAATTATTATTATTATTATCATTTAAATAATATAATAATAATAATAATAATAAGTCATATCTGTTCATTTATATATATATTTTTTGTTCCCCCCTAGTATTTATCATTTTGCATTATTTGTATATATAAAATTAGCATTAAAGCGTAGTTTCAGATAATATGGCATTTAGAAAGTGCAAGGAAAAGCTACACTTCCAAAAGTGTCCCTCTTTACTATTGTTCTCCCTAAGTACCAATATTTACTACATAGTACACCTTGTTTAAATGCCCTTAAACGTCCTCCATATGCAGTTAATGGCACTAATGTTCCGTTCATTCCACTGAACTGATTTGTGTCCCACTGACAGCATTTTAAAAGATTTAAATGGCTTTTTTTCAGGTCAGAGGTTAGCAACGGTGCTTTTTCTGCTAAATTTAGTCCCAGCTCGCACAAAGGCTTGCTGCGAGTCTATCATTGATTTAACACAGCTAAATGATTAAATCTCTCAGCGTGTAGCTTTAGACAGACGAATAGAGGGTATTTATCAGCTATGACAAGACAGCTCGCAGCTCTATAGACGCGATGGTGATGAGTGTGTCTAATACGTCGGCCAGATACACCTTTCCTATCCGTTTATCAGACAGATCCCGCTCTCTTCTCCATTTATCATATAGATCTCCTTCCCGCGGGTACTTATTTGTCCTGTGGTGTTGATTTTGGTGGGTTTTCACAATCAGTGTCCAACTGACTGTATGAGAGGGGCTGCAGGTACCATTGGCTCGATGGTGTCCTGTCGGGGTCATAAATCACTCAGTCTCTCGAATATGGCAGGCTTCATCAACTCTACCAGACCTCGGAGAGTCTTTTTCTTACTCGTAATCGTGACAGAGATGTCAGCATGTCTAAGGAGATTTACAAGAGATTCTCACTCAAAGCAATAGTAAAAAAAACATCTCCACTCACAGCTGCGCGGCTGCTCCAGTAGGCCTATCGATCTCCACACGCCAATATCGGAGGTTGTTGAAGACACATTTGCTGCAAAAAGACCATCAAATTACAACTAATCCTGTTCAATGAGAGACATAGATCATATGAAACAAAACTTCCTACCAGGGCGTTATGAAAAGCATTAAAGTGGTCTAAATCAAATCAAAAAGCACTTTGTGTTGAACTTGTTCATCCTTTTAATTGGGAAATATGTTTAGCTAGTTTAGCTCAGTTGACGGCACAATGCTGATTTAATATGTCTTTCCTTTTATTTGGACAAAACAAAACTAAAAAAATAAACTGTAAAAGTGGCCAATCTGTAACCATAAAAATACTCACTCATAATTATTTCAATAGTGCAGCCATAAGATATAAACAAGGTTTATGAGTGTTATAAATTGATGAAAAAAATGCTTATAATTTTAGTGTTTCTATGCCACGTACACTGTAAAACATAATTTTTCAAAGCAGTAAATAGAACAAAGATTACTGAAGTAGGTTTTACAAGAAAATACTATTTCAGTTTTTTTTCAATTTCATGTTTAATTAAGTATTTTACTTCTTGTGTTTTGGTAATTGTGTGTTAAATGCATTTTCAAATGTAATTTGAAATGTGTGAAATTTACTAAATTGACCGCAACAATTTTTTTATGTAAAAATCTAAAATGACCGCAAAAATGACAAGAACAAATTTATAGATC
This sequence comes from Enteromius mattozi, assembly GCA_032359235.1. NCBI lineage: Eukaryota > Metazoa > Chordata > Actinopteri > Cypriniformes > Cyprinidae > Enteromius > Enteromius mattozi. Next base: position 13,284,914 of record JAUMHE010000068.1, on the reverse strand, counting down.
AAATAATACACAAGTTTTAGCATAAAAATGTAGTACATATTCTTTCATTATTTTTTTGTACATTATTATTTTAAACTAATTTAAATTCAGTGTTTCTCTAAAATTATAAGCTTCACATTTAGACTTCTAAAAATAAAGGTTCCAAAAGGGTTTTTTTTCTCAGTGATGCCATAGAAGAACAATTATTGGTTTCCCAAAGAACCTTTTAGTGAACGGTTCTTAAAAGAACCTTTTTCTCTCTGTGAAGAATATTTTATATTTTGTGGAATGGAAAGGTTCCAAGGATGTTAAAGGTTCTTCAAAGAAATCAATAAAAAACTTTATTTTTAAGAGAGTATGCTTTCAGATCTTCTAGAAATTGGCCCTTTTCACTTTCATTGCAGGTGCCTTCAAGCTTCAAGCTCAATTTGGTTTCTTCTTCTCTTTTAAAGAGGAACAAGTTTTTGTGGTATTTATATCACATTATGCCACAAATGCTGTCACCTGAGTTTAACTCGTGCATCTTTTAAAATTATTACAGACCTTGTAACAACGTTGAACAGATCTAGTACTCAATGGCAATCACCCAGTTTTAGGAGTCATACTGTATGTTGTCATCTCGTTCGGCTTTACAGCAATAGTTACCACGTGTGGAAGGTGACAAAGGGCAACTGATCTGACACATCAAAGCCTGTCAACATAACACAAACAATAGACATCAGCAGATTGTACAGTGATGTAAATCTGTCGCTTTTTGACATTAAGATAATTATTTCAACCTTCACAGTCTCAGATTCTACCTTCCAATACTATGATACTTCTCACGAAAAAGATGTTGACCCGTTACGCATCTTGTGTGCATTAAATCTAGAGACATTTAACATCTCCAGAAAGATCTATCACTTGAATGAAGCCTTTGGGACAACACAGTGCAGATCCGGTGTCTTGTGAGTATATATTTTATACGTAAAGCTATACAGTACACCCAGGACAGCAGACAATTCACAAGTAATCAATCTTTATAGAGCAAAAATAGCCTTTAAAAAAGACATGTTTTTTTTTTTTTATGGGTCAAAGTTGTCAACCCTGTCCAAGAACACCAACCACGGTGCTCCACATTCTTCAGATTCCTCATTTATGGAGGTTCTGTCCTGGGACTTGAGCCCTGTAAAACCAAGTGCTTCACTGAGCACCATCAGCACATCCAGCTGGTCTCAGGCCATGCTGGATACGCTGACCTGAATGCTGTCTGTGTGGTTTGATGTTGAATATGTTTAAGCCACATAGAAAATAAATAAGTCAGTCTGAGTTTGCGTGTCATATTTCAGCTTGATACACAAAATTGGAAAATTGTGGGAACCTATTTAAATCCCTCTGAGACAACTCACTGTTTTTCAATTTAACCAAAATTACTCAAATAAGTTGGTTGCGGGTGTCTACTGTTTTTTTTTTTTTAAACCATTCCCTTTATCTCTCTAAAAAACAGTTTTTTTCTTTCAATTGGCTTCTTGATTTAATACAAGCAGACAGACAATCAAACAAAGAATTTAAAACAGATCATTTACCTTATTTAGTGGCCATCTTGGAAAAATTTGTACCAGTGTTCTTTGTATATTTTGTTCTTTGAATGTCTTTATACATCGCTACACCAGTAGGTGGCCAACAAGTAATGGTTTTGAGTGAGCTGAATCATTCAGTCAAACGATTTGTTCAAACACTGATTGGTTCGAAAACGCCAAAGATGTGTTGCTTGCTAGAAGTAAGGTGATTGATGATTCTGAGGTGGTTCGAGCTTTGGAAATATTTTAGTTTGGGAATCTCTACTCAGTATTTCCTTTTTGTTTATTCAGTTGTGCCGAGCTGATATTCGAAATATTCGTGTTTAATTTGCATTGAGGTATGTTTCATGTAAATACAGAATGTGTGTACATTCCCTCAGGTTTATATTACGACCCAGGAGTCTGTTTGATTCAGCATTTCATTGGGAAACTGGTAACTGCACGTCAAATGTTTCATGTTCCAAATTTATACATATCTAGAGATCAGCCAGTTGGCTGTGTTTACGAGACCATGAAGTGACCACTTTGGACAGATAAATATACTATAGATACTACATCAAAAAACTATTTTTTCTCTGCTCGGATTTTGAAAGACCAACAAGAATAATGAGACTCTGCTGAAACATGAAAAGCTATGAGCAAGACGTAAATGCTGACAAAGCTGATGGGTTTATTGGTCATTCAATAGAGTCTCGATTACATCTTTGCTGTGTTACAGACAAAAACCGAATCATGAGTTTGTAATAATGACTGAAGCCTCGTTTGAGTTGCTGTCCCATGATGACTGCTGGATAGCTGACCATCTGCCAGTTAGTCTGGTTCTTTTCAAACCCCTGAAATCTTCCGGCTATGGGTCCAAAAACCCCCTGTGGCCCCCAATGCAATTTGTCTTCAGACCCAACGCCGAACCACACACCAGATCAGGCGTGTGAGCAAATATATGTGTATGTTCACTATGGAGAGCTGTTTCCGTCTATGTGGAGTGAGGGGGAACATGTGTGACCGCTTCATGTCTGGCTGCAGCCTCTGCGGGAGGAAGTGGGGTTTTATTCTGCAATGGCTTTTCCAGGCGGAACAAGGAATGGGAAGGAGATGCAGAGGGAGAAAGAGGAGAAGGAAGAGGAGAGAGACCGATTCCAGCACCTCGCAGAGAGCCTTCACACAAAAGCATGCTATTCAGAGCCTGTCAGAGTAAAATCAGCAATTTCCAGATATTAAATGATGGATAAAATGTTTGAAGGGGGTACAGGGGGTCTTGTGGGTTGGGGGAATGTCAAGAAATAACTCCCAGAATCCTTATTCAAACTTTTTAATGTAGCTCATTGAAGGATCTGATCAGTATCTTTATGTCTGGTTCATTTTCAAACCCAACATCTGGGCTCAGAGCTTCATGAATATTTGCTGACTTTTTGCTCTACTGTTGAGTTAAGTTCCTTTGTGCTTTATTGGAATTGGGTGTTTTTTCAACTATATAGACATTTTTATGTCCCAGGTGTTGATTTTAATTACAATTAATTTTTTTTAACTAAAGTTTTCTTTGTTTAGTGAATGTCAAATTATAATTTATAATGTATATGTTTGCTATTTTGTAAATTGTCTATGTATGTCTATTTTTTGATGATGACTTTAAATCTTAAAGCACGAAACAACATCATAAAATATTGTTACAATGAGTGAAATGATGAACCATAAAGATATTGCATGTACAATGTTAGTACTAGAAAATTGTAATAATCTAGTGTGAGTATAAAATAATTTTTGTAGCCAAAAGTAGAGGAAACACCCAGTTAATTTTTCTGTACAAATACCAACTGTCTGAAGTCAAAGTAGTTGTTTCTCAACAAAATATAGCCTACTACATTTAATAATTAAAAATAGAAGAGGAATCAGGTTCATGGCTTTGCTTCTGTGCTTATTTAGTGCATCATTTTGATATATGTTTTGAGAAAAAGTTGCCTGGTTTTTAAAAAGTTTATGCTTAGATATGTACTTAAATGTTATTAATGGTGTTTCTGCTCTGAGAATGCACCTTAGCCAAGGACTAAATTTTATGTCTTTGAAACCAGCCCATGAAAACAGCCTCTATGCTGATTCTGAATGTACAATTAACTCAAACTGTTCAATGCAAAAATGTTGTTTTCAGCCCAAAAATATATAAACATCCTATAAAAAAGATCAATTGCTCTGAGAACCTAAATGACATAAAAAAAAAACTTACCCTTTAGAAATAAAAAAGTTTCAATTGAAAGGGAATTTAAGAGAAGCAATTAAAAAAAAAAAATGTTTTAAGCATGCCTCTATTATTCCTTTTTTCTTTCAATTTGGCTTTTCAAGTAAATGTTCTTTAGAATGCTTAGGTAATCTTACTGCAACAAAATCACTCAATAAGAAAATTAGTTTTGCTTGGTATACTTCAAAAAACAGTTTAGGCTAATATTGTATATAAATATAATATTTATTTATTCTTCTAAAACCTGGAAAAACAGGAGTGGTTTTACTGGTGGGGTGGTGGGTGACAACTTTGTGAGCTAAACCTTCTTGTCGGAAATTTGATTAAATGCTGCAAAGACTGGGCGACCCACATGTCTGGGAGTGGAGATTTTTCATTTTTCTTTAATACTCATGTTTAATTTCATGATTGGCTAAAGCTCCAGGTGGCTGTTTAATGTCCAACAGATGGGCCCCTCCGCAAACCCAATTTTCCATTGCAGGCTGATGGCAATAAAAGGAGGGATTTTCACAATTCCGCAGGCACCCCTCGCATTTCCACTCTCCCAGGGGCAGAGAGAGAGTGAGCAAGACCGCAATGTTATACTTTGTTTTTATTAAAGCGTTTGATTGACAGCAAAGGAAGATTCTTCCAGTATTAAACTCTAGGCCCAATTGAAAGGGACAAAGTACACCAAGTCTTGATTTTGAGCTACTGGGACTGGGTTATACCACCTTTCTCTGTCGTTCTCTCTATAACTCTCTTCCTTTGCTTTTTTTCAGGGTCTGCTATGAAGCCAATGGCTCTGTGGTGAGCCGCAGGGAGCTGACAGATTGGCCCTTAGGATCTCAAGGCTTCTTTTACAATCAAAACTTGTTAACTCACATTCTTACTTGAGGATTTGGATGGGATGGAGAGTGAAAGAGGGATTCAGAGGGAGGGATGTATAGAAGGAGAAAGGGGCCTTAGGATGCATCAAAGCCGGGGTCTTGTGAACACATGTTTGGGCATAAAAGTGTGTGTATGGATTAGGAGCGCTGTAAAACCAAGAAGAACTTATTCTCCTAAGGCCAGTCAAATGAGGAGAGAGAAGCAGCTGCAAAGTCCAACTCCCTTTGTCCTCACTGACCTTTGCCATCACTGTCCTCATCCTCTTCCTCACTGTGATATCAGGGGTCAGAGGTCAAGACTTAGGTGCACACTAAAACCACTCGAAAGTCACTCGAATCCAAGATCCAAGTTCAGTTCTTGGATACTTGACATGAAGGGTAATATTTTCTGTTATTACCAAATTACTTGTAAGATTTATCTGCAAAAAAAGGCAGTTCAAATTTATTTTAATAAGGTTTTGTTCAGTGTGGATATTTTTTTAAATAATATAATACATTATTATAATCAATTTCATAAAGAAATACATTTTTTCTTGTTTTGCTTTTGTATGCAATGACATTCAGATTTTTTTGTATTGGTTTAAATTGTACATAATTGTTAAACGTTGGCACCAGTGTATATATTTTGTATTTGTGCCGATATTTCTCAAACATGGAAACACTTATATTGGTAGTACTTGAGAGCTCTTTTAAAAAAAGAGAGCCTGATGAAATCTTGCCACATTAGTCATGCTCTACTGTTTTCTGTGTAACCCAGCATTAGGAGAGGGCAAATTAGCAGGCCTATTTCAACAATAGCAGCTCAATATTAGCCTCTCCAGCAGGAAACACTTAGCTAAAAGCAGGTATAAGTGGACAGGATCGTGTTTTCTGACTGTAGAAATGTTGACTCAGAGAGAGCTGGCAGAAAGTCAAATCACAGAAAAGGAGTTTTCTCTCTCCCACAGGTGTGTGTGTGTGTGTGTTTTGCAGGGACGAGACTTGAGAGAGAGCTGGAACGGCCCAACCAGGCTCTTTGGACACCTGTCATTCCATCGGTGCTTTACTGCTTCCCGTCCTGTGGTATTCACAAGATCCCTGCTGGATCTGTGAAAGCTTTACCAGAAGCCTGAGATATGGACTGATACATAAACACTCTGACAGAAAACAAAACAGATCTAAAACAAAAAAGACAGCAGAATGGAAGAAAAGAATATCTTTATGCACTTCAAATCTGTTTGAAATCCAATAACTCAAATACCTCAAATAACTCAAAGACAAAATATTTTGATTGACACATATTGAGAATTGTCACAGGATCCTGGCTTTTCATTTTGGACCATATAAATCACTCTGAATCCAAGCCCATTACCAAAGGAATGACCTGAGGATATTCATACTCATTCCCTCTTCAGTATGCAGGTGCTGCTGGTTAGCATATTTAGGGCGCGTATTATTCCACTTAGAGAAGGTTTGTATTGTACTTCATATGAAATCATTCAGATCATTTTTAAGGTCATACTTGTTTGTAACATTTTTGGTGGAGTTCATCATATGTGGAAAGTTTCTAATATATTTCTGATGTCTTTAATTACAGGTCTGACTCTTTCTTTGACAATAATATCCAACAGCATCCACTGTACAGGTCAGTGTGCAGTTCTTTTATTCAGTCACTTTTATCCAAAGCAGCTCACTTTGCATTAAAGATATAAATTGGATTGTTTTGTGCATTGGCCAGAAATCAAACCTATGTTTTTGATGCTAAAAGTGCTATGCTATTACCATTTGCAACTTAATTGAACTTTCTCAAACATGATTTTAAAGCCCTGTGTCCCAGAAGCAGTTTATGTTTTTGTGCCATTCGGATTTTGATCTCTTAACCTTAGTTAAACTGTATGAATATTGGACCCATGCAGAAAGTGGTATTAGTGGACCAGTTCTGTTGCCATGGCAACTAGTCTCTACAGTGCCATCTCCAGCCACAGGGGATGATGAAGTGCTGTTGATGTTGGATAACAGAAGCAGATGGAGAGGGAAGGAGTGAGTTAAATGATCTGAGAGCACTAGACTGGTTACAGTTCACAGACTCTATATTGAGCGAAATATGGCTGAGCTGAACAGAGGGATCCACTGAGTGTGGGAGACTTTACTAAGAGTTTACTGAGAGGAGACGAGATGAAAACAACGCTGACGTGTTACGATAGTGATACTGAGCACTACAGAAAATCACATTTTTAAAAAGTTTAAGATTACCTGTTTACTTGCTTGTCTTGTACTCTAGGAATAATTGTCAGTATATAGTAGGTGTGGGTGATAATTCTATTTCACCGCAACAATATACATCCAAATATAGTTATTTTTGCTTTAAACAAGGTTTTTATGATACCATAAAATTCTTGTAACCAGTGTCAATATCACAAAAAAATAAGAATAAGAAACTAATTAAAAGCAATAGGATAAAAAACTACAGTAGAACATATAAATAAGAAAAGCTGCATACATAGTACAATTAAAAGAATACAATTCTGCGTATTCTTCCCAGATCCGATAAATAGTTATACATGTTTTTTCTTTCTCAGCCGATTGCTTTAACTTGCAAAGAAAGGCATTTGGAATCTATAAAAAAAAGTTTTGTGACCACGTAGCACAGCAATGTCACGTGTAATCACGATAGAGACATTAGTCGAAAATCTTTACCAGTTAATTGTATCTACCGGTATACTGACAATCCCTACTATGTAGAATATAAATTACGCTACAATTAAAAATTTGGGCTTTGTAAGATTTGATAGGAATTGGTAAGGGGACTGTTGTTGCCATTGATTAATTCGTTTTTTTCAGTTTTAGTGTGTCTCTTCAAATTGTCAGTTCAGCATTTGTCACAGCATTTCCTGTTTATTCAAATGGTGTTGCACAACAGTAAATGGTCAATAAACTGAATTTGAAATTTAATTAATAGATCCTAGGTTGGGTAATGCTGATGAACCAGAACATTTACATTTACATTAGACGTTTGGAAAGGGGTGTTTCTGTGCCTGTATATGTATGTTTGAATGTGAGCTTGTGGTCAGAGGTAAAGTAGAGGACACTGTCTGCCAACTGCAATCTACCTGTAGATCTCATCTAGACTGAACTTCCCATTCATCTTTCAATCTCTCTCTCAGTTACTCTTGCAGACCTCTCACAGTCTGTCTGAATTCATTTAAGCCCTCAAACTCAAGAATTTTCAACCCTGACATACACGTAATTTGGTTTAAACAATGGTTTTAAATTTTAATCGGCATAAATAAATAAAAATAACAATAACCGTTACAGAGTAACAAACAACTCCTTGACATTAATGTTTGATTGTACTGTAGGAATGTGTTCCCATGTTCCCATCCAAAGCCCATGTTTTGTCATTTGTAAATAAAGTTCAGGGTAGTGCATACAAAATATATGCATCGTAGACAAACCCAAAAGACCACAAACAAGTTCTTTGCTGATTAGCAAGCAAGTGCATTTTTCTTTCATTTTTTTCTTTCGGTGTTTTTAAATTACAAATCGTCCCTATAACTTTTGTATAAAAGTATATCACCTCTATATAAAACAAAAAAGAGGTTATGATGGAATTCACATAGTTTTGGCTGGTGCGGAATGCAGTGTAGTTGTCCATTATGACACCCTCCACCAGGAAGTTGTAACTTGGTTAAGAAGTTGCGTTTAATTAAACAGCTTATTTACAGCAAATGTACACTGAATGTTCAGTACGCTCCGGTGCGTAGATGTGATGGAAACACTCTTTTACTCTCTCTTTTCCTCATCATTAACTTCTTAATGCAGTTTTTCTTTCTTTGTCTTTGTTCTGAAAGAAAAGAAAACAAAGTGATCAGAGAATGAGCAGCTTGTAGGTTAAAGGGTCTTTATACATCTTGTACATCCATTCGTTTTACAGACACATAAAAACAATTATCTCATTAGATTTTTAAACACATTAGGACACTGATGAGCAGTTGAACTCTGACCGTCATTACCAGTAGGTCAGATTTATTCAGACGTCTGAACCGTAATCAGGACCATCTCAAAGATAGATCTCATTTAGGGAATCTGATCGCTTTGGAGTGTTGGGGGTCTTACCATAACGTCATCTTTGGTCACATATCCACCTGGTACATATTAATCAATAGCTACTTCTGGGTGTGTGTGTTTTGCCATTACGTTGGCATCTAGTTTGACTAGTTTGTGTGTGCTTATTCCCTTTTTTGTATGAATAAGTATCTTAAAATCTGGTAATTCAATAATACATTAAATCTGTATAGAATTGACAACTTTTAGGGATTATGATAGCTGTCTGTTAATAAAAAAAAAAAAAATCTAAATATAAATTTACATTTAATTAAATTTACCTATTGAAGCTTTTAAATCAAGCATTTAAAAATAATTAGGGTTGTCAAAATATATAGGCTATTTAAGAAAAATAAAAAAATAAAATATATTTTTGGGGGGTTGAAAAGCCTTTTGTCTTTTTCCTTTGTTTATTTTTATTTTTTTAAATGATACTAATATACAATAATATACAGTAAGTTATTTTCTGGTTTGTCATTTATGAAGGTGTACTTGAGCTTTATACCTGTAGGACTTTATGTGTACATATATTTTAAAAGACTGATCTACAACAATGGACTAAGAGAGAAATTAATCATAAATTTAACTCATAACAGAAAATTAAGTGCTTTCAGCTGATAAAACAAAGTCTTTTAAATGTTTGCGGTTGAACACTGACAAGAGTTCATTAGCTCTCATTAATTGGTCGCAGCCGATGAAATTTTGATTAATAAATAAATAATCCTCTGTGGCCCATCGAAGACGGTCATATTATTTCAGTAATAGCATATGAAATGCTAGATGAAAGGATGAATCTGGAGTGTTTTCATTAAACTGTGGTGTTTAAAGGGTCTGTTCAGGATTAGCCGTCGTAATGATGATGAGGGTGTTGAAGGCTTTGGTGGAACTCAGGACATTCGTGAACTGCGCAGGAAGACATTCAGGTTGTCAGGGGAATAGACCAGATGTTTCTAGTGTGCTGCACAAACACAGCAGACGCGTAGCAGCCTGTGCAGAGACTGTTCGTGTCATTTTGTGTACCTCTCTATGAAAGTTTTGTCTAGAGCCAAATGAATTGCTTGTTTTCATCATAGAGGCTCATGTAAACACTTTCGTTTAGAATGCGCTACATGTTAATTAATGTGGCTGAAGTCGGACCAAGCATATTAAGGGTTTTGCCAAGTTTCAGTGCCAAAGTCATCTGTATTTATGATCTGATGACATCAAGAAATTATGCTAATGTGAGCTCAAACAGCTATGCATAAATACCTGCTTATCTGTCAATTGCACACGCAGAACTTTTCACTGTATCAGCCACAAGAATATCATGATAAATGGCATTTAAAGTGATAGCTCATCCAACAATGAACATTCTGTCATCGTTTTATCTCCCTCATGTTGTTCCAAATGTGCATGGCTCTTTTTTCATTCGTAAAACACAAAAAAATGTGATGAAATAAAAAATATATGAAAATATATGAAATATTATTTCAAATGTCTGTTTCAGAGAAAAAAAAAGAAAGATTTAGAATGACATGGTGAAGAGTAAATGACAGAAGTGTTTGTTTTTTGGGTCGACCAATGCTTTGAATCTCAGATAAAGTTCATGAATCAGTAACAATACACTGACCTCTGACCTGTCACAAAATAACAACAACTTATTACTAAACACCTAATTCTCCAAGTTTTGACTGTTCTATAAATGTCAGTCAGATTTTATCTCTGTCTAACCTATACATTTTGACAGCTACATTTCATCCAGCTACTCACCATTCGTCTCTGGTTACTAAGGCAGAATGTGCAGATCTGTCTGGGCTGTGAGTTTTCTGAATCCGGGCTGGGTGTCGAGCTCTTTGGAAGGTTGTGGAGGTGATGATACAAGGCTCCTGAGCTCCTGAGACAAGGCTGGCCGTCTCCACACTCCTCTCCGACCAGCAGCACATTCCCCAGGTGCGAGATGTAGCTGGAGGCCAACCGCAGCGTCTCAATCTTAGACAGCTTCCTGTCAGCTGGTTCGGTGGGTATGAGAGTCCTCAGCGCGGTGAATGCTGTGTTCACACTGTTCGTGCGATCACGCTCTCGGGCGTTTGCGGCGTTCCTCTGCCGTATCTCGACGATCTGAGGACGGAGCTCGCTTGGAGCTGCAACCGGTCGACAGCTGTACCTCTTTTTGCGAGTGTTCAACTTAAATGCGCCGTAGCCGTGGCCGGCCATTTGGAAGGACTTGTCATCAGATCCAGAACCCTCACTGCCGTTGTCATCATCCTCGGAGTTCATGCTGATCTCAGAGCACAAGAAATGACCTGGAGTTGGTCGCACCATAGCAAAAGACATGCTCAGCACCTTACTGGACCCCTGGACTTTGCTCTCTGTCCTTGCAAGGAAATCTCTATCGAAACGTTCTACTTTGCGCAAACACCGGAGTGAACGCAATCCCAATTTCTAATCGTACACCACACTCTGTGGTATGGTCTAAATGCGAAGTGACTAGCTTCTGTAACCAGCCCTGCTTCAGGGATCCAACCAATCCAGCGATGCTTGACCGAGTCACTTCTGACTCACTCATTCATAAGAAATGCTCTTTTCCCCACTGTCATCAGTTATTTGGGCTCACAGCACGCCAAGTCGCTTCCCAGACATGTGTGTGTGAATGAGTTTGTGAGCTCCAGATCCTTCAATTCCACGTGTGATTTCAGCTGAGCGTTTCCTTATGCCTTGGATTTATAGTCAGGGGGTGTGGCTGGGGTCCGCTCTCCCTTTAACCACCGTAACTCTGAAATCCAGTGAGCAAGTGGGAGGAATGAGAGAATACGGTGACTTCTCTCTCTCTCCTTCTGTCTCTTTCACTCCACTTTAGTGTTTTTATAAACTTGACCCTGAAATGCTTCGACTGAAGATTAATCTGTATGATAGATTGGTTAATTTATTTCAGTGCAGTTATTTTTTTCATTTCTTTCACACGGAAATTTCAATTCAATCAATCAAATATCCATTTTTATCCCTATCTTCTCTCACTCTTTGTCAAAAAACGTGAATTGTCAGAGCCAGATGCTCATGAATTGGTCCAATCTGAACCTAAATACAGCGTTTAGTCTGTGGATGTTAGCCCAGATCATTTTGCCTTTAGCACCATGGTCACAGGAGGCCTGACAAATGATTGCGCAGTTGCTAAGGGGTAATATCACAAGATATTACGCAACATTCATAATATAAATTCTTCATAATTCATAATATTGGTTGTTGTGTATGGGGATTGTTCACTAGCAGCTCTAGTGCTGATTAAACAGGAAGTGCCCTGGGCTGGGGAGGGTTTGCACTGAAAGCACATAATGATGCTTATAATGGTTGAGTGGAGGTGATAGGTGGATTGGTTGTTTGAAAAGCTGTATGACAGTCATGGGCACACTTACATTTTCATTTGCTATTCTTGTCAAACGTTGCCAAAATGGTATGCTCTTTATCTAAACATTTTTCAACCACTATAGGATCTTAATGCACTTACATTTACCATTCTGGTGTTTCCTGTTGTACGTTTTAAGCTATGTAACTTTTAAAAAAGAAATATGTTCGGACGAAGGAATTTAACATGCTGGAAATAAAGAGATAAAGATAGCAGTTGCTCAGTAAGGGACTAAGCATTAACTTATTTTTAATCAACTTTAATTTTTAATCAATTACATTTTTATATTATGATACTTATTTCTGTTTTCAAACAAGTTGGAATGTTTTAGAATTAAACAAAACAAAAAAAGAAACCACTAAAAAGAATTCATGAAGTCCATTGCTAATATATTATGTATTAATTTATTTAGTTTATTTATTTATTGTTCAGTTCCTCCTCTCTAGATGATAATGCCATTTTGTTCTTGGCTTTAATTAATTATTCACAAGACAAGACATTGGATTAAAAACCTTTGGGTAGACAAATAATAATAATAATAATAATAATGAATAAAAATAAATAAATCTGGAGCATCTGGAATATTTCTTCATTTTTTTAAAGCTTAAAAACATGGAGAAATGGCAACCTATTTTCAGAAAATTTTGGAATATTTGTCCTCTCCCCAAATTTGTCACTACCGAAACATAGGAATAATAATTTAATTAGAAGGGTTATATTAACCGATTAAAATCTTGCTTATATCTTTTTGCTATTTTATAAAAAATTATCAGAGGTAAATAAATAACAATTACATATTTCAATGTTGTTTATGAGATTTGTTGTATTTAGAATGCAGTTTTTAGGCAAAAAGGCAAAAGGTTTATAATAATGATTTCAAAGGATTCATTATTTTGAAAATACAATAAACAATGCCATAATATCTTAGTTGATAATTCAGTATACTTTATTTTTGACAAAACATCCCATGTTTCAGTAGATACTGCTCATTTTCTTTAGTGACAGTATTGCTTTGGTAGCAACCACGTCACATTACAGAATTTTAACTCGCATACTGAAACAATAAAACATATTAAAACACAAAGAAATTGCTTAATTGTACAAAAATTTTGTTTATTTTCCCCAAATAAGAGGATTATGTGTTCCCTTTTGTGACTACTGAAACAATGTTTTGGTTGTGACTGTTTAGGTAGTGACAATTTTAAATACTTTTGAACATAGTTTTAAAATGCTAAAAAAAGTTCTGAACAGTGGTGCACGTATAAAAACCAAATGTTACGTAATACAAAAAAAATTGTTTGATAGTGACATTACTGACACAGGAATATTTGCTGATACATACCACAGTTTCGGTAGTGAAACGAGAAATGCGGCACACATTTTTTTACATAAAGTTTCATAATTTACAAAAAAATAAATAAATGAAATGAAAGGTTTTTTTTAACTTTTGAAAGAAAAAAAAAATCAAAAAGACACTTTTAAAACAACAAAGGGAAAAAAATGCAAAAATAATTTAAATACCATTTTCATGAGTTAAAATTTAGGGGTCAGAGTTAGGGACGGCCACCTCCCAAGTGAAATTACCCAATAAATGATGATTTTATTACATATTAAGGTTACTAATATTTCAAATATTATTGTGGGTTTTAATAGATAATGGGAGGATCTTAGTAAACATCTAAGAATTGAATACTTCAATGCTTTATAATTATGTTTTTTGGTTGTGGGGCAGCAGTTGGAATCAATTCTGTAGAATGGCCCATATACATGACCAAAATGACTCATTTAGATGAAAGAAATAATAGCAGAGGCTTGTGTCATCAATATGAGCAAACTTGCAAACGCTCATTGCAGTAATGCTGTGTATTCTGAAACTTAATGTCTATAAATCAGAGCAGATCAGTAGTTTGTTTTTCTCTACATCTGATTATCATTACTTTCTTTGGAACGTCTGTAGTAAAACGTCATCCCAGCATTAAGTGCCCTTCTCCTTGTGCCCTATGTAGTTGAACTCTTCTGGCATTGGTCAGGAAACTGTCAAAATCCATCACTAATCCTTTGCTCAGGACTGCAGACGGTTGTTATGGATGTCTGCCGGACGTACGTCCAGTCAACTATCGGGGGACTCCGCTGTCTAGCCATAGTTGGGGACAGGCCAGCAGGCAGCAACCACGCCTGACAGGACAGGGCCTCCGCAGCTGGCTCATTTAGTGTAAGAGGAGATGGATTTAGAGGTGGAGGGAGAGAGAGAGAGGAATAGAGAGACCCTATCAGCTGTCTCATTTTAACCTGCATATCACTTTACGTGTCATGCAAGAAAGAGCTCTAATTAGTAATGAATTGTGACCTCATCAGTCAGATCTATAGACTGGGGCTGTTTCTGTAAAATAGGGCAATGCTGTTTAGAGTAGGTCACGTAAGCTCAACCCCTCAGTCGAACCAGGAGAAATAATCTGGCGTCTATCTCATCTCTCCACTGCTGACTAGTAATTGCCTTTCTGTGGCCTTGCCTCTGACTTCCAACCCCTCTATTTCAGGAGCAGAAATGAAGTCAGTCTTCACTGAAATTCCATGCCGTAATCGTCCCGTTCCTCGGAAGCCAAAGAATTCAGACGGCAAAGCAGGTCAGTGGGGTTTTGAGATGGAAAAAGTGAACCATTTAGAATCTTCTGGAATTCTGTGCCCTTCAGAGCTTTTCTGACAGATCTATAATGTAATATATAATAATATAATATGTAATTAGTGCTGTCAAATTTTTAATTGTGATTAATCGCATCCCAAATAAAAGTTTTTGTTTAAATAATATATTAATGTGTACTTTGTAAATTTTTTATGTGTATATAAATACATATATATATTTTAAAAATATTTACATGTTTATACATTTATATATTTACATTCTTATATTTTATATATAAATATATCGCATATATAAACAACATTTATTTTTTCTTAAATATATATATATATATATATATATATATATATGCATGTGTTTGTATTTATATATACATAATAAATACACATAGAATACACTCATATTTTATGTAAACAAAAACTTTTATTTTGGATGAGATCAATCCTTTCAGGACTAACTATAATATAGATTTACAATTTGAAAGTAAACAAATATGTATTTTTTAGTTAACATTACAAATGCTGTGGAACAATAGCTATTGCAAAGAAGTACTGTACAAAGTTAGTTGAATTAACAAAATTTCTCAAGACGTAAATATCTAATATTACTGTAATATTAGTGAGTACAAAAAATAGTTATTACAAAATCAGTATTTTCCAGATATCTAATATTGCATGAAAATATATGGCTGCTTTTGCAGTAGGGGGTCATCATATTTGGGGTCTGTGGAGCCTTGCCATCATCTTGTGTGACAGGTTTCTCTAAAACCCCATTAGTCAACAGGCATTTTCTCACATACTGGAGTGTGTCACTCAGAATAAGTCATTACAAGTGAACCATGAGACATGTTGCTTTACTCACAGTGTGTAGCCCAAAGAAGGAGTGTAGTTGGTGGTGTTGCAGGTACTGGAGGGGGGTAAGTCAAGGCCTTATCTTTGAAGTTTGCCTTGTAAAGCAGGCAGCTGGTGAGGGCAATCCCACTGTGGCTCTTCAGCCTGGGCTTGTAAAATCCACCTCCGCCCCTTCTAACTGGGGCCCTGGGACTAACCTGTGGCCCCGCTAACAATGGCTCACCGCTAATTTAGTGACTCTTTTAAATTCAAAGCATTCTCCTCTTTGTTCACTCTTCATTGTGGGAACACATCATATATCTGCTCCAGGTGCCGCACCAGATCATAGTCTTAAAGGGATAGTTCACCCAAAAATTCTGTCATTAATTACTCATTGCACATTCACAAGAGTACCACAATGCATGTGTGTGCATTCCTCTGCTTGCAAACAAGACGCAGCACATCCAGGTACTACGTCAGGTCTCTGACTCTTTTGTCAGCAGTAGGCCTACCACACGCATGCGTGGTATTGTTGTCGATGCACGTGGAAGGCTGAAGAAATTGTTGATTAAAGCCTTTTTTTCCACACAAAGAGTATTCTCATAGCTTCATAAAATTAAGGTTGAACCACTGATGTCACATGGACTATTTTAAAGGAATAGTTCACCCAAAAATGAAAATTACACCATAAACTACTCACCTCCAAGCCATCCTAAGTGTATATGACTTTTTTTCATTCAGACGAACACAGTTTTTAAAAAATTTATCCTGGCTCTTGCAACTTGGTAATGCTGGTGGATAGTGGCCATTATTTTGAAGCTCCATAATTCGGATATACGTATCCGCAAATACTGTGTCGTAAAACTAATGTCATACGTCGTACGTCGAGTCAGAAGTCAGACAAGAAACCGGAACTTGGCACTCTTGCAGAAAATAACCGGAAGTCAGTTATTTACAATATAATTTTAAAACTAGACATATTTTTGTTTCAAAAACCCATCAATCTGCTCCAGAGGACATGTATAGGTTAGTTTTACATTGTATTACTTGCGCATATATCCGATTTACGGAGCTTCAAAATAATGGCCGCTATCCACCAGCATTACCAAGCTTGGAAGAGCCAGGATAAATTTTGACTGGGTAAAACTCTGACTGTGTTCGTCTGAAAGAAGAAAGTCATATACACCTAGGATGACTTCGGGGTGAGTAGGTTTCATTTTTGGGTGAACTATTCCTTTAATGATGTTCTTACTACCTTTCTGGGCCTTGAACGTGTCAGTTGTGTTGCTGTTTATACAGGGTCAGAAAGCTCTTGGATTTTATCAAAAATATGTCAATTTGTGTTCCGAAAACGAATGAAGGTCTTATGAGTTTGAAAAGCATGATGATGAGTAACTCATGGCAGAATTTTTTTTATTTTTGGGTGAACTATTCCTTTAAAACATCTGCTTATCATCTAGAATGCAACCAAAGAGCGAATAATTGACTAACTAATGACTTAGTATAAGATATTTCCATGATCAAAAATACACTTTAAATTAATGTTTTCATTGATATAGTATTAGGTGAAATTTAAAAAAAAAAATTGAAATGGGTTCTGACAATGAATAAAATTGTCAGACTTTGGAAGCTTTAGTAGAGAAAATCACACATTTACAGGCACAAGTACTTCTCAAGGGGGTGGCTAGCTTGACAGGAAATTTGCAATTTGCAGCTATTATTTTTTATTAATGGTGATTACCCAGCGACATTGCCGATTCCTGCTCGACCAAGGCAGAATGTCAGAGTGCACAAGGTCACATATGCTTTCATTACAAAATTTACCAGCATGGTCCATGACATATGTTCATTACATTACACATTACGTTTGAAATATGTTCATTACGTAACAGCGTGTATCGGTGATTCATAGAAAACATGAGCGTACAACCTTGACTGTCTGTCCTCAGCATTTGTTTTCATTTAAATTCTAAGCGAATTAGATGCACAATAAAATCTAGCTGAAATATACAGTCATGATTATACATTAAAGCGACTACACTTTTTAAATTCCAGCTGCTTAGCTCAGTAGCAGCCAGAAACACACAGACATCTCGAACATATCTGAACGGAAATGAACCTTAAATGGAAACTGGAGGTTTTCCTTTGCTGTTCGTTCCATCATGGACCGTTTCCAACTCCGTTTCATCTCCATCAACATTGCACGCCCCACTTTGCTGCTTGTGGTCATTTGTAATGTAAGCAGTAGCTAACTGGCTGCTTATATCATCTTTTGCAGTGAGACCAATGAGCTCATTTTTTTGGCTGTATGGTCCTGTTAATGTAGATTAGGGCCCAAAAACCAGTCCAACCAATCCATTTTGGGTGTGGGTGAGTCCATGCAGATGGATTTTTAGAACAAATGTTTGCTGGAAACTCTCAGGGCTCCACTATGTATGGTGTAAAAAACAAGAATTGAGTATAATGTACAATTGTGTCTGCTTTATCCTCAAGCGTTGGCTCCGCTGTCTCTTTTCTTTATAGCGTTTGGCAAAAATGTTGACTATAGTGGCCAGATCAGAAATAATATGAAAACGCTTACTGCAGGCCATAAAATGTTCAAATGATTTACAAAATGGCTTTGGTAAATTTGGCGTTGAAACTTATAGTAAATTGTCAATAAAATGTATGAACTTTCAAATGTACTTTTTGAAGCCTAACAGGAAGTTTTTGCTGTTCGTTTATGATGCTGCTTTGGTACGTTTGATCATGCGGTCTATCCATAATTTAAACTGATTCATGTGTGTGTGTTCGCAGAGTTCGAAGGATCTTTTGGACATATGCTTGTCATTATCCATTGAGGAAAAGCTCTGAGTGAGTGTAAGGGAAATCCACAAGGCATATATCAGTCATAGACTGGCGGAACATTTGCCCTCACACATCCTTTTTCAAAACGTACGTTCTCAATAGCATCCAAAAACAAATAATTGTGGTCACTCCGCCATCTGAAATGAATTGCCAAATTGCCCTCTTAATGCTGCCTCATTTCAGATGAATTTGTGTTGCTGAGTTATGCCTGAAACCGGCCTGAGACAGAGAGGGGATATCAGCACTTCATCAGCACCACAAGTTAACTTTCTGTAAAAGAGCTTCATCAGTGCTGGATCCGTCATCATGGGATGATAATGGATGAACTGGACTTTTTACTGGTAATTTGTAATGATGCAGTGTGGGATGAAGCTGACAGCTACAGTTCTGAGGTGTTTTGATGAACAGTGTGGGAAGAGACATTATGAAATGAATGGGAGAAATCATAACACTTGTTGTAGGTTGTAGTTATTTTATTTTCATAGAGATTTCATTAGAATCCTCATTGAAATTTGAATGTATCATTGATAAATAGTATCATTCCCATTCAGGTAAACAGGAGCTTCAGTTGAATTACTGCAAATAGCCACCTGGAGATGTCCAAGACGACTGCAAGGTGGGCTGACTAACCGAAACAGGTCTTTGGTTTTGGTTTCTGGGGTATTTTTAAAGAGGTGGGTGACAAAGAACTTGTAAAAATAAAAAAAGTTTCTCACTTCCTCACTTATCTTATGTTGTCTGGATACCTCATTCATCATTTAGATTATCCGTGATTATTTTGAAGGTTTTCGTTTCATATCTATTTCCTTTACTGAAACGTAACTCACTTAATCAGATGTGCAGTTTTTCCTCAAGATGAGTTGGATCGGTGCCTTGTTGATTTAACCTTTGCCCTGAAACCTTCTTCCAAGAGCATCATGAATAAGTTCGGCTGAAATGTCCTCACGGCAGCCTGCGGAGATTACAAATCACACAAATGTGTTTGTAATGGCTGTAAAATAGAAAATAAATGCAGGGAAAGTGCAGTTTACAGCTCAAATCCTCTGTACGCTTGATGAAATACAATAAATTACGGCCAAAAAACCCTGCTTCTCTCTGCACTGGAACTTGAAAAATATTTGTACTCTTTTTTTTTCTAGATGTGAGGTTCTTATTTTATATTTAAGCGTTGCCTGGCTATCTTTAAATGGAGAGGAGGAGCTTTAGGACTGAACTGAGAATGTTTCAAGACTTTTTATTTCAACAACACCCGCTTAGGCACTGATTAGTCCTCTTGCAAACCTTTCAATGCTACCCTCAGGAGTGATTCCTTGGTACATGCTTCATGGCGTAAGATGTTTTACTTACAGCAACACTGCATTTGTATGAGCCTGCCAGACAGCAGAATTAAAATGTTTTTTTTCTGCTTTCCCTCAGAACAGCAGGCACACTGATGTACTGTATCATTTTTGGACTAAAGGGAAAAATAACAAAAAACAATTTTGGAGAAAAACTGGTGTTAATTTTTATTTAATTTTTAGTCTTTTGACCAAAATATCCTTTAGTTTTTTATCATGTTATTTTGTCATGTGGTATTCATTAGTTTTAATCAGTTTTACTATAAATCCTAATCCAATTTTAATTAACACATAATTAAAAACAATTTAGTTTGAGTGTAAAATGCAACTAAATATAATATTAAAACGTTTTAAAATATTAATTTAAACCTGTGTCAATGTTTAACAAAAATCACATATTTTTGTAGGCCAAAACCTGGATACAAATTTTACTTCCGTTCTATCGTCCCAAAGTCAATGACTTTTTTGAATGGGTTTTTGGTTAAATACCTACAATAATTTCTGTGGTTAATCTGATGTTTTTCATAGTT
The DNA here is from genome assembly GCA_032359235.1 of Enteromius mattozi. Taxonomy (NCBI): domain Eukaryota; kingdom Metazoa; phylum Chordata; class Actinopteri; order Cypriniformes; family Cyprinidae; genus Enteromius; species Enteromius mattozi. The sequence continues at coordinate 13,264,633 of JAUMHE010000068.1, read as the reverse complement.
TTAGTCTATGATGTGCAATACATGAGTAATACCCCCTTGTGATTGATTTATTGATTTATTTTTTGTCCATAATCTCATTGCTGAGATTACTGGCACTAGTTTGTCTGTGCATGACAACTTAAATGCATAACTTGAAATTTCTCCTTTATTTACAATAAGTGAACAGAGAGACTGTAAGCTTGGAATATATTTCCAGCCGTCAAGTTCACTCAGAAGTCATGAGCTAAGTGGCCTCAGAGCCTTTCAAGGCTCCGGGTCTGTGACCGTGGATATGCTTAGTTTCATTCACCGAGCTGATGCTAGAACTGACAGAGGATGGAGGGTCTTCCAGCCAGTGAAATGTGCTTCTGCCACTTTTGTCTACTATGCTCATAAAGTTTAACCATACATGCGTGGACAGAGGCTCCTTGTGAAAAACAAGATGGCCATGCAGAGCTTTGCCAAGAGAAACAGTAGTAGACAGAAAAGCGTGCACAAGCCTAAGGAACATTCTTCTTTTCATGGCAGATCCATCATTTTTGGGTTCCACATGGTTTGTGTCTGAAACGTTATGCAGTGTATTATAACGTGTTGGGTTTGTAGAGTTTGTTTAACCTTTCTTCTCCTTCTCTGAACCTGATATGTACCATTATTGCTGATTGACTTGTCTGATATGATCCATTTCTTGTGCGAGTTGGTGTTATAATGTGATCTTAAGCAAACAATGCCACGCAAAAACAATTCATTCAATTAGTAAGAGTGCTTTTACTTACTTAATATACATTTAAAATCTGTTAGATGTTGTATTCAGAATGTTATATTCACAACACAGAGATAATATCTATAAAAACTGAGACAATAGATTTTCATGATTTCAATGGTGTGTTTCATTCACATTTATGTAGAGAATTTGAAGAATACAGAATGTCTGAATGTCTGAACCCACATACATATACATGTGGTTTTCATGTCAGCGAGGTTTAATATTACTCAAAATGTATTATGCTGAATAATTTAGTTGCATAGAAATGCAAACTCACAGCCAAAACAGTTTTCCGTCTTATTTTTCACTCAAATATGGTCTAGATAGTAACATCTGACTTGGCTTTACACAATGGCAAAGCCCAATATAACACCTTCTGCTTCAGAAAAGCACATGCTTAATCTATGAGATTTAACAGTGACTGAATACATCGATGTATATTCTGTCACTTAGTAAAGTTTAAATTAAGTAGTATTAAATGAACTTACATTTTCCCTGAAACAAAACTTAAAAAGGTTGCTTTTATTATTGAAACCTCTCTAGATGAGATATGGTCTGAATAAACATTGTTTTTCTTCTGTTTCATTTCCTTCAGATGAGAGATTTGTTTCGGATATACTCTCAACTACCACAACTTTTCCAGGATTATGGGCCTCTTTTAAGGTGTGTTTGATTATTAAATCAATTATTTGGACTTGATATGATTTTAGCTGATGGATATCCCCTCTCTATCTTTGGAGGGAAGTCTAAAGGATTTTTCATTTCATGTAAATAAAATAATTCCCCTGGGAAATAGAGTAATGCTGGACTGAGCATGAAGTCGAGGCTTTGATTTTTCACATGCACTTCAGTTGGAGAAATATAAGGAGAGATTTGTTACAAAGTCAAAGTGTAAAAGCACTACTGTAAGAGCAGGTGCTGTAGTGTTTCCTGTGTAATTCATTTTCTTATGAGGATACCCACTCAAGCCACTTTAGCTGTCAAATACCGACCATGACAGCCATAGTAAAGCAGCTCTTCCTGCTTCCTTTCCTTGATTACCCTTTTCTCTCTCTCTTCACCTCCTTCATAAACGTACTTTGATTTATCCCTCCCTCGTTCTCAAGCGTCAGCTGTGTATTGACCTTCAGCACAACAGGAAACCCCCAGAGTGCCATGAACCAGAAAGCCAGAGTCCTCAGCTGGAAAGCACATAAAGGGATAGTTACCCAAAATTAAATGAAAAATTCTGTCATTATTTACTCAGCATCATGCTTTCTTTCCTCTGTGGAAAACAACATTTGAATGTCTGAGCTGCTCACTTCCATACAGCTCCTACTAGCTTTATAATTTAGAAGATCTTGCTTGACAGCAACAGTCATCATTTGCTTTTCTTGTATGGAAAAGGGCAACTTACAAATGAATGTAATTTTTTTTGTGTGTGTGTTCCACAGATTTGAAATGACAAGACATGAGGATCAATCAATAATGGCAGAGTTTAGTATTTTTCTGTGCTCTGTCCTTCAGAATTAGAATTCAGGTTTAGAATGAAGAATCTTGTTATTGTAGTTTGCAGGAACATTACAATAAATCTTTTAACTTTAGAGCTAAGCAGGTCATTTTACACTCTTTTGGCATGTGCAGGATGACCATGAAATTAATCCCTGGTCCTCCTAGTATAAAACACATGCTTGACAAGTGGATTACTACCAACAGATGGCATTGGACTAGTCTTGCTACCAAACATCAAGAATTTAGCAAGCAAAGACTGGTGCCTAATTTGAATAAAAGGAAGAATAACAAAATATGGCTAGATAAGGCTAAAGCTTGTTCAGTTAACTCTTTGTGGAGCTAATTACAAAAAAAAAAACGCTGTATACTGCATACCAATAGTACTGCCTACTAGAGACAAACATCTTGGTGACTCCAGCATTTAATTTAACGTTAAGGTCTTTGCATACCGAGTCCGAAAATTTCATGTGAAATTTTTGCACGTTAAAAAAGTAAATATGACCTCACAATGTGTCAATCACGTTTACACACTGCTTCCAAAACTTTTGTCCATTCGGATTCGGATCATCCTTATTTTGTAGCGTTTTGTTACGAAAAAACACATACAAAAAAAATTTCAGACTTAGCAAGGACCTTTAGTATAAATATATCTTATTATTTGACTGCAAAATGCACTGATAAATTAAACAATTCAAATTTTTACCAGACTCACAGTCAATATATATATATATATTACATAAATTTTAGTTAAAACTGAAAATGGCTTGAAATGTTAAATGCCTTCACAAAAAGAAGGATATCTTAAGATAAGCTCATTGGCTAGAAAGATTTAGAACCTGGTTGTTACTCCCAAGTCTTATATGCAGTCTGAACATGTCCTTAGTGAATCTTTAACGATTCAGGTTTTCTACCCTAAACATTAGCCAAGCACGCATAAAGCATAAATTCATCCTTCTGCTTTGTAATAAAGTATCTAGTAGTGCCAAAATTTATACAAAGGACAGAATGTTTCTCTCTTTCTCAGATTTCTTTGACTGTCCAATCTCAGCCACAGTGGTTTAACTCACTGAATGCATGTGCATGGTGTTAAAGAGAAATATTGATATGCAGGGGCATATTTATTTCAGGGTATAGTGTGTTAAAATTCCTTTCATGCTTTCTGAATTTCAGTCTCATAAAAAACTATAGGGCTTGTAAAGCATCAATATGTGTGCCATGACACAGAAAACGTTTTCTAGCTACGCAGCGAAAGATTAAAAACTTTTCACAGTTGTTGCTTTTCACTGTATTTTGAGGACCTCCAAAAAGACTGTTAAACATTGTTCATATTAAGTGCCAGTTTATGTTATACATGAACAGTTTGACATACACACTTAACACACATTATTGCAATTTGTTGTTATTCCCCTTATCAAAATATCCCAAATTTTCTATTAAAGAGGTCATATGCGATTTTACATTTTCCTTTCTCTTTGGAGAGTTAAAAGCTGCTAGTGCATAGGTAAGATAACTAAAGTTCAAAAGATTAAACTTTCAAAACCAAAGAGATATTCTTTATAAAAATTATGACTTGTCCACACCCCCCTAAAACCCTAAAATGGTCAGTTTAAACATGCCCCCACTTTTCTACATCACAGAGTGGGTTTGTAATATATTTTATTGTTTTGGTGTCATAGCACCGGGACGCAGCATCACGTTATAGTAAGAGGCGTAACATTTTCATCAGATGCTTGCGGTATACAGCCAATCACAGTGCACTAGATAGCTGGCCAATCAGAGCACACCTCGCTTTTTTAGAATGATGAGGTTTATACAAATCGACCCGTTTCAGAGGACAGTACGTGGAAAATAGTTAATATTCTCTGGATCTGACTGCACTTCATATACAAACTATTCTGTTGGCCAGTGGTTATTTTTTCATTTCAAATGGGATGGAAATGAAACTTGGTTCAAAGAAAGCTGGAACAACATGATTAATTTTTGACACCTTAATCCTTTTGCTTAAGAGAATTAAAAACTGAAGCTTCCAGTTCTTTATAAACAGCCCCATACTTTTAATTTATGGTGAAATACAATATTTTGTTAAAGGTTAATATTAAAGTAAGGTATTATTGGAACAAATATTGAAATTTTAACTCAAATGGACCATCACGTTTGTTTATGTACCTTGGATGTCATTGGAGTATATAGAGTTCTAGTTTAAAGGGTTTCTTCATTAGTAAATTTTTTTTACAAAAGTCCTATTCTGCAAGTACATACAATTAAAATCCAAAAGAGTCCATCTCAGATTCGTGATTAATACAATTTATGTTCAAAGCTATAAACTATAAAAGATTTTGTGAGCATGCCACTTTATCCCAGTGTACTCGTGTCAGTTGTTATTTGTAATGGGTCAGCAGGTACAAGTTGCTCTTAGCCTTTCTTAGAGATTAAGCTTGCAGTTAAAGGATTCACTATTCAAACATGATCATGTATCATCTGACTCATTGCTGACAGTGCGCACACACACACACGCACACATATGAGCTCAGCGCTGGTATGTGAAGACCAGCCTGAGGTGGCCAATCACTCAAAGCCCAGAATAAAACTTTATTCATAGAGATTTACCGATTTACAAGCTGGTGTCAGTGTCCAGGACGAAAGACAGGAGAGGGGTGAACTCATATTTTTGCAAGTGTTGAGTGTCCTCAGGAGAAGTAAAATTGTAGTTCACAGCTGTTCAAACACAAAGCTATTTCAGCGTGCTTAATAAGAAAAAGCCACAAGGGCTGTAAAATATTGTGTAATAAAAAGCTGTGTATGTGGAGTGGCAAAGATCCTAACACTACACTGTGTCCATTAATTCTGATAAGCTAGGACCTTCCGTTGCTGGCAGCGGACAGGGATCACGAATCTTAAAATGATTTTTATTTATTTGTATTTGTGAAGAAAAGCATGATTACTATGCTCATGGTATGGAGAAATTGTATGCATGCAACTAGGTTCTGTTATGGGTTATTGCTGAAAGGTGTGTTTTTACTTTTCTTATCAATGGTTTTTGCCAGGTAGACAGAAAAACTCTGGCAAAAATCCCATAGAATTAAACAAAAAAATTCACAATTTCATCTTTCCATTAAAACGTTTTTGGTCGTCCCATTTTTTAAAAAAGAAAAAAATTTTTTTTAAAAGAACTCTTATGTTCGCCAAGGCTGGAAATATTGTTGTAATTTTAAATAACTTTTTTCTATTTTAAAATATTTGAAAAAAGTTATTAGTTCTTGTGATGGCAAACCTGAATTTTCACCTGACATTGCTCCAGTCTTCAGTGTTACCTTGTCCTTCAGAAATCATTTTAATATGCTGATTTTTTTATTGATATAAAAGTCTGTAAACAATTATTCTGCTTAATATATGATTTGTAGAAGCATGATATATATATATATATATATATATATATATATTCTTTTTTTTTTAATTATTTGGTGAATAGAATGCTCAAAATAATATTCATTTGAAATAAAAATTGTTTATAGCATAAAAGATTTCTATAACGCTACTTTAGACCATAAGTATTAATTTCTTAAAACATAAATAAATAAATTAAAAACTTTTCTTTAATTTTGAGGTATTTATAAGAATGCTGCTAAGCAGAACAAGAAGAAAAAAAAAAAAAAAGAAATGCAATGGGGAAATAAAAGAATTCAGACACTCATCCCACAGGTCACTAATATGACCTCATTATCATGACTTCATTGTTTCCTCCGAAGCCAAATTCCACCTGCAAAATTTCTCACTGGGATATTTTACACGCAGCTATATTCACGTATTTTAAATCAATGACAGTGACAACACAATTGGATCTTGGAGAGCGTGTTGTTTGAGGCAGGTATGGCGTGATAAATCTGGCCTTAGGAACAGCCAAGCCAAAATCTTTCAGATCTCTCTCCTGTGTTTGTGGATTGTATTAATGTCAAGAATGCTAGAGCCAAATTTTAAAAGTCGAGAAAGGCAAGAGCATAAACCGCAAGAAAAAAACATTCAGGTTGGGCTGGTGGGTTGAAAGTGCGGTTCAAATGCCTAGCAGACAAACACACACGCATACTGCAAAAACTGTATCTCATATTTATGTCAGATTTGCATGATGTGTGATGTCTCATTTGATCCAAGACGCATTTGTTGCCAGACTCTTGACAGGTAGATGCCGTATCAGTTTTCACACCGGCTTCAGCCACAGGGCCCTCATCATACGGATCGCTTTACCAGCCAACAGCCCTGGATTCATGCCGCACACAAGAAACCCATGGCTCCAGTCCTTGCAGACGGTTTAATACCATTAATAAGATCATTTCCTCCTCTTCCAACCTCCCGTCAGTAAGCGTGATAACAACCATATGACATCATCACAGGTAATCTCCAGCTGCAGATATGTGACTTAAAACCAGTTATATTGCACTATAGATTTCAGACCTCTGGGCTTGCCTATTCTTCACAACGGCAATAACTGTGTCAAATCTGTCTAGTATAAAAAAGCATTAAAATATTGTTTTTAAACCAACTGTCAACAAATTCATCAGTTGAAACGACCAAGACCTGCTGTCGGTGTCCTCAGGGGGACGTGTCACATTTAATAAAGCTAAAGTGCTCCTGCGCTTTCCACTGGGCAAATATGTTTAGGTATGTTGTGTGTTTCATATGGAAATTGTGTAGACCTATGTAAATCAAAAGGTCAAAATTACAAAACGATCCAATTAAGACATTAAGAGAGCTATGTGTTTTCTAAATTGTTTCTAAGTATTCAATGAATGATTATTAGACATGATGCATAATTTTGATGCTGAGAAGGTCTTTAAATTAAAATTTTGTTTTGTCAGATTGTTTGATTGCACCGGTTAAAATACTGATTGTGGGTTTTTTTTATTTATTTATTTTATTATTATTATTGAGAACATTGTCAACAAATAAGTAAGCAGTTACAGTACAAAAATATAAAAATAATACCTATTAATCTATCTATCTATCTGTTTATCTGTCGATCTGCCTATATAATAATGTTACTATTTCCCTTATGGAAATTAACCATGGTTTTATTATAGTAAAATTGTAGTAACCATGGGTTTTTGGTGTATTGTGACTACCATTTCTATAACCAGTTTTACTACAAATACCATGGTTAAACTATGGCAAAATGGTTAATTTGTGGTTGGCATGGGTTAACATAGTAACCTTGGATTTTGGTTTTATTTGTAGTAAAACCATGGGTAATTTTTGTAAGGATTATCATCTGTTATGAAATATATTTTACATATATATTTCATTTAAATAAATGAAAAAACCTTATATAAATGTCAGTCCACTGCTGAACACACAATCCTGAACTGTTCTCAAACAGTGTGTCAGAGATCTGGTCTCAGATCAGATTACACTCCTGTCTGTACTGATCCATACCACCCTGCACTAACAGCAAAACTGACCCTGACGTAGTGCTGCCGTTTTTCCCCTACATGTGGTCCTGATTTCTAGGGTAGATTTAGAGCTTTGGCGTGTGCCTAACCTTTATATTCCTGCGATTCACCTTTCGTTTCACTGGATATGAAAATATTAATTCTAAGAGTCTAATGACAGAGCTGCAGGGGGCTCTAAAATTGGTCATGCCATTAAAGGGACTGAGTGCATTACAGACACTTCTTCTTGCAGTGTAAGGGACTTTTTTTTACACTGATTTATTTACGTACGCTTCAAACCTAGAAATTCTAGTGCTGATATAAAGTCAGACCCATATGTGAATCTGATTGCTAGACATACGCCAGATTTATTGAGTGTGTAAATGTTATGCGAATTATTGATCTTTATTAAAGGTGGTTTTTGCATATTTGGATGGCAGCAAAGCCTATCGTTTCCACATGAAAGCCGAAAAAAAAGAACCCTTTCCATCATAACTGGCTGTTTAAACAAACGTATATTACGAAACATATTCAAAGCGGTTCTAAAATGTCACATTTTTTAATGACTGAAAATATTTCATCTGCTTATTTGGCTGCGTAGTGCACACATGTGTCTGTCACACATTAGGTGCCTCTCAGTAAAAGCAGCAGGTTTTTGTGAGCGATCCATCCCGAGTTCTGTTTATGAGACTGACTCCGTAACTCTCTCTCAGACCTAGAGTCCCTACTGGGGTGAAACAGATTGACTTTAATGGCTGCCAATCCTCTATGCATTAACAGAGGAGAAAATGTCTCAGTAGTTTTGCATTCCTAATTAAAAAGGCCACACAGTCTAGTGGACTTTGGATTTTGTTTAATAAGACTCAAATTCCCTGTTGTGTCTCATCAATTGCAGTAAAACTTTCATTAAACTCTCTGACAAGGCCAAGAAAATAAGGAGCGAAAAATATGGTGCATGCTGTGCAAATAAAAGCTGTGTAATTACAGCAGTGTCTGAACAGCAGGCCACACAAATCAACTTCTGCAATACATCATTTCTAGACATTTGCATTCAAAGCTCTGTTGAAATGGTGTTTGAATATTAGCACTTTAAAAGAGTCTGGTAAAAATTTTAAAGATTATTAAAGTACAAATACAGTTTGAATGGTTGCACTTTGATAAATTCATCACAGCTGAATATTTGTGAAGAACAATAAATAATTTTTAAGGCCATATTTATTTGATTGAACTGTATTCTCATCATATGATGAGATGATTAATATATATATATATATATATATATATTTTTTTTTTTTTTTTTTTTTTGATAAGATGCAGAATGCATTTTAATTTCACAATATATATGCAATGTGATTGTAAATGTTTGCAAACTCGCAGCTAACAGTCAAGTAGGGCCCAAATGATCACTGATGTACAGTTCTTTGTGGCTCAGTGCAGGGAGATTAAACTAAAACTAAAGCTATTTTAAAAATGTTATTTAAAAAAACATTAGGTGGAATAAAAAGTATACTTACTGTATCAAGGCAATGTGTCTTCTTTTTTAGATTAAAATGGAAAGGACAATTAATAAAACAGAAAATCTATATAAACATTTAAATAATAATAAAAAATTGATAGTACTCTTTAATGCCATTTAATGAAAATTCACTCTACTTAAGGCATCCCAACAGTAGTCCCAGTATTATATTTTTTTTCTTTTCTATAATCCATTACATTTGGATGTACCTCATAATACAAAAGAATTAAGTGGCTTCTTACAAGATTCAGAGCTATAGTATGGACACTAGGGTTATCCTCATAGTAACTAGTCATAACTCCAATTGCACAAATATGTTTTTTGGACCCATATGGAAAAGGTTTTAAGTCTCAGAGATAAGGCCTACTGTCTGACCAAGCATGACAGATTTCAGACAAATTTCATATCAGAAGAGCTCACCAGCTCCCTCTTGTGTGTATTGTGTGAGCTGAGAATAACACCTGTTAACCGGCAAACCTTGGTTTCTCTTGCAATATTCAACATTTTAGTATGCACTATTATTCACAACATGCCATTTTCTAACACAGAATACAGAGGACTGTTTTCATTGTTTATCATTTAGAACAATATTACATAAATTATTATGGGGTTAGATATAAATTAGAATTTAAGGTTTAATCATAATAATAAAAATTAAAAAAAATATTTACAATGGAAGTGAGGTCCCACAGTGGGCTACGGCCCCTCTAATAATAATAGTCTGGTCTGGAAACGTTAATCTGTTGGTCTTGTTCTAGTGGAACTAAAGAAAATATACATTAATAAACATTAACTTATATATATGTTTTAAGCGTTGTAGATAAATAGAATTTTTTTTTATCACACATGGCATTAATTAATAATTAAGTAGAATGTTTTGCATGCAGTCTTCTTCGTTGGTGTTTGGAGGACTGCGTGACAGACCACGCCCACTCTGATGCGTTCCTCCTGAGCAGAAGCACGTGATTAGGCGTGTTTACCTATGGTACAATGTAGCGTCTATGAGACCATCAACCTCAGCCGAATAATCAATTATACGGTAGCGTTCAGGATCAGAAGCACTTACTGGATTTACATCAGGCCCTTCGCTGACTAGTAACTGCTCGATGCATCTGAGAAAAGGGAAGTCGAGTGAATAGCCTGAGGGCGAGCGAGCCAAACTGTCGAGGGGAAAGGTAAGATTGACATATTGTGCATCTTTAGACATTTGACGTTGTTTGTAAAATCATATCAAACGTTTGTATTCGTATTGCGGTCGCCTTGACTGCATAACAGCTAACGCAAGTGTAATGCAAACGCTGTCATAGTAGTTTAATAGGTCGCTGTGGCTTTGAGGAAGTTGACATTGAACCTGAATTACCAACGACTGTGGAAGTGACCTACAATGTTAGCTGAACAACGAGAACAAACATTATTGTGTGCCAATATCTCGTAACGTCCCGTTTCCAGTGCATGTTAATTGCTTATGCTTTATCTGTGTCAAATTGCCTAATCACATGGAACGCTGTGTCGGGCTCTGTCTCAAAATCTCTTGAGCTGTCTACCTAGACAGCATTTTTAGTGATCATATGTGCACTTGCGTATAATGCCCAACGCTGGCTAGGTTTAGATACTACGTGTAGTTTGAATTCATTTCTTTGACTGGTACTGATATGTACAGCACCTTTATGTTTATGTATTTATTTTTGACAATGATAATTTATTACAATGCAACAATGAAATATGCAAAAAATATAATGTTTATTGTAATTCTAAAAGTACTAATAGCAAGCCATAATGTTGTTGAATAATTTATAAATGTCCAAAAGACCTTTTTTTTTTTTTTTGGTAGGCCTGATATTTGACTGATAGTTATCAAACTGATTATTGGTTTGTTACTGATGTTGTTGGTTTATATCTTTAGGGTGGGCTCTTTTTAGGGATACTGGAGCACCAGATGCATTCCTAATAGCGTCTCTGCTGCTAGCCTCATTATGGGCCTTATAGAGGAGACTGACGTAGAGCGTAAGTAACACTCTTATCCACTTTGCACACTGCTTCATGTCAAGGTATCTAATGTTAGTCCACACACCTCCACTCAAGCACCTGTGAACAGGATCTTGTGACACTGCATGTGTAGAGCAGAGTTATAATGCCCTGAATGCTTTTTCAGTATTAAACATGGCCTTGGATTTCATCTCCAGACAGTATGCATAAAGCAACACTGGTTACTTGTAGTGCATTTGGCTGCTGACCAAAACAGGCCTGCTATACATAGAGGTTAAGGCAGGGTGATGTAGTTGAATATATATCTCTGTATTTTTTCAGCCTTTGACAATATTCAATATATAGCTCAACATTTGTGTATTTCTTCTGAAAGTGGTTAAAATGTGTCTTTTTTTTTAAAATAGAGGAACTATAATTTTAGGTTTAGATTCAAAATTATGAATGTTCTGTAATTAAAAGCAAAACAGTAGAAAATAAGTTAAAATGTAATAAATAGTTATAGGAAACAGCGTGTACTACATTCATCACAATATATGTATGCTTCTTCATAATCCACAACCGTTGAAAGCATAAGTCTCTTATGCTCTGCATTCTGCATTTATTTAATCAATATTTCAATAAAAACCAAAAAATTGAGAAATGTTATTAGAATAAATTTTTTTTTTAATATAGTTTATCCTTGTGATGGCAAAGCTGAATTTCTCCATTACTCCAATCAAAGGTCGCACGGGCCTTCAGAAATCATCCTAATATACTTATTATGGAAATAGTTATTCTGCTTAATATTTTGTGGAAACTGTGATACACTTTTTTCAAGGTTCTTTGGTGGATAGAAAGTTAAAAAGAACAATATTTATTTGCAGTAGAATTGTTGATTAATCAGATTTCTTTTACATTATATATATATATATATATATATATATATATATATATTATACACACATGTCTATATTAATATCAAACTCTTTTATGAAGGAAACTTCATAAGTATAATTCATTAGTATAATTTTGCCAGGAAGAAAAGTAGAATTTATCACGTTATCTTGTGTAATGTAACTTCTTTGTTTATTTGCTGGTTTTTATTGTATTTGTTATACTTGTATTTTCTAAATTGTTTTTGCCATGAAAACAGCCTGATGCTGACATGACCTTAAATAAAAAAATATACTACTAGTATTACAACTTTATCAATATCACTTGTTGATACCAAAAGGGCATATTTAGGTGCAAAACAAAAGCACCTGTTTTTCATTTAAAATGGACTCCCCCATGAATCTACTGAACAGAGTCATGGGTTTCTCTTATCCCATTAGTGTCTTTCAACACTGTTCTTTAGGTTGGATCTGAAGCTAATTGCCCAATGAGTATGTTTAGGCAACTCGTTTACTCAGTGCGCTGTAGGTAGATTAGAATAATCTAATCAGATGGGTCTGTATGTGGAGATTAAGCGTGGTTAAAATGTCCAGATGTTGCAAAGTCTGTCTTAAAAGATTCTGCATTGCAGATCTTCCTCCTCTGTATTGTGAGGTTAGGAGCAGGAGTGAGTCATATGCATCAATCATGTCCTTAGTGCAGATCTTGTGACCGACTAGTGCACATCTCAGACAGAGTTAATTACACTAATCCCAATGATTAATTGGCCACCCACTCACTAAAGAGTTGTTTTTGAGAAGGCAAGAAACAGCAGTATCTAGTTTTAAAAGAATATGTTTGTGTAGGAGTGATCTGTCTGGATTCACCACATAGTCTGATATAGTTCTGAAACCAATAAAATTATTTTAGGTCAATGGATTTTGAGAAACAGACACCGTAACAAAACAGCAGGAAAGCTGTTCTTGTGTACATTGCTGTCCAAAAGTTTGGGGTCAGTAAGATTAAAAAAAAAAAAGATTAATACATTTAATCTGCAAGAATGCAGTCATTTTAAAAGTACATTTTAGGTAAAGACTTTGAAAATGTTACTAAGATTTCTATTTGAAGTAAATACTTTTGAACTTTTTATTCAGCAGGGAATCCTGCAAAAAATATCAGGTAGCACAACTCTTTTCAACATAGATAATAAGAAATATTTCTTGAGCAAATCTGAAGGATCTAGTGACATGGAAGATTGGAGAAAAGGCTTCTGAAAATTCAGTTTTGCAATCAGAGGATTAAATAGCTTAAATTACATGAATTAGATTTAAATTACATTTTAAATATGTATTAAAACAGAAATTCTGTACCAGTCAACATATCAGCAATTCATACCCATCGCATTCTGTGCATAAATTCATGTGTTTGTTTTATCCAATCAGAGGTGACCCTGGCTCTTTTGGATGCTGCCAATGACAGGGACCCAGTGGTGCAGGAACAGGTCAGGAAGTCCATCTTGACGCTGGGGAACCAGCAGCCTGATAAAGTCCTGTCCATGTGCCAGGATTACCTGCTCAAACATCCCAAGGTCAGCCGAAGAGTTTCCCTAAAACATCAGCATGTTTTGAGAAGGTTTTTCAAGGTTTTTGTGTACTTTCCCATAATGATTATTATGAAGATTATTGCTGAACATCATGGTTTTTACATGGCCTTTATGATATGAAAAGCATCAAATTTCAGAAGTCTCATTGCTGTAGATTTATATATGCTACCATTCAAAAGTTTGTTGCGAGTACATTTTGTTTACTTGAAGAAATGTATTCATTTACTCAGCAAGGATGCATTAAATTGATAAGAAATTACAATAAAGTTGTTTATAAATGATTTCTGTTTCCATAAATGTAACCAGCACAACCAATTTCAACATTGATAATAATAAGAAATACATCTTGAGTGCTATTTGCTTTGCCATCACAGGAATACATTTTATAATGTATTTAATTGAAAGAACAGTTTAAATTATAAAATTATTGTAATTAATAAATAGAATTTCAATGATTTAAACTGTATTTTAGATTGTAATATTTGGTAAGGAAATTGATGTCAACTGTTTTATACAATGTTATGCAAATAGACTAACAATGTCTGTGAATTAAGTAACTTTTTTTATGCTAGTCTGTTGTAAAAAATAATTTCTTAAGCAGATGTTTGTAATAGTTATTATGATATTCATGTGTACGTGACAGTATGTTGCTGAATGAGTTTGTTGACCAGCTATAAGAGGAAGCAGAAGCAGTGTTTCATCCCTTCATGCTAATGTCCTCAAGCACGTGTTGTTTCTAAAACATCTGTGTTGTAATTCAGCAAGTCATGTTAAATAGTTTCATGCTCTATTTTGTGTTATGCAAACATGTGATTCCTTTGTTTGCAGAATTTCCTTCCTAGAGGTCAAAATCGCCATTTCCCTAAACACAAAGGAAAATATAATTTGGTGCATGTTTTTTTTAAAAAGGAAACACATCAATCTCTTCTCTAATAAACCTCTTATCTGTAACCAGAGCTCTTCCTTTTATCGATTTGTAATGCGTAGTGTTCCAGGGGAAAGCCACTGCTCACAGACACAGACAAGATGTTTCTGTGTTTTTTGTCTCTGATTTGGCTAAAGTCTGTTTTAATAGTTGACCTACTTAATAAAATTTGAATAAAGGATGTACGAGCCTGTGATAAATGTCAAATTATGGTTAACATGTCTTTTATAGTTTATTTCTGTAGTACCTGTGCATGAGTTAACAGTTATTTTTGTACTCTGTAGCTTGTGGTAAGTCACAGAGTGGTGATCTTGCAAACCATTGAATTGGTGGTGAAGAGTAGGATCGATGACATCAGTTACCCCAAGATCAAGAGTGTCATACAGCTAGCATCAGATGAGATGACGAAATCAAAGGTAGGACAGCTGAAGTAGACTACTTTTCTGAAGATTGGGTTCAGTAAGATTAATACTTCATATTACAATTATTACCGAAGGATCATGTGACACCGAAGACTGGAGTAATGGCCATTCCAGGAATACATTCTAAATATATAGGGAAAAGGTTATGTTAAATGATAATAATATTTCACAATATTACTGTTTTCACTATAACATTGATTAAAATAAAGCAGACTTGGTGAGTTTATTAGACCTTTTTTTAAAATATAAAAAAGATCTGACCACAAATGTTTAAATAATTCTTTAAAAACTATAAAGAACAGTTTTTTTGAGTCTCTTGCTTTTAAATTACAGTTATGTGACATCTGGAGAAGTTTAGTAACACAAAGCATAGCTTTACTTAGTTGTTTATTGTTTGTGTATTTAATATACTACACAAATTATACAGTGATGATTTTTGTATTTAAACATGTACAGTAAAACAAATTGTCTGCTCTGTATAGGAGGTTGTCCCAGAATGGCAGCAAGCAGCTAGTAATATTCTGGTTGCTGTGGGAAACAAATATATTAACGACATCATGGAGGAGATTCTCGGCAAGTTCCAGCCAGGAGTTTTGCCTCACTTTTTTGTGGTCCAAACGCTAGCCAATCTCTCTGACTCAAACGGTACGTATCTTTAATCAGAACTCCTGAAATTTATTTAGAGGTTTCACTAGTTATGACTATTTTTTTTTTGACCTGATTTGATGTTTGACCTCTGCCCACAGTATACGGTATGGTGCCTTTTCTCAATGCTATAATGGGGACCATGTTACCCATGCTGGGCATGACCAAACAAGACAACATGAAGTGGGTCTTCTCATCCGGTAAGTTATATCTTGTAAATTTTCTGCATCAGCTAAATTAATGCATTTTAATAAATAAAGTCACTTATGGTCTCTTGGGCTTCCATTTATTTGATCAAATAATCTATTTTAATGTATTTTTAAATATAATTTATTCCTTCAATGGCAAACATGAATTTTCAGCAGCCATTAATTCAGTCTTCATTGTCACATGATCCTTCAGAAATCATTCTAATATGCTTATTTGGTTTTTT
Source organism: Enteromius mattozi (assembly GCA_032359235.1). Lineage (NCBI taxonomy): Eukaryota > Metazoa > Chordata > Actinopteri > Cypriniformes > Cyprinidae > Enteromius > Enteromius mattozi. Next base: position 13,248,598 of record JAUMHE010000068.1, on the reverse strand, counting down.
TTTCAGGATTCTTCTGTGAATAGATTAAAAGGGCATTTATTCAAAGTATAATTTTTTGTGACAATGTAAAACTTTTTTACTGTCACTTTTTATCATTGTAATAAATCATTGCAGAGTAATAATGTATTAAAAGATTTCTGTATATTGTCGTTTACTTGCCTGAAATGCTTTGATTAGTGTTAAATGTGTGTAGTGACATGGCTTCTCCTCTCTTAACGTTTCCTCTCAGCTCTCTGCCGCTTCAGCGAGAGCATTCTAGAATACCTGGCCAACCTGGACAAAGCTCCGGACCCAACTGTGCGTAAAGACACCTTCTCCAGTGAGATTTACTCGGCCTATGACATCCTGTTCAACAGCTGGATCCAAAGCAGAGAGTCCAAGGTACATTTAATGAGACGAAGCACACATCCAATTACAGCTAACTCACTTTGAGACTAAAGAAGCACATGAACATGGGCCAGCTGGGTTCAGTTCAGTTTTAAAAGCTTGTGAACTAGATCTTTTTCCTTTAGAGAGGTGGATTTCTTTGTAAATGCTAAAGATTGGATTGCATGTAGTCATTTTGCCTTTACACATTATATTATTGCAGCCAGAAAAGATTACAAATCATATGTTCTATTTAAAACACTTCTTGGTTACTAATCATTCAGGATTCAAAAATACTTTTTAAAAATGTATGTTTTTTTCTTTTTATTTCTCCTATCTATTTCAGTGTTTGTTTTCATTTGCTGTAGTGTGATGTGGATTCATGTATGTGTTCTCGTGTGTCATTCTGCAGCTGCGTCTGACTGTTGCAGAGGCTCTTGGGTCAATGAGTCACCTGATGGCACATGATAAACTGGAAGAACAGCTTCCCAAACTCCTTCCCACTATACTGAGCCTCTACAAGAAGAATTCAGAACACTACATCATCAGCAAGGTAAAGCCCTCCTTACCATTTTACAATTACAGGAAATGTTTGGTGGAAGTTAATAGGTCAACCAGTTATTCAATCCAAGTTTACATGCCTTTTCCCCCAGTCTGGGCTGTTTTCATATTGTGTTCAATGAAGACATGGAAATGTGTAATCATTTTTGCGTTATTTAAGCAGACTGCTGTGACTTTCATAGTCGGATCAGATTTTATAACCAATCTATGAGAAAATCCAGGACTCTGTACTGCCTAATGTAGTCAAATTCTGTTTGTGTTTGTTCAGAGCTTGTGTCAGGTCCTAGAGGCCTCTGTGAATATGGGCAGCAGAGTGCTGGAGACACAGATTGATGGTCTCTTAGTTGCACTGCACCAGCAGGTCAGTGTTTCTTCCATTCGCTCTTTATGTGCACCACTTTTTTTGTATTCATCGTAACTCATGATGACAAAGGCATTTTACAGACCTTTTCTAAATCCACTGCACAATATGTTGTAATCATGCTTTCAATTTGGTGGAACAGGTTTAAAGTTGCCTAACAGTGTTTCAATTTGTTGAAACAGGTTTTAAGTTGGCTAACAGCATTACACAGCCCAGGGTCATTTAACGGTTTAACATAGTAGGAATTAATCACAAAAAATCTGATTAGAACAGTTGCTTATTAACTAATGTTTATTTTAAACCATTCATTTAGCAGTTTCAGCATTTTTATTCAAATTACCTATTTCCTTTTGAAATTAACAGCTTCTTGCCTGTTTAATAAATGTTGATCATTTTCATTTAGATTAATTGATTACATTCATACCACATCACTGCTTTTTTTCCTTTGAAATTTCAGTTTTCTCAGATGCTGATTTGTTTTTCTGGACAGCTGTCAGTTACTAAACCAAATAAACCACATATATAACTTGTGTTTTTTAAAAAAAAAAAAACTAAAATTACTTATTTTGAGTTTTCAGTTCCTCATTGTCAGTGGATTTCATTTTTCCTTTCAGATATGCTCACCTATGGATTTTAGCAACCCCCCAACTGTGAAAAATCACAACGAGGTCCTGCGATGCTTTACAATTCTTGGTGGGTTTTGGTTAAACCCTTTTCTTAATTTTAAGGTGCAAATGTAAACATCTGATTGAAATCTATTTTCTGGACTAGCCATGTGGACATGAATGTTGTATTCTCAGTCAGCTGACTGCTGTAGCAGTGTCCTTGTCATGTGCTGATGGAGTCTGAGCTGAGATTAAGTTAAAGTGTCAGACCAGCAGGCTCCTCCAATCAGTGAGATATCATAGAGTTGTGTGCTCGGTGCTGATTTGAGGACCAGCTGGATCACTCTCGTCTTGCTTTTGTGTTTTATCAAGCAGATGCAAAGAGTCTTAAGTGTTTTCTGTGTGTGCATGTTAATTCACACATTCGTACACAGATTTTGGTGGTTCATTTATTGGCACAGAACACTGTCAAAGCCTTTATTGGTAACTGAGGGTAAACCTGACAAATTGCATTCATTTTCACTTCTATATTTTGCTGTTTTGGGCCCCAGCTAACACGTTCCCGGACCGTCTGATGGTGTTTGTTCTCCAGAGGTTGGAGAACAGCAATGAAAGGAACAGAATGGGCTCGCTGGCTGTTCTCAGACACCTCATCAACTCATCCAGTGAGTGTTAAACATTTAATCAAATACATCAATGATTTCTTTCTCAGCCAGACACTCTTATTCAGATTGTCATACTTGGCCATGAAAAAATCTGAACGTTTTGCTGCCATTGCCATTTAAAGACCTGTATTTTTAAAGCTCTGCTCTGTCTGTTCAAGCTTCCATCATGGAAACCAAGAGGCTCTTAATTTTAGCCAGCATCAGGCAACCTCTTGCTGACCACAGTAATAAGGTACATAAATATGTCTTGCATACATTTAGAAAATAAACTCCCTTAAAATACTTTTTTCACAATTTTACTGGTTTATTTAATTTGTCTACTAAAATGTCCAACAGTGAATGTACATACATCATAGTAGCATTTGACATTGGCTAAGTTTCCATTCAAACTTGTGCACAAAATTAGAATATGACATAAAACATTTGCAACTGTTTCCATCCCATGTGTTTAAAAAAAAACAAAATCATCGCTTTCTGGGAAACTGATGCAAAGTATCAGTTATATAAATGAAAGATGCTGCAACTGGGGAAGCCTGTGGCTCTTTATTCCTACATAATAAATGACTTGTGCAAGACGAAACGCAATAACAAAAGTTGTTCCGGTGCTAGATGTTTGTAAATGCAATTGTGTGAGACAAAAATGGGAGGTGATTACTAAATCATTTTGATGATGGAAAAATATGTGGATGGAAACATAGCTATTAACATTTACTCTGCAGTGTCATTGTCACCACATTTCAACTTATGAATTGTGTTTCGTAGAATTATGAGGTGTAAATTAATACTTTAATAAAATTCACACTTGCATAATTTGAAAATGACGCATTTTAAACATTTTTTTTCATAGTTTTCTTCATCACATATGTACACCTGGGTAATCAAGTACACAAATATATGGGTTTGTCATTTGGTGTTGGACAGTTTCAACAATTGCTTGAGACAATTGAAAATGACAGCTGTTACATTTTTGAACTAAAAAATTCATAATCCTTGCTGAATAAATATTTGTTTTTACTGTTGATTATTTTATTATTAAAATAGTTTTTGGTTAAAGTCAGACAAATGTAAACCGATAAAACACTTTTTTTGTATGTATTTTATGTTTTCATGTGTTTAAAAGTTTTATATGACATTCAACCTCTGGTACATATAAGTACCGAAAGTTATATAAATATGTGATCTTTTTTGCTTTTTTTTTTTTTCATTTAAAACTCTTACGGCTATGCTCAGAAAGGTTTTAATGCTATGTTTGCCTGTGCAGGTAAAGAAGAGAGTGGTTCAGGTGATCAGTGCAATGGCTCATCACGGTTACCTAGAGCTAGAGGGAGGAGACCTGCTTGTCCGTTTCATCATCCAGCACTGCGCTCTCCCAGACACTTACCATGTACAAACAACCTTTACCTAAACACATTCCTTATCTTACTCCCGATCAGAAGTCACATGACTGTAGCTGCAAATCAGCTTCCTGCTCGCTGATCTTATTTTAACTTCTCTCTAAGTTTCAAATCTCCTTGCTTGATTTCCCATGCATTGCATTGCAAGATTATAATCTATAGGTTGGATATCAATTCAGCAAGCTTTTTTAATTCAGTTCATACTCCATGTTGAGCAATATTTCAGTGCATACCTCAGATTTTAAATATTTACAATAGTTATTTAGCTTTGCACGGTTATTGGCTTTAGCCCAGCCCTAGTTATTCTTTGTGATACAATACAGCCAATAAATTGTTAATATTTACACAGAGAGGACAGCGACCTCAAGACCCAGAGGAAGTGACTAACGAGGCTCTGCGTAGTATGTGTGATAACACTTTGCATCTCTTCACTACCACAGTGGGCCGCCTGACCGATGTGAGTATAGAGATGAGAATAAACATGCATACACCTTACTCATCTTGATTCTTGAAGTCATGGTTTGTGCAGTGCTCACATTTGTTCTCTTTTATTCTGTTGTGCAGCAATATGATTGACCATGACTGCATGGCATTTATCAAGTGAACTTGAAGTTAAACCATGGTTTTGTCATACTATTCTTAGTTTAACCATGCTATTTGTAATAATGAATCCACCTAAAAAACATAGTTACCACACTTTTACTTTAATAAACCCATGGTTAATTTTTGTAAGGGTACTAGGGATAACATCAGTGTCTGTAGCGGTGACAGTCCTGCTGCCACTAAATCAGACACATGCACATCTGCAATGCGTCTTGTTATCTTAAAGACAACTCAATGAAACTCGTACATAGTGAGAGATGGGCTTTGCGGTCATTCAGCACAGTCCATCATCTTCACAGCCAAAGTCAGCAGCCCCAGCCAGGCACTGCCGCTTGTAAGAGAGAGTGTCTAGAGAAATATTAGATCTTTTTTTCCTGTGAGCTTCCCAACATCAACAGGAGGCCGTTGACAGGGATCTCTCCTCAGCAGACAGACGAAGACCGTTTATGTGCCGATGAGACTGTCTCCATTCCCTCCGCCAAAACGCATTCGAATGATAACCAGGAAAATGTCATGAGATGTACATATAGCCAGACTATATTTAGACTTTTGTTGTGTCTATCTTGTTAACATGTTGTTTTAAAGCATAACAGAGTTTAGTCTTTTAGGAGATTTACTGTGAATATGGATTTATTGTTTGCGGGATTTATTCAGTTTAAAACGAAAATGAAAGTTTCTTCATTACATTTAGGAGTAGTTCATATCTGTCTGTCTGTCTACACATAATACACACACGTTTATGAATATTTGTACAGACTGTACAGTATTTATTAATTATTAGTATAAGATCTCAAGGAAAATGTTAAACAAAATTAATTAAAATAAAACTAAAAGAAATAACTGTAAAAATTTTATATATAAAAACTTCACGTATAGTAAAAATGCAATAAAATTTTAATTATTCAGGTAAAATACTGTTACATTTAAATAAGGTTAATAAAGTGAATCAGGAAAAGCATCTTATAATTTAAAGTAAAAAAAAAAAAAAGATCACTTGTCATTTCCAGATTTCCTGTGTCACACTTCATATTTGATGGCTTTTATTCATTGAAATAACTGTGCTTCTTCCTTTTTTCTTATCAATAAATTAGGATTTTATGTTACAATTTACATTGTTTAACTAATGTTTATTGCGTTATTTTAGTGTAATAGTTGTCGGAGTGTCTATTTACTGTAAACTAAGTGCAAATAACCCACCTTGTTGGCCGAAGCTATTTATACTAACTTTGCCCCCAAACATGTGGTTAGGCTAGTCAAATAGAAAAAAGAAAAAATTTCAACTCGCATCAGAAAAGCATTTATTTTTAATAAAAATTCAGGAAATATTTAAAAAGTAGAAAAAAAAATAAAGTAAGGGTAGGGATGGCTTTTGTCCCAATAAGGTGGCATTTATTTAATAATTTTAATTTTAATTTGCACAGTGTAAATAGAATTGCTGTTTGCACTTAGTGTACATAGTACCTAATTGGTATTTACATTTAGTGTAAATAGCCTCTACACTTACTGCAAATAGCTGCTGACAATAATTGTGGCCCTGGTGGGAGGTATTAATATTTTGTCTTAAATTGACCAAGACTGCCTCTGTGTATCTCTTTGGTTCACTTCATATAATTACTGTACATCTGAAATGACGTTATTTTCTGTGTAGGTTCTGTGGCCGATGTTGCTCTGCTACCTGACCCCAAATCAGTACGCCAACGCTACTACTCCCTTGTGCAAGAGTTTAATTCTGCTGGCCAACAAGAAACGAACAGCACAAGAACCCAACTTCATCATCGACTTCCACGCACAAGGTGTGGACACACACACATGATGTCACTGATGAGCCTAGACTCAGACTAAGAGCTTTTCCACTGTCTGACCTAAAGACACCCTGGAATTGCACTTTCTGTCTTTTTGGCAGTGTGGCATATCCAGCAGCAGTTTTCAAACCTTTTTTTCCATTGTTGGCCTGAAACTAAATTGCACTTGCAGACGTTTTGTTTTCATTGCAAGTCGTTTGCTTTGCCTGTTGAGTCTGTTTCTAATTAGTCAAATGAAAAGTGGTATTTATCAACTGAATAAAGTTTTTGGGGCAGAGGCTAATTGTTTCTTACACTGGCAGTGATTAAATTGAACTCTAGTAGGACAAATAAGTCCCAGGTTCTGTGATTATTTATTCGTTAATTGTAATGCTTTTGGATCATGGGCTTCACTAATGGCTTACCCTTGTCTGCCCTCCCCCTCTCTCTGTCTTATTCTGTTTCTTCCTTCTTCCCGCAGGCTCTAGTCTTCCCTCACAATATATCCTGATGATAAGGCTTTTGGTAAGTGTCAAATTCCCACTGTTTTTTGTTCTCGGTTTCAACTGGGCAGTGAGTAAGGTAAATAACAGCTTACAAGAAAAAAATAAAAAGTTAAAAAAATAGCTTACAAGATACCAGTGCTTCTTTTATACACTAATGTTCAGAAATTTGAGGTTAGCAAGATTTCAATTGTAAAAACTAGGGATAATTGACGCAGAAATGTCATTTACTCACTCCCATGTCATTCTAAAGCCTGTATGAGATTATTTCTTATGCTTTACATAAAAGAAGATATTTTGAAGATTGCTGATAATAAAACGGTGGTAACTTTTGACTTCCATAATATTTTTCCTTACTATGGAAAGTCAGTGAGGACCAACAACATTTTGTTCTTGAAAATTCTTCAAAATATCTTCTTTTGTGTTTAAAATAAGAACAACATGCGAGTCCATTATGACAAAATATTCATTTTTGGGTGAAATCGGTAAAAAGTGACCATTTTTTGATCAAATAAATGCAATCTTGGTGACCATAAGAAAACCTTTAAAAAATCCTACTAACCTTGAACTATTTCTAAATGCATAATAATCCTAAACACATGTATTGGTTTTAAGTTCAGAGTATTAGTTGTTGTTTTTTATTTAGAGTTGTTTATTTTTCCTCCATTTGTTGAAGATACTTTTTTTTTTAATCTCCTCATACTCTTTTTGAATAATGATGTCATTTAGTCTATGCTTGGTGCATCCCCTTAAACATCTAAAATGAATGTAACATTTTCCTCAGGTGAATGCTGCATTCCCGTTTCGATGCAGGGGACATGGTGCTCCCTCTCTAAGTCTGCTCCAGGCTATCAGCCCTAACATTCACCCTAAAACCGAGTCTCTGTGGGAAAAAGAGGTTCCAAAGCTGGTCAATTATCTTGAAGGTTTGTTAAAATATACACAAGAGTGAAGTAGTGTGGATTAGGTGCAGAGCTTTTCTTCATCAGGCTACCAGAACACGCCACCTATTGGTCATAGCATCCATCTACACATCTCAAAACCGATTTTGGACATCAGCTCTGTTTAATTTAACCTGCTGTGAGATTTCAATGGAGTAGGTAAATTTACTGACATTAAAGGGCTTTTTACCTTATTTAGTCTAGTAACTAACACTTTACAGGTTCTCAAGACTCGCTCTGTCAGTTTTTAGTCGAACGAGAGCTCATCTGCTATGATGAGGTTTCAGTGAAACCTCTCATGTGTCTTCCAAAACCACAACCACCTGTCCTTAGAGACTCACAAAACAACCAGATGTTTCCAAGATGCAGCCAAAATCATTTTTAAATATGAAAAAACATATTTCACATTCAACAACACTTCCAAGATAGTTACACGGTATAGCTTTAAAAAGTCATTTTGGGTATCCTATTATCTTTGACTTTTTCCAGAGTGTGGTTCGAATGCATCTCTGACTGAAGTTTGTCTCTTATCTTTTAACCAGAATCAACAGAAGATTCTCTGGATAAAAAGAAATGGGAAGAAACTTTACTTCAGGTCTGTAGTAATATGTATGAATTAATAAATGGCTGTTAAAAATGCTATCGGGAAATCTATAGGAATAAATTATACTTATATCTATAAGAATAGGTTAAAGTTGACTAGAATGCAAACATCCTAATGATTAAAGTTGATGATGATTAATCAGACATTGCTTTCTGATTGTGATCAAGCTCCTGTCTAAAACTCTGGCAGCCATTGACGACAGCCAGTGGACTGGTCAGCTTGCAGTAGAGGCCACACGATACCTTCCTACCTACAACAATGCTCTGGAGGAGAAGGTTGGTTTAACAATCCCTATTATATTAACATTCTAAGTCTTATAGATTTAGTTCTTGTGATAAACTCTTTTTTTTATTTTTTTTTTACATTTTCTCAGAGTTTTTTGTATAGGTGTATCGGTGTGATTCTCCAGCAGTGCTATAATAAAGAGCTGGCCAGGAAACAGCTGCAAGAGATCTTGATCAGCACTCGTCACAATGATGCAATCGAAAGAACGGTATGCCACTGAGCTCTTAATAGTTTTCTTCTAACTTCTGAAGTAAGAGGCATAACTTCGCAGAGAGAGTTTACTGTGTTGACAGTCAAACAGCTTGCTGAAGCACAGCATGCTGACAGCACACTAAAACCTTCTCTGGGGAATTACGTCTCTTAATTCATCACTTTAACTACACTGCCACAAAAAATGTGAAGAAAAATCAAATATTACAAAGCTATTTAAATCTAGTTGCAAATTGACTTATGTGGAATATATTTCTCTTTCAGGAAATATAATGATTTAATTTTATTTAAGTAAACAGCAGCGTGTTCCAGGTGATTAAAAACGTACTCCTGGAAAATATGGTAGTCCATTGGTGGAGGGCCATTTTTGTCCATTCCTACACCCAAATTAAGTTCAATATTCTACTACCAAGTGTTGCAAGAGAAGCACGTATAACATAATTTCTAATCATACATTGGTACAATATATATTCAAATGTCCCACAGTTTGGATATCTGAGGTTGTTGCAGTTATTTAAAAGCCGCTAATTAAAAATAATGAAAGTAACAGTAAAATTGGTATGCAGGGTGTTGCCATGGGAATCGGGCTGTGTGCCAGCAGTCATCTCGATGGCACTCTGGAAAAACTGGAGGAGTTTGGGAAGTCTGATGCCTTCAGGAAAGCCTCAGGGATATTTGGTCTTCTCAAAGTAGGCCCATCTTAATTGTACTTCTCACATGATGCAAATGACCTTTTTTTTTTTTTACCATATTAGATTGTTAAAAACTGTAACATTTAATTTGGGTTTGAAATGATTGTTTTACCATGTTATATGTTTTCATAATAGGAATTGTAAAATTTAACCATGCACAGTGTTCCATTGAGCAAAGGTAAATAAAAATGTAAATTATTTAGAGACTATATCTTTACACATTTATCTTGTGTGTCATTCAGGATAAAAACGATGTTGATGTGGAGAAAATGAAGAGCACTCTTATTTTGTGTTATGGGTATGTGGCGTTGCACGCTCCAGAAGATAAGCTCCTCACTCGCATCGATAGTGACATTCTCCACAACATCTCCAAGAACTTTAACACCAAGGTAAAAAAAAAGCGGTATTATAAATTGATATTTCTAAATTCTAGTTCTTATTTACTTATTTCTCTAAAGTTTAAATTTAGTCAGTTGCCACATGTTAGTGTACTCTTAAAAGTTGATAAAAAATAACTTATCAGATTTACATGGATAGTCTAGACCAAAAATGGAACAAAAATATTGACGATTATTAACGAGGTTTTTATAAAAATGAAAAATTTCATGCCTTTGTAGACATTTTTATTATGTTAGATGAACAGCTCTTTATTTGATCAGAATTAATACATTAATCATTTCCCATTGTTTGTTGTAGCAGTGAGGCACAAAATAGAAAAATGTGCTACTGCTGTGAGGTGTTTTGCCAAACAAGTCCTTTGAATGTCCTAGTATATTGTTGACAGGATTCAGTTGGTTGCATTTGAGGCTGCAGTTGTGACAGTTTGATCTAAATGATTTTTAACGACAAGGATCATTAATTCTCTTTGAGTGCTGAATCATACCTCATCAATATTCATAATGTAATTGTGCATTTTAAAATAATTTCACTGTTAGGGAACCATGTAACTCATTTTGTGTTAACATCCTGCGGTTCAATTTGAATATCAAAGTTGAGTTGCTTTTGGTCTTTGTTGGGATTTTTTGAGAATTTTTCCTATACTGAGATGTTATATAGAGACAGCAGACAAAAGGCATTTAGATTTATATCTCAATATACAAACAATATCTAACGGGTCACTTAATTCATCATTCTTGTAGTCCATTCTGTTGTTAAATAAAAAGAATTGTCTTTTAATGTTTGTGAATTACATTGCATCATTACTTTGTTGCACAGGTTCTGGGAATTAAAGTAGAGACCAAGGTACCGTGAAGGAAAGCGATCACAAGGACCTTCTCTCACCTCTGACCTTTAAACTTTAACTCACTTTCTCTTCAGTCTTGATGCTGCAATCAAAATCTTTACAGTATAACCTTTTGAGCTTCTCAAAAAAGTTCATAAACCACTCAGCTGTCTCTTTATGACCCTGAGAGGGTTTTTAAAAGCATTTATTAACTCTTCCTTTTTATTTTGGATCTTTTTAAAAGGTCTATTGTTATATTAATATATATACGAGTTTAAAATAAAGATGGCATTATAAACTTGCTTTACACTAGTAAGTAAAAGTCCAATGTTTTTTGAGAAGGTCAAAAAGTGCTCACTAACCTGATAACCTTTGCCTTACTAAAGCGTCACAGTGTCTTGATTTTCTGGCTTTTGTGGATTTTAGGTGGCTTGATTCATCAACTCAACTCTTTTTATTCTATTGAATCACAATTATATTGTCACAGATTGTGATTTTCATCTCTTATATTCATACTCTGTTTAGAGTACAAGTAAGTAAGGTCAAACATGTAAATGAATTTATAATGAGCATGCTGAGTGCAGCTGTGACCATGAAATACTTTTCTAATTCCAGGTCTTGATTTGCCTGTGCTGTTTGATTGACATTTGCATTTCATTGTTTCATTGTGCATAGTTTGAGTGTGTGTTTGCATCTCTTTCTATGTGTTTGTGTCTGTTTATTGGCACATCATAGGACCTGACTATGAAGCTCAGTCTCATTCATAGTGTCGGACTCATTGCCAAGGCCATCAGCAAAAGTGTTCGTAAACAGGGCTTCGTGTTCTCCCGCAAACAAGAGTTGATGGGCGTTATGATGGTGAGAGGTTTGATATGAAGATCATTCGGTTTTTATTACACTGTATGTATGTTTTCAATGCAAGAAATTATTCTTCCATAATGAAATGCAGGTTTATTTGCCATTTATGTCTTCTATTTACCTGCAGGATTTCATAAAAGTTGAACCAACAGATGTCATGCGGACCCCTGTTCGCTATCTTGTATTGACCACATGTGCCAATCTCATGTATCCTACTATTTTAAATCTTTCTTGTGTTCACTTCTGTTCGTTCGTTTTTTAATTTGTGGACATATGCATGTTTGTCCATTGCAATACAGTGCACTCTGTTAAGAACTTGACTCAAACCTTCAGAAACTTAGATCCCCCTTTAACAGAAAATGAAAACTTTGACTTGTTAAAAACATGTTTGAATGGAGTTTATGGGCTTCCTAGTGTGGACACTCCAGACAAGGCTAAAGATGAAGAAGCTCTGCATCCACAGCAAAGAGAGGTCAGAATAAAATATGCATGTATCTACACGTGCCTGGGAACATCAGTACTCTCTCCTGCATGCTTTAAACATAAAGTGTGTTCTTCACTGCAATGCGTTTTCCCTCAGGTCTTATATTCAGATACTTTTAATGCTCTTCATGAATTGCTGAGAAATATGCTAGCCAGAGACTTGAGTCCTGATGGTCTGCAGTCTGTGTTCAAGGTAAAGAAGAAACTATAAATGTTACTTGCCATTTTGCAGTCTCTTTGTCTGAGCCCAATTTATTGAGTGCTTTTGCCTTTCACAGCATATAGAAAGCTGGCTGAGCTCAGGACAAGACCATGAGCGGGAGAGGGCAGTAAAGACCACAGCAGAGTTACTGCAGTTCTACTTAGATAATCTCAGTGTGAAGGTAAGGGGCACCATTGATGCTTATGTGTGTGTATGTTTTGTACACGTCTATAAAATCCATAATGCAGTAATATTCTTCTGCACTGCATAAAATGCTTTTCAAGCCTAGATTTTTTGTCTCGTTTCCAGCCAAAATATCTAAAAATTCTTAATTCAAACAATCACTTAATTTTGACTTGCTTTCTTGAAAACAAGATAAGTTTTTTTTTTTTTTTCTTCTTTTGTCTAGAAAATCCTTCTTGATTTAAAAATGTTTAGATATTTTGGCTGGAAACAAGACAAAAATCTATGCTAGAAAAGCATTTATTTGCAGTGTAACGGTGTTCTTTTGAAGGGTTATGTGTTACAGTGTTTAGCTACTCATATTATTTTTGAATATTAAGCAGGGTTTTGTTTGTAGAAATTAATTTGATTATACTATTAATTAAAAGATATAGTTATAGATTATAGATATTTAGTTATATTAAACAATCATTAAAGTAATTATGACTATTTAAAGTAATTTAGCATTTAAATTTGGCATTTAAAGTGTTACTTTCTTAGTTAAAAAAAGTCTTCTGGTTATTTGTAGATTGTTACTACAAAATGCTGTATCTAAAGAATGTAAAGAATTTGTCTAGGCTGATTCACAAAGCGTTCACTTTCAACATCTATTATTTTATTCTGCCCATGCTGAAATGTTAAGTAGGATCATTTATTTTGCTCTTCCTAAAAGACGTTTTGGTTTCCTCAAGGCACTGATTAATGAAATATGTGCTTTGGGAAATAAATGTAGTTAAAATCTTATTAGATCTCAAGCTCTGTGCTAATGAATCTTTCTATTTCATTCTTTCTCTCTGTCTAGAATCTAGTGACATTCCATAATCTGGGAGCTCTTGTGGGGCGTCTGGCTCCACGGTGCACAGACCCAAACCCTGAGGTGCGACGGGCAGCCATCGACTGCGTCTATAGACTGATGTACATTCAGCTGCTCTATGAAGGTACTGCTCAGTTTTTCAAAGCACAGCTCAGTTTGGTCTAACCCAGGGTGAGCTTCGGATTCACAGTTTGTCAATATGAAATTGTTTACTGTGTTATGTCATGCTGAAATACTTCCATTTTCAGGCTTTTCACCGGACTACAAGGATGATTCAGTTGAGGGTCTGTTAGATGTTCGCGAGAAGCTAAGCAATCCTGACCATTCGGTCTTGTATAAAACCTGCTCTGAGCTGACTAAGGTTAATTGTCCCGATGTCTCCTAAAATATTGATACTTCCAAAAAAAAAAAAAAAACTCTAGCTTGCTTTTTGAAAATGAAACTGAGTCTCTCTTGACCCCCTGTGTCTTGTGCTTTAGATCATCAGTAAGCGTTTGCCCCAGCAGCAGTTGAGCACCCTGTTGTTTATGCTGTATGATGGTTTGGTGGACTCTCAGTCCAACTGTTCCAGAGCATCCAGCGTGATCCTTAACACCTTGCTGAAGAACAGAGGTGCTGCCCTGCAGGATCTGGTACAGTATACCTTCATCAGATGAAAATAATTTTTTTTTTTGTAAACATTCTTACACAATCATGTTATATTGGAGCTTTAGCTTTGGAGCTTTTTTTTGTCACCTCTTGTTTGTATGATCCTTTTTATTTATTTATTTGTTGCAAAATATACGTATTCTGCTACAAGCATTTACATTCAATAAGTATTAAAAAATTCAATACTTTTCAAATGTTTGGGGTCATAAAGATTTTTTTTTTTTTTAGTCTCTAATGCTCAACAAGGCTGCATTTATTTAACTCAGTGCAACATGACCCTTCAGTCATTGCTTAATTTCTTTGTGGATTTCTTTGATTTAGGATTCTTTATTGGAGTTTTAGTAAATAAAGAGTTGCATTTCAATTTGTAATTTAACTGCTTGAACCTACTGTATTAGTAGCGTGTATTTTAGAGAACTAGTTTATAGGTAGTATCTCCAACATTTCCAAAATCCCTTCCACTGTCATGTGCACAAGTGCTCCCTTAAGTTCATGCTCCTATTTTCATGTTCAATGAAACTGTAATTATTTTCTATCCGGTCAGTTTTTATTTTTTTGTATCTCGACACTCTGTCAGGTGCCAGAGATGCTTGAGGTGTTACACAACCGGCTGCAGGTGATTGGTGAAGAGCAGGTAAAGGTGGCCATCGGTCAGTCCATCCTCATCCTCGCTACACAGCATCTGCAGACAGTGGTCAACACACTCGTTGCCTACCCACTACCATACGACAGGTGATTACTGTATGTGTTGTTTATGTGAAGGCATTCATTGTCTGCCATGTGCTCCATGATGCTCAAGCATAATAATGATGTGCTTATGTTTGTGTCATTGTGTGTTTTCTCCAGCTGGAGCTGTGAGATGTGGATAGCTTTAGGAGCAGACAGCACTCTGGCCCTGCAAATCATGGAGATGATTATCGAGAAGCTGAATGTTATGGTTCCCTATGTAGATAAGAAAGAGTCCATGATGAGACCCGGTTTGACCAAAGTTGCAACAAGCCAACCACTGGCTGTAAGTGTATATATATATGTTTGTTTTGTATTATTTAAGTATTAACGCCTCATCCTAACTAGTCACAATGTGTCAATTATGCAGTGTAAAATAATTTTTCTGTAATGAAGGAGAGAAGCTGCATGAAGCAACAAAATCACAACAAATAACACCAGATTTGAAACAGAATGCTTCAAATGCAGCTTTGAGAAGCAGGGTGTAGAGATTTTACTGTGAGCGGGACTTCCCATTAAAACACATCAAAAATAGAAAGCATGTGTTTTTGCAAAATGTCTTGACACACGATGCCATGACTTTCACAGCTTGTTAAAACATATGCTAGAAAATGGCTAGATGTTACATTAGTGAGGAAATGGTTTAAACCTTTTTTGTTCCATATTCATTTTTTAATGCCATGTTAAGTGGCTTACATTACTTTTAATTTTTTTGAGTTGTTAGATTTTGCAAGAAATCTCTTGTGCTCACCAAGACTGCATTTATTTGATCAAAAATACGTTAAAACAGTAATATTGTGCAATATTGTTGCAATTATTGCAATGCAAATGCATTTTCTATTTTGAATTTATTCATATGTTGGGAAAAATATGCTGGCAGCTGAATTTTCATCATCATTCATTCATCATCATCACATGATCCTTCAGAAATCATTTTGATAAGTTGATTTGGTGCTCTAACCATGTTTCTAAACATGTATTTACTTTTATTTTGATCCTTTTTAATGTATCTATGCTGAATAACAGGATTCAATTCCAAAAGAAAAAAAAAAATCAGATCCAGTGTTGCATTTCCCATGGAATTGGGCTATTAACACTGTTGCCTCTGGTTGTTTGTTTTTGGGTTTTTTTTACTGGGGAAACGCTATGTGGGCTAGTTTTGAGTAGCAATTGGCTTGGTTTTGTTGTGAAAACCTGGCAACCCTGGTCATATCCCAAACTGTTTTGATCTCTAGTTAGTCGTTTTCCTTTATAATGCCATGTTTTGTAGATGACCTGTGCCCTGCGCGAGATGATGCTGAATGGCCAATCAGCTGATGCCGTGGCGCATCTGTTTCCAAAACTCTTCAGTGCTCTTCTGGTGCGCTTGGGCTCCAGCGTGGGAGTTCAGCTACCTAAAGATCTCAACAGCAACAGCATCATTTCAGACCGCAAAAATACAAACAAAATTAACATGGCCAATTTTGATGTGTGCGGGTGAGTGGCATAAATATGGAATTTAGAATAATTTAGATAACTCTAATAATCTTTTTTTTTATGATTTGTGTTTTTTTTTTTTTTATTAAAGGGATAGTTCACCCAAAAATTTTGTCATCATTTACTCACCCTCAAGTAGTTCCAAACCTGTATGAATTTTTTGTTCTGCTTGGTCACCGTTGACTTCCATAGTATTTTTTTCCTACTGTGGGAGTCAATGGAGACCCAAAACAATCTGGTTACAATTTTTCTTCAAAATATCTTCCTTTGTGTTCGGCAGAACAAGGAAATTCATACAGGTTTGGAACTACTTGAGGGTGAGTAAATGATGACAGAATTCCTTTCATGATTCGTTCTGGCTATGTGCTGATTAGTCAAATCAATCACTGATAAAGTTACATTTTGGGTCAAATGGTGAATTTAAATGTAGCTACTCGTATAAACTGAGAGTTGATAAGACATGTGTTTCTCTTTGCTGTGTGCTCAGGGTGGCAGTGGAGGCCCTGCGGATCCTGCTGGGTCGAGCTCAGCTGGACGCTGTCGTGAAACCATTAGATCAGGAGGGAGCTTGGGACAAGATGAAGGACCCGCAGCAGCACACAACAGGAGTCACTCTGCTCTCCAGGTACACACACACCTGTCCTCTGTCATCTTCAAGTTCTTTTGGACTGTTTGTTGCAAACTTTTCTTTTTTGTTAAAGGAGATGTGTATGGCAGTAGAATTGTTCTTAAAGACTCATGAAGTGTGTTTTTATTGCAATAATCTGAGAGCACTATGCATCAGTTTCAAGCTGTCGTAAATGCACATGGTCTCATGCAGTGTGTTTGTGGAAATTGTACGTATAAAAGTACGAGTTTGGAGCTAACATGCTGCTTTCTATCAGATTGTGTTAAAATTAAGTCTGATCTTCCACAATACTTGTTATAAGAAGTTATTCTTTCTAACAGAGCAATGGCAAAGCATGCTGGTCCAAGACTCCCTGCAATTGTGGAAAGTCTGTGTCCTTCTCTCTGTAATATTTATGAGTGCCAGAGGATCACAGTCACAGCGTTCTTCTCTGAGGTAAGAAATAGAAATATTTAGAAATAGAAATAGTTCAAAGTTCATTGACAGCGAATTACAAAAGACGAGTTATTTTTGTAAAAGCACAGGTTGTTCATTTTTTTAATTTTTTAATAAAAGTGACATTGTTCAAATATTCAAATATTCATGTTATATATTTTAATTTAGCAAGGATGCAATTAATTCAAAAGAAACAAAATACATTTATAATGTCACAAAATATATCTATTTCAAATAAATTAGGTTCTTTTAAACTTTATATTCCTCAGAGAATCCTCAAATTTGCAATGTGTAAAACAATTAATGATAACATAATAAGTTTAGTTTAATTTAATTTCTAGATTATAATAATGGCAACCTAAATTTACAATTGATAACCAAAAGCTTTGGCATGTTGTCGTATCTTCACTTCTTACAAGTCCAATATTGATTGAATTCAACACTACTGGGTGTATGTTAATATTAATATTTTCCAAGATGATGTTAGATCAGAAACCATGCAACAGGTCTTTGCAACAGGTCTTCTTTTTTTTTTTATTTATTTTTTTTTTTTACAGAAACCTTTTCACCCCTGTTTTAATGTGTACTAATAGCTGTTGTAAATTAGACCTCAAGATTTATTTGTTTATTCCTCCAAGCTGCTGAACCACCACGTAGTGACTGAACTGATGATTTTGGACATGCTGATGAACAACATGATGGAAAGAATAACTGACACCTGTGGTACTGTTCGCATGCTGGCGGTCCGAGGCCTGGGGAACATTGCTGTGGGTTCACCTGAAAAGGTATAGACGCTCCACTGGACATCTGAAAACTCTCACTGGATGAAGAGTCTAATTGATTTTTGTTAGGCAGTGGTTCTTG
The DNA here is from genome assembly GCA_032359235.1 of Enteromius mattozi. Lineage (NCBI taxonomy): Eukaryota > Metazoa > Chordata > Actinopteri > Cypriniformes > Cyprinidae > Enteromius > Enteromius mattozi. Next base: position 13,230,449 of record JAUMHE010000068.1, on the reverse strand, counting down.
GCAAGAGTGTGAGACACATTGCAACTTGTTTATGCAGCAATCAGTAAAGATGTGTGCAGAAAATTGTCTGTATTCTGAAATTCTGCCTAAAAGTTCCTCCTGTTGTGTTTGCTTAAGACACCTTGCACAAGATGCCTGTTATTATCCTTTGCGTTTTAGGTCTTCTCTCTGTAGTTAAGTTTTGTCATTACTTATAACAGTATTGCAATAAAAGCAGTCAGTTCAGCATGTAATTTATATGTTGCTCTATGCTAATCTCACTGCCTCTGTTCCTATATAGGTAAATAAATATGCAAAGGAGCTTTTAGCAGCCATGAGTTCAGGTATGGAAGAGAAGGACGATCCAGGGAAACTTATCACACTGGAGGCCATGTCTGGAATGTCCAAGATATTGCTTTACCTGGACCAAAAGAACGTCCATCTGCTTGTGGTTTACATTTTCATGAAGATTAAACCCTTTCTAGAGAATGTGAGTGTCTTGAGAGAAGACAAAATGTTTAAATCGCAATTAGAATGCAAATATTTCCAGCTATTTATGCTACTTCTTTTAAGATAATCTTATATATAAGAAAAAAAATAGTGTATTTTTTTGTTGTATGGCTTTACTTAAAGATACAGTGTTATGTTCTGTCAGGAGAACGATGAGATCCGATGTGCTTCCATCATGCTCTTGGGGAACCTGTCGAAGTTTGGCTTGGGCGAGCCTGTTTTTAAAGACCAGATCCACAATGTTCTTGTCAGCCTGCTGTTGCATCTCAGTGATCCCAACCCTCAAGTGGTCAAGGTCAAAGATTAGTCTGCACACACTCTTTCTTTTTGTTATAATGGCTATAAATGTTGAAAGTTAGTTACAAGAATAATGCAAAATGTAATAATAATAATAATATTACTTTAAGAGTAATATCTAAGTGCAGAAGTACAATACTTGTTGGTTTGAATTTTGTATGTATCTGTTTGTTCTCCTAGGCATGCAAGTACGCCATGCGCATATGTGCTCCAGTCATAGGTTCAGAACAGATCTCTGCCATGTTCCAGAAACATCTTCTTGAGGAGAAGGGTCTGCATTATGGAGAGTTCATCAATGACCTCACCAAATACTTAGTACGGAGCAAAAGCTTTCTTTATTATAAAAACATGCATTGAGTGTGCTTCTGAGCTCAAAGATTCCCTTTTATAGGGAATATCATAAGCACTGCTCTGTTGCATTTACATGAATCTTTTTTTAATAATCAATGTTTTTACTGTTCCAAGCAGTTTTAGTTTATAAAACGGAAACTAAAAGACAATTAATTTTTCACTGATTAAATGGTTCACCCATATATTAAATACTGATTTCTCCAACCATTTGATTAAGAGGAAATAATGAAAAATGTGTTTTGTCAAAGATCCAGGATTTTCCCGGCATGCTGAATTTCTACCACATCACAGTCATTCAGTTCTTTAAGAGTAACTGGGCTGAGATCAGAGCCAGTGCTGCCATGTTTATTGGTAAAAAGAATCTATCTAGTATTTATGCATTTTTCCTACTGTTATTTTGTGCTAGTTTTATAACCACTTCTTGTGTATGTGTGAATGTTTAGGGTTTTTGCTTGGGAACCTTCCTGATGAGCATTTCTCCCATATGAATATGGGGTCAGTGACCAAGGGTAGGTACCGCAGTTCTCTAATAATATCTGCAGTCAAGCAATATATTTAAAGAAGGACAGCGCCTCCTTGTTATTCTGCTACATTTGCTGTTTCGTGGCACCTAAGGAAACTATTATTTTTGCTTCTATTTTAATGGAGACTTGTCTGGTAAAATACAATGTAGATATTGCTGTCGTAACTCTATCACATAAATGCACCCTGCGCTTGTTTGCTTTACTTCACTTATATTTTCAATTTGTTTACTTTGATTCTTTCTATGATCCATGTCCTTTTTTTCTGTCCTCTCCTCAGGTTTGGTGATGCTGCTGCAGGATCCAGATCCTAACGTGCGAGTGAAAGCAGCCGAAGCCATGGGTCATTTTCACTGATGTTACCTTCACTCTGCAGCCAATCAGATTAGTCTTTGATTTTAAGTTTGTTGCTTTGAATAAGGAGGAAGCATTGAATTGTTGTTCTATAATAAGCCTTGAAAGGTTTTTATTATTGACCAAAGACTGTGCACTAGTTCTGTAAGAAAAGAGAAGAATAAAAAGGAGAAGACATTTATTGACGTTACAGCACTTTTAAGTACTCTCAGATATACGGTTTGTGATTCCTAGCCCAGGTTTTTCACCTGCGGTGGTTTTTAATGTGAGGTACGTACCTGCAAGCCCTTTAAAAATGAGACTTAAAAAGCTGATATCACCTGCTTGACCATTCCTCTGACGTGCTATATGCATATCACCACTTTAAAACATTAAATCATTAAAAATGTATGTGGGATAAATCAATATGTTTTAACTTACATCAACACTGCAAGGTTTTTCTGGTAATAAAATCAGATGCACGGCTCGGTTAAGAGTTTAATCCTATAAAAAAAGCAGACGGTTGAGTCATATTGACCACCATAAACCTTCAGCAACAAATCGCCCTAATAGGGATGTGTGTTAGCATAAGCTGCTAAGCCGTTATCTCCTGTACTGAAAACCACAATCAAAAATGATATTTAAATAAGCATTTAAAGTGTTTTTGCTGTGACTTCTGTGGTTCTGATTGTATCTCATGCACTACAGTGGAACAAACTCAATCGTGCTTCCTTCTCGACAAAGTCCTAAAAGTAGACAAAAACAGTGCCAAAACAGATTTATAAAAGATGAATTGTACTAGATGTTAAAAGATGTTTCATACTCGTTTTGTGAAAATTGTGTGTAGCTGAAACACCAGTGCTGGCCTTTCTATGGCACTTGTCTTGTTCCGTTTTGTAAATTGTATCTGTGAAATGGATGTTAATTCACAAGTCTGGCCACTATTTCAGAGTTTGAGCATGAAGAGTATTGAATGAATTAGTCAATTCATGATATTTCATCTTAATAAACTGGACAAAAGTGGTGATGGAAAGGTAAACCAACTACCTTTACATTTAAATTAGGACCTGTACAGTGTCCTTTACAGTAGTTGAACATATATACAAGTAAATCAGAATCAGAGATACTACAAAATCATAAATGAAACAGTTGATGTAGTGGGTCTCTATGTAAATGGCCTTACAAAGTATTCATTCCTTCAGCTTTTTAATATTTAATGAATCTTGGCATTAAAGAATTAGGGAGCAAACTCCCAGTGAGAAATAGTGAAATATCATTATGTTGTGTCTTGGTATATACACTACCATACAAAGGTTTGGGGTCATTAGGTTGTTTTTTATTATCATTATTTTAAAAGAAAATAACTCTTTTATTTAACAGAGATGCAATAATTATATCGAAATAGAAAATAGTTATTTTAAATTGCAAAAATATTTCATAACATTGCTGTTTTTGGTTACAGCGCCTCAAGAATACAAAATTTTTCCCACAAAACATTAAAACAATCTCACCGACCCTAAACGTTTGAACATAATAGGCCTATCTATAAATTGCTTTCTGCAAAACACTGGATCCAGTTGGCAGTATAAAGAAGAGCTGAAGCTCTGGGTTTAGAAAAACTACATTACAACTCCTTTGTTGCTCAGGGTGTTGAATATGTATTAGCACAAGTCAATCAAATTAAAATGTTTACTAAGGACACAGACCATTAATCTAAATACTTTAGAATTTAGCAATTAGTGGCGGTTATTCCGTTTGGTCAGGAACCCAGTGTGATAATGATATTGGAATTCATTCCTGGATAAGTCACAGAAAGATTGTGTTTGTGTCTAGGATGGATTTCAGAGCAATCAAACTGCCACTGAAGGTTTCTGCTGGGCGATCATGGTATTGGGCATGGTGTCATGTTAGCATCTTCTCATTAATTTGTTTTTGTATGTATTTTGTTTTCTTTTTCAACAAAATTGTTTTGTATCATGTAATAGAGGTGATCCCTGGATGATGGAGGTGAGAATATGTACAACTGAATCATTAAAGTGATTATACATGACAACCTGGAAATGTCATGTTGGTTTAATTGATAAGTTCTGAAAATTATATAAAAATTGCACTAAAATATAATTTTTTTAATATCTACATCTATCTATTAAATAAATAAATAGTCAACACTCAAATAGATACATACCAAACTTTCAAATGTACTAATATTTAGGCCTGTAGCTTTAAAATAACAAAGCGTACCATTTAGGAGTAAATGATTAGGAACAATGATTGACTTTTTAGCTTTTGTATAATATACAAATTCACAACCTTTTATGAGGGTTTTTAAACGTTACGTTTTAAACGAGACTGAAGGATAGACACTCAAGTGTCTCTTAATTTTCAATAATGTTCAAAAGTTATGGAGTTCTTGTCTCCACTGAACACACAATACTTTTATCCCTATCCACCGTGAAGTCTATAGAGGGTAGCTAAATTATGATTTTAATATTTCATTGTTTGACAAAGAAATAAGACACCTTTACCGTATTGACTTTTTTCACAATAAGCTATAGCACATCCTTGTGAATGTTGTAGTGCCTTGGACAAAATACCATGGTATTCCTTAAGTAAAGTAGTATTAACTCATATAAAAGTATCATGATGTTATCGTCGTTTACGGTATCAACAGCACTTTCTGTAATGTGGAACTGCGTATTTCAATTGCAGAGTTAGCCACTAGAGGCCGCCACAATGTGTCTTAAAGAAGCCCCTTGACACTTCCAGCATTAAAAGCTGACTAACAACATAAATGACCGGCCTAACTGAATGAGATTGCTCATCCAACAATAATTCTACTGGACCAAAAGGTCAAAGCTACCTTGATTAGATTCTGATTTTCAAAATCACATTACATTTGCAGGCAAATAGAAAGGCCTTTTAATCCTTAATGAAGGTGTTTGAAAGATTAGAGGCAGGACTACATGAGATTGTGACTGTGGACACGTGGTGTGTACCTGAGGGTAATTTTCTCTGTTGGATGCGCTGGCCGTCTTTCTCCCTAATCAAGCTGATCTTGCCTTTCGGCTCACGTCTATTGACTCTCTCCACCTATTCTGCCGGCTATAGCGGCAAGATTAGCCTTCATTTGTTTGCAGTTTGATAACGTTTTCATTGTGCACATCCCTCAAAATTTAAAAATAGGCAAAAAATGGGGAAGGGTTTGTGTGTGTGTCTGTGTGAGAGAGAAAGAACTGGAGCACATGGGATGCTTGAACTTTTAAAGCATTCTCTCCTCATCTTATGTGCCTGATGATTCAGGTTGTGAATAACTCTATTCTGTTATTAATTCAGTTCCTTTCATCATAGCAATTTTTATGACAGGGCCTTCTGCATTAAAAACAAGCTCAAGCATCAGAAAGCTCCTCAAGGCTTCATTTAAATCTGTGAGAGGAGCCAAGTTCTGATGTTCGGCTGATATAATCAGCACATGCTGTACTGTATTCCTGCAGTTTACCTGAAGAACTGAGCGTTACACTGCACAATGTATGTAATATTTAATAATATCATTTATAAATGGCTCAGAGCTCTTGAGTGCGCCGATTCCGGCCTTATAAATAGTAATCTTCTGAAATTTCTTTGTACCCACAGAGCAAAAATGAGAGTACATGCTGTTTATTTACTTTTTATCGACCCTATTTTCAGAATAATTTTCCAAATGTTATTTTCTGTCAGTATTACTTTACAGAGGCCAGGTTGTTTATTCTATACAAACGCTCCGGTTTCTGCACAGTAATGATTTCCGCACACTTTCAAGGGAAAGTTTCTATCTCCCGCTCATTCCCTCTCTCTATCCATCCTTCTGGCTCTCCCTCACCCTTTCTCCGAAATTACACTCATTCATTCCCCTGTGTCAGGGCAGGAGAGAGAGACAGCGAGTGCGTATCTGCAGTTGACCTGGCTCTTTGAGAACATATGGATCTAATCTAAGACTCGATTGCTTGGCTCACATGTGATAGTGCCCATCAATTCATACCCTGTGATGCAATGGGAGAAAATCCTTCCAGAGTTCTGAGGGTATTATATTTCAGTGCGGATGATGCCGCAGCAGACCAGGGCAAAATAGATTGTGGCCTCATGGATGTTAAAACTTTTTATAAATGTAATGCTACATTAGCTGCTGCTTTTTTATGGATTATCGCCCTGGAGTTTAGGTAGATGTTTTGTTTAAACAGTAACCCACAGTAAGTGAAGTTTTATTTTTTGATGACTTGATCCAAGCCTGTTGCATAAATTCACAACCCTAGGCCAAATAACATGGATTTACATCAACTGATGTTTTTTTTTGGGGGGGGGGAGTTGTGAGAGAACAAAATATCTATAAAGAGGTTAAACTACATTGTGGGTTAAATTTATTCCACCATCAGACTAACCACAGTGATATTGATTAGGATTTTTAATGCCTTTGCAGTTGATCTATCACAACATCTATTATTAATATGTGTACTGTACACATTATTTTAGGCAACACTCAGTTTTATAGAAAGTCTACAAAACATAAACCTCTCTATTCAGCCAACATGATTAAAAATAAAGGTACCAGAAGGGTATTTTTCCTCAGTGATACAATAGAAAAAAAACACATGTACTGTTCCCTAAAAAAAGCTTTCAGTGAAAAGATTTTAAAAGAACCGTTTTTACTCAGTTTGAAGAACATTTTAATAATATGAAGAAACATTTCCCACTATCTAAAGATTCCATAGATATTAAAAGGTCTTCATGGAGCCACAGGTGCCAATAATGAAATTTTATATTAAGAATGAAGAAAAAATCCTCAGATCTCAGTGAGGCAGTTTTGCATTTTAATAAACCTGACCCATCTGTACTGGCCATTATTTGGTTAATAATGCTCCTTTTTTAATGAGGAATCACTACTGTTAATAGAGTCTTAATTAACCAGAAATCTCTCACTCCTTTAGACTAATTAAACAACATTTGATCTGTTTTATCAGAAGGACTCTTAAATTGTTTTCAGTAGTTGAAGAGGACAAACGTCCTTCAGGGAGAGAGGAGAATTATTTTGTCAAGAGGACATTCAGAGAATTACTCTGCCTCTCCAAATTAAACGTCTGGTTGAGCCACTCAGAATCAATTTAAAGTGTCGCTCTGGTAGAGGACAAGCTACCTTTGCGTGTTAATAACTGTCAATTAATGAATTCAACTCTCAGATGGTTAAACTCATCACAGCTCTGTGCCGTTGTCTAATATTAATGCTAATGATGTCAAGATCTTCTGAGGGCAAACTTCAAACATGTTGAAATTGCTCATAATGGTTCAGAAATATGTGTCTAAGGAGAGGACGGCTGGTTTGGAGACTAAGAGGTGATAATTGCATGCTGCTGTGATGTCAGCATGTTCTGACTCCATTTAACTTTGACCCAGGATCACAGAGAAAGTTTAGCCTCTCTTTGGGTCAACAAGGAGGCGTTTTGGAGAGACTGATGGAGAGATTAGGCATTGCATTCCTGGACAAAGTCACAGTTTCAGAGACCGAAAGAGACTGGTGACTTATTAAATTCCCTTTTAGGCAACTTAGTTGTCATTGGCCCTTTTAGGCCAGTGCTGCTTTTTCACTGAAAACTACATTAATTCATTTTGTTTTATTCCTTGCAAACTTAAACTGTTTAGTTTTCCATAATGTATTCTACATAGTGCTGTCAAACGATTAACTGCGATTTAATCTCATCCAAAATAAATGTTTTTGTTTGCATACACTGTAAAAGGATTTGCTGTAATTATGCAGTTGGATGCCAGTAACTTACTGTAAATTTATATTTATCAAATTTATTGACAGCAGTTTGTTCAAAGATAAATGAACATTAAACAGTAAAAAGTTGTTATCTTTAGAATAAAATGATAAAAAAGCAAGAAATTCTCATCAACCTTTTTCAGTTTTTTTCTGATATTGGTTTCAAAAAATGCTTTGCATGATACTGTTATTTTATAATATTTTTCCTTATTTATTATGTATATATAAATACACATGCATGCATGTATATATATTTAAGAAAAATATGTTACGCTTAAATATATTTATATATATGCTAATATATATATATGCTGCTATATATATATATTAGGGCCGGGACTCGATTAAAAAAATTAATCTAATTAATTAGAGGCTTTGTAATTAATTAATCG
>JAUMHE010000068.1:13199335-13215515 GCA_032359235.1 Enteromius mattozi | reverse complement strand
TATTTTTCAACCATAACGGGACGTGACGGAGGGACGTCTTTTCAACGGTCTTTACACGTCTAAATGTTTGCTGGGTAATCTCACTGCATTATTACAATTAATGACAAAAATAATGTTTGGAAATATAAAATGATTTTAGTTGGTGAAAATACTAGTGGCCTAAGACTTTTGCACAGTACTGTATATATATATACTTACCTTATCAAATATGAAATCAGCAGTAAAATCTGACTCAAATCAATATAACCGCTTTGGTGCAAAGCTGGTTCTGCTCAGTTACCTTGTAAAGTGAGCAAACTTTCCAAAAAAAAAGTCAGTCTTTCTTCATTCTTGAAATGTTCTCAAACCCCCAAAAAAGTAGATAATAGAAAATGGAAAATATTTCCATTACAACCCTCAGATCTGGCCTGCGAGATGAGGAACTGAACCTTGTAAATTGCACTCATGAAGCCACAATTTGCAGTCATGTTTGTTCTGTTGATTTTTACATCATTCCTTTACCTAAAAACAATTCAGACAGTGTGTGCAAATAAACGCCACTGTCACTGAGAGCAATTCAATCTTAGTGAGCTTCCCCCAGTGTGACTAGTTGAGCCCTGGTCCGGTTCGGTTGCTGGAAGTGGTCTAATACATCCTCGTTAGGTTGCTGGAAGGACCGTTGAGTGATGCTGAGCTCACCAGTGATCCCACATACACATCAGGCTGCTTGTTAGTCAGAACAATCGAGAAGTGTAAGAGTAAGAAAAGGCGAAGCAGACACAGAGAAAGAATAAAGTTTGTGCAGGTCAGACTGATGCTTGCGGCCCTCCGTGTCCTGAGTTGGCTGCTTGTTAGTACGCTAGGACCTCTGTCTTCCTTTGCCTCCCCTCCCCTCCATCTCTGCTGGCCCCGTGTGCTCCTGGATGGCCAGGGGTCACTCCCAGCCAATTTAGAGTGATGCACATCTACTCTGTCAGCCGCCAGCTTCCACACCGAAAATAATTACCGAGTGAGCATCTGCTGTCCCTGAGAGACGAACGATAGAGTCTGACACGAGCAGGACGGAGATATTCCACACTCTGTTTCTCTTTCCCCCTCTAAATGGTGGAGCAGGCCCAGAGGAGGCTATAGAGAGAGAGAAACACCTGGTGAAATTCTCCCTCAGTGATCTGTGCATATGCTTAATAACTTCGCTCTGTAGTTAATTGGAATAATTGCCCGGAATGCTCTCAGAGAAAAAGAGTGCGGGATGCCCTGAGGAGAAAGGAGGGAAAGACTGCAGCACATGCAGATACTGTACATGTTTCTGTCAACTCAGGCTCAAAACATACATAGGCTGTGTCTGAAACCTGAGGCAGGTGCCTTGTTGCCTCATGTCCCTGGTAAGTAAATTGATTGAAAAGGCAGCGTTTGTAAGGAAATGGTGTTCAGACAGGCTTCCAAGGTGCTGTACTGTCACATTTCTTGATCAAAAACAATTTTAAGTGAGAAATAACCAAAAATTGTTTAGATCTGGACTAAAAAAAAAGCAACCTTCAAATTTTATCATCAAAAATATTATTTAACATCACTGAATTAACCTTAGTACAATAATGTATACCAGTAAAACTTTTAAACGGCTTATATCAGGTGGAAATTGCTCTTTAAGAAAACAGGTTGCAGGTTACTATTTCATTTTCCATCAAAAGGTATTAAAAGTTGAGGAAAAATTATTTAAAAAACATTTTTTACTCCTTTCCAAGTAGGCTACAAAGTGTAATTTGTAAAAGCATTTAAATACTAAAAATAGTAGGCCTACCGCACCTTTTCAACCACTGTATCAACATGGTCGCCATGATTTTGTCAAGTAAGACGTGATCCTGGATCAACATTACTGTCCAAAAATATAGACTTATCTTACCCCTACCCAAAATGTATGCCTAAAATCAGTGGGAAATGATAGCTGATTAACAAGGGTGTAGAAGCATCTAACCCTGATCATAATCCTAAAACAGATATTTCCAAAAAAAATTATTCCTCAATTCTGATTGGTTGATTGGAATGTTGTTCCAGGATCAACAAGAACATCTTGTACTTGGTGAAATCACGCTCACCGTATCAACACTGCCATTGATTATTCAGCTTTTCTGCTAATGATGCATTTCTAATAATTATGCTATATGGCTTTACGTATCATTTTCTACTGGGTGTGCTTTTAAATCATACCTTGTAGGCCTACTTGTTAATGTCATTTCAATCTGTATTACCTTCATTGTTTTATCTGTGCCCAATTTGTTATAACAGTGTTTGCTGTCCAGATCATTCCAGGTTGAGTATCTTTACACTAAAAACAGAGCCATGCATGCTTGCTGTGGTCTGTGGCTGTGACCTGTCATCAATGACGAACCACTGTTGGGGGCAGAAAGGTGAGCTGACTGTCATCCTTACACAGAGGGGGGTTGCTACCCTTTTCTGTCATCTCTTTGTCTCAGAACCACACATTCTAATGCCCGTGTGGTAAATAGACTCTTATAAAGCCCCCTTTTTCTTATTTAAAATAACCTATAATAAAAAATTAAATACTAGCAAATGTTAAATGTTTTAAAGGTGAAGGTGCTTGTCCTCCACATCAGAGGACATGAGAGACTGGTGAAAACCTGACACCATTACTGGTAAGTGATATGTTGAGTAACTGATGCTCACTTGTAGATTCCTGGTAAGCGATGTTTTAGTGTACTGAAATGGTTTTAATAATTGGATTTGAAATGGCTCACTTGCCAGTGTACTAACTAACTACTTAAACAGGGATTCATTGAGACAAACCCTATATATACCTGAAGATCTGCCAGTCTAGATAAAGCAGCAGAGGATATTTTGTACTAAAACTGAATTGTGGAATGTGCATAATATTACATTTTTATGTTGGAACAATTGTTGATGAATTTAGTTTGAATACACTGCATCAAGTGTTGTACTTTCATGAAGAAAGTAAGATATCAAAGTTTTGCTGTTGAGAAATAAGAGACCGTTAAAAATAGCAGAACAGGTCCAGATGTTGTGCTTGTGGACAGCTTATTAACAGACCTAAGTGTGTGATGCTGCGCCTCAGGCGCTAAAACGTCCCAGAGCTCTGCAATAATGTCCACAACAGAGACTAATTATAAAAACACACATTTCCACACTTCTCATCACACAGCGAGATGAAGCAAGTCAAAGTAACTGAAGTTTGAATTTGATTAAGGCTTGAAATATCACACTTAACTGTTGTTAATCTTTGGGCTGCCTTTTGCCTTATAGCAAACTTGCCTCTTTTCAATTGTTAAAGCTGCTTTTTTGCATCTAAGTCTTAAGATTTTGCACTTTACATAATGAGCAGCTTTGACATTTTGCAGAAGCTCCTTTTATTTTTCATGGTAAAATATTAATAAGATTCATTGGCGCCAATAGCCTCATGGTTAGTGCACCAACATAAATCACAACTGTGCGACCTGAGTTCGAGTCCCGTTTCGAGGTCCTTTGCCGACCCGGCCCCCTTTCTCTCTCCACCCATTGCTTTCCTGTCAGCTTTCTACTATCCTGTACCAATAAGCAATATGAGTGTGGACAGAATTTTTTGTTGAAAGTGAATAATTTGCAGAAAGTGTGAATTGTTTTTGTTCGGTTTATACATGTAAATGTGTGAATGCATTAATTAGTTGATGAGTTTTTATTGCATGTAATAATTTTAAATAAAATAAAAGCTTCTGCTAAATGACTTAATGTAAATATATATATATATATATATATATATATATATATAAATGTATATTTACATTGCTCTTTATATATAAATACACATATGCACACGACTCAAAAATGATCAATTTACATTTTCAAAAATTAGTGCTCTCAAAATATTAATTGCCACTGATCGCATCCAAAATAAAAGTTTTTGTTTACATAATATGTGTGTGTGTAGTTGTGTATATTTAAACACATACACATGCTTGTATATATTCAAGAAAAATATATTTGTATTTATATATAATGTAAATTTTATAAATATATACATGTACTGTAAACACATATATACTGTTAGACTGTGTATTTATATAGTAAATATACACAGTACATATTGCTTTTATTTTGGATGCGATTAATCGTGATTAATTGTTTGACAGCACTATCAAAAATACATTTAGGTTGCGTTTAAAACTGCATGTGCTCTCTCAGCTTGCATGGACTTGATGCTTATGTATACAAATATTTGAAACAGGTCTTGTGTGATCGATTGCTGCCATAATATTAATGACCCATTAGTGAATGTGAAGAAGCTAGTGCATGTCATGCATTTTATGCACTGTTCATTTCTTCAGTACCTACATAACCTTTACAAGCATATTGTATGTTGTGTTATTGAACGATTAGTGCTCTGCGCAGCTTTACTGTACATTATTCAGGTGCTGCTTATCCTTGTAGACACCAGCACATATGTAAGTCGACTTCATACATATGTATGGGTGCTGACATACTGCGAGGCTGCATGTAACAGAGGCCATGTGTCTCGCGCTTCTTCACACTCGCGAGGTCCTACACGCCTCTACAGGAAGAGCTCTAGCCCGTTTGTCAGTTGAATATGTTTATTTCAGGGCTATTTTAATTATAGCTCATTGGAGTGTGTCACTTCACTTGTGGAGTGTGTGCGTGTGAGTGTTTGCGTTTGAGCTTGCTGGGTGTAACTCCCAGGTCTTTATGTGAGAGAAGTACTCGTTCATCACTGTCTCGGGGGACAAAGGAAACCTGTAGCGCATGCTAAGTGGCCCAGCCCTCCGCATGGCTGTAAGAATACATTAGGGTACACACACACAGCCTAGCACATGGCTGCCAGAATACATTAGGCTCTACACACACACACATATATCCCTGTGATAATGAGTGCTGAATTCTTGATGCTTTTCTTTCTCATTCTCTCCTATCAGCGCTCCGCAAAATCAGCATTGAGTGGACTGATAAGACACTCGTACGGACAATAGACACCTCCTTTGTTTGGTGGCGTGCTTGTTTATTATTCAGTTGCATTGTAAGACTGCTTGCTTTTGCTCCCTGGCATGTGCTGTCGCTTTTTCAGTGTCTCTCATACACATACACACTTCTCTGACTGTGTCTTTTGTCTTCTTTCTAGTGTAGAGAGCTTGTTTTGGATGGCCACACAAATAAACAGGTATGCTGTGATTACGAAGCAGTGTGTCTTGAGCTTTCAACATAAAAACAAGAATTATGGAAAACCCGGAATCTGGAACCTATCAAGCTTCAAACAGTTTAGTTTATATCAGTTACAGTATCACAAAGTAACATCATGTTTTTCATATAATACACTGCAACTGCTGATTTGTACTTATTTCTTTCAAATTTTCATTTAATAAATTCTGAAAATGAAATTGCTTTATCTGTTAGGAATTAATATTGTATAATTTCATAAATTAATGTTAAATCAGGCAGTTAAACATTCTACAGATGAGTGGAGCTACAGTAAGCTAAACAAAAATTAAGAATGTCAGTTAAATTATTAAAATTACATTTTTGCATTTATTGAAACAAAGCTGAAATTAAATAAATATTTGTGATGCGATCTAGGAAAACCCAACACATGGCTTTTTTAGGTTTTGATATCATATGAAAGCTGGGTTCAAGCCCTTTCTAAATTAATAATTTAATCAAAACCTAATTTTGAGAAAAGAAAAAAAAGATGTTCAACCATTTTTTTTGAATTTCTTCCCAGATTGCATCACATTTGATGAACAACGTATGACTTATGATGAACTATAATATAATGTAGTTAAAGTTAAGTAATATAAAGCAGTAAAGTACTAAACTTCCTGAATAATAATAAAGCTAAATAGAAATATAAAAATAATACAATTGACAAAAGCAACTAAATTTACTTAAATTAAAATGAAAACTGAAAATATAAAAATGTCAACTAATAAATAATACTTATATGCATTTAGATAAATTTATATAAAATAAAACATACGTTTAACACTGTTATTAAAGTGTTTTTTTTAATCATTTAACATCAGATGACAGACAAATCTAAATGTAAAAAAGAGCATATACGGTGCTATTAAATATACAGTGTATACTGAAGATACTGAAAAATATTCATCTGATACAGTAATATTGGCAAATTATATTATTTATTTTATTTAGTTATGTCAATGATATTTATTTTATTCATTTTGATCCTTTTTTTAATCACTCACTTGTATCACAGACCACTTGGAAACCTTCACGGACCACCAGTGGAGCTCAGTTTGAGAAGCATTGTCATTACATATGTCATTGGTTCTCTAATGGTGGATGTATTCACCATTCAGTGCAATTGTGTGTGTGTGTGTATGTTTCAGAGTGCAATCCCATCAGGCCTAGCTGGTGGCAGGGCTCTTATCAGACAATGTCAGACCTCTGGGGCTGCCAGTTTGTTTTGTACCGATAGTGACTAAATTAAATCTAGATCCTCCACCAAATATTTCCCTTATGGTGACAATAATTGTCCCCGTTAGCGGCCGCAAAACTGTAGACGCTGAGCGAGGGCGACCCACGACTGCCGTATGTTTTTCTCTTGCTTTTGTTTGCGTTGGCCGTAACGGCACGTTAGAAGTGAAGTGATGTGTTCGTAAAGCCTATTGCTGCCTTTTTTTGTGTGATGGTCCAGACTGCTTTCAAACCTGCCAGGCTCTTTTGTCACTGAGCATATATAAGCCCCCCTCTCTACACTCCCACCTTCCTTTGCTCCTCTCTCCCTTTGTTGCTCTAGCACGACATTAATATGGTGAATAGGCACTTCAGGGTTATTTGGGAGCTTTTCAGGGAAGTGTAAGCAGGGGGGAGAAGGAATAATGAGGTGTGGTGGCACAAAACAGACTAAATGAAGAGATAAGACAAGATTATTATTGTAGAAATGGCAAAGTCAGCAAACCTCCTTCAGGGTTCTGCATAAATCTAAAAATTACAGAATTATAAAATTATAAGCAGCAGCATTGGCGTCTAATATACCGACCAGCTTGTGAATCTTTACTTTTTATCACTACATTTTATTTCTTCCTTTTTTCCTGAAAGTTTTTTTTATTTTTATTTTAATTCAGTTGCATGCACATGCTGTGAATGCTTTGAATTTCAAAGAGTTGCAAGTGCTGAATTATTTGTGGAAAAAACTCAAATGCTATGAATTTATTCATCCCAAAATAATCATGCATATTCATGAGTCCCTCTGCATAATATTTGGGGGGAGGGGCAGACACAATAGTGGGTACAAAGCAAATCTGGTGTCTGATATCATTTCTGACATCTTCTCTTTTGAAGATCTTGGTCAGTTTAGGCCAGGGCTGTGCAACTTCGGTCCTGGAGGGCCGGTGTCCTGCAGAGTTTAGCTCCAACCCTAATCAAACACACCTGAAGAGGCTAATCAATGTCTTCAAGATCACTGGAAAGTTACAGGCAGGTGTGTTTGATTAGGGTTGGAGTTAAACTCTGCAGGACACCGGCCCTCCAGGACCAAAGTTGCCCACCCCTGGTTTAAGCTTTCTTTTAATGTCTAAATTAGGCCATTTACATGTTATATACATATACACATATATTTAGAATGAGAGCTCTGTAAAAGCTGTGACCCATGTAAACAGGAGATAAGCAGGGTGAAAATCAGCCTGCAGCAGCAGGTAGCCTGTATCGAGGACAGCAGACGTCACCCCTCCTCCGTAAAACAAACAAAAACACAACCGTTCTGTTTTGGAGCTCTAAGGAGGCAGAGACATTAAAAGTTTATTCTACTGCAAAATAATCTGTATTTCTAAATGCTTTCAGAGAACAAGTGTGGGTTTACACATAGTTATGCTGTGGAAGCAGAAGTGTTTGTCTATAATAAAAGCTCCCCAGGGAATTGCTTATGTTTGTTAATGTGGTGAAGTGGTTGGCATAGGATTCCACAGAGTTCTGTAAGACATCTTTACTGCAATTGATTTCATTTTAATGGGTTGCGTTCTTCATTGAGAACTTTTTTGTGTTCCTTTTCTCTTTTCGTTTACTTTCTTTCTTATATATTTAATTAGTGTTTTCATTTTAATGTCACTCCTTTTTCCTTTATGTTTTCTGTTTCCATTATCTTTTATTTTATTTTCCTCTTTTTATTTTGTTTCTGTTTACCTTCATTTATTTTCCTCCTTTCTTTTCCCCTGTCTTTCCTGTTTTTGTCCTAATTTTTCTTTCTTATCCTGTCTGTTTCTTTTACCATTTTCTTTATTTCCTTCCATTTTCCACTTTTTCATTTCGTACTCTATTCCTGTATCCTCAGTTTACTTTTTCCTTTTCTTTTTTTTTATCTTCCCTTTCCTTTCCTTTGCTTTCCTTTCCTTTGCTTTCCTTCGCAACTGGTTTGTGATTTAGCATGATGCTTCAAATTACATCTGTTAAAGAAAAAATGGACCCAGTAGATAATATTAGATGAGATCTGCTAAAGGCAATCCATTTTTTTCTTAGGATTTTGGCATTCTATCCCTGTTTATTAAATCAGAGAAAATGCCCTCCCTTGGGAAGTTTTGGGCTTTTGACCAACGGCTGAAATCAATCCCACAACTGAAACGGTATGATGATATTGGACTCCCCACGAGGAGCAGGTTGGTCCAGGGAGACGTGGGTGAGATTTAGCTTTACTCTCATCTTTTTCTTTCTTTCTTCCCCCATTACACATCTCCTTTATCCTGGCAGGTTGTCAAGCAACCGTAAGGCGGGATGGAAAAAACGGGATGGAGAATGGAAAGAGAGGTGATGAGGGAGAGAAGAGACAGGCAGATAAAGAGCAATCTCCTTGGCTGGTTGTGAGGGTGCAGGTACACTCCAGATGGTGACCCAGAACTTGATGGGCTACACTGTGGAAATAACCCTTTCAGGCTCATCAAGAGACTCAGAAATCACTCATGGTCCAATAAAAACCCTCTTTCTCTGAGCCACAGCCACCTCCATCACAACAAGGACAACTTTAGAGAATAGGATTCTGAGTAGCACCAGTAACGCTTCTTCAGTTTGCTGGAGATCTCTGTTAAGAACAACCAGTTCATGAGGGATCTTCCAGGAGCAAGAGTGTAAAAAGGTTCTAACATTCATGAAAGATTAGTGTGAGTCAAGTTTAATATGTGCTTTTATGTGCTGTCCTACAGAAATATATTGTAAGAATTCTATAGATAGCGCTTGGAACGATTTGCTGCCTAAGGCGTAGTTGCATTAAACTTTAAGCATTATAGAGCTACTGTACTTACAGTAATGCATCTTTAAGAATAAGGATAAAAGAATAAGGATAAGGATTCTTGAGGATAAAAATGCCATGAAATGTGCTTACCAGAACAAAATCAGCTTCTAAAAAATCCTAGAAGTTGAGAAGGTGAGATTCATTGTATTTGGAGACTTGAAAAAAACACAACTTTAAAATATTATAAAATAAAATAAAAAAATATTCTGAGAAATTATGGTGACCAAACAGTTTCCCATCTTTGATTTCCATTGTATGGACAAAAAAATCAATGAAAGTCAAAGAGAATGTAAACTGTGTTACCATTCTTTCATTTTTTTGGGTGGAATGTCCCCTTAATATTTTATTAAAATATTTTAAGCACAGTTTAGGGTAGCAGAAAGGATAAGGGCCATAAAAAGAAGAGAACATTTTAAGCTTGTCTCAGCAGCCCACACGAACAGATTTCTCTCTGCTTTGGGATATAAAGATGGATTTTTGTCTTGCTATGTATTAAAAAGGTGTTTGTCAAAAGATGAGAATTTGATGTAACGTATAATATTCATAATTAGCAGTGTTGTCCTTTCCTTAGCATCCAACACACAAACAAATCTGCTTTTCAGCTTTGCTGACTAAAATGCCCCCATCCCCAGCCCCCAAGGGATATCCAAGTTTAAATAATCTAGTCTTAATCCATATCACCTCACTAAGCTTTACATAATCAAGTGAAATCTGCATGTTGCAACCCCCTTCACCCCTGCTGTGCTACAGGTCACATGTACATTGCATTAATATGTGCAGTGCCGCCCTGTTCTTTAGGACATCCGCCAGTGCATCCGTATGACCGGAATCCTGATAATTAGCTTGTGCTTTACAGATTAAGCCACCTGTAGTCAATGCACATGGCAGGAAGGTGACTTCTGATTGTGTGATTTTGACTCTGCCCTATGTGTTTTGCATGATAATGTGATGTAGTTTGTCTTCCTAGCCCAGAGAAGGCTTGATGTGATTGCATTCAGTGAACGTTAAACACTATAAGTGAAACGTTTTTAAATCACACATAATTACGTCATCAAAATTTCCTACACTTTGCAATATTCCTACTACCTGCAATATTTTAACTGTAATCAGAAATTATCACTAGAATTTTCTTTACACAAATGTATTATTTAATCTTATTTACTGATTACTTGGAAGAAAATTCCAAAATGATACAGTTCAAAGGTTTGGGCTCCGTAGCCGCGTCCGAAATCGCATACTACTTGAGTAGGTACTACATTTAAATTTGAACGTACTGCCCAATCGTTAAAACAGTACATTCTATATAGTATGAATGAGAGTAGTATGAATAGAATTAGGACATACTGCATCCACTATGTTGATGTTGTCATGTGTCATGCGTTGTCACAACAGCGCAAAATTTCGAAGAAAAAAAAGCTTTAATAATGATTAAACAACCTTTTACAGCCTTTTCCCGAAATCATCTAATCTATTTACAGTGTTCAAACATTTAATAAGTCAGCCGTTTACCGTTTAAGTTTTTCTCTGAGGTAACGTTACTTGCACTTGAAAAGAGCCGTGTGTCCGGTTTCCGCTATTTTTTGAATATGACCCGCCCTCTCCCGTGGCCTCATGGGATAGTAAAGTGTCCAAAGTATGCATAATGCAGAATTCGGGCGGAAGCAGTAGGTCATCCAGGTACTTCTCGCCTACTGTTTTTCAAATACTATGAATTTGGACATATTACTCACCTTGCATACTGTTTTTCGCTTACTATATAATAGGGAAGTATGCAATTTCAGATGCAGCGAGTATGTTTTTTTAAGTTACCATGGCAACATTTATTTAATCAAAAATACAGTAAAACCAGTAATGGGTCACAGTTTATATTAGGTGCAATTAACTACTATGTTCTTACTTCAAAAAATAAGTAGCCTACAATTTACTTATTGCGTTCATAATTTATTGCAAATTACTTGAGGTGGGATACGGGTAAGGTTAGGGACAGGTTTGGTGATATGGGTAGATTTAAGTGTAGGTTAAGGTGTAAGGGATGGTCTCAAGTACAATTATACATGTAATTACAGATGAAAGTGCAAAAAAAAAGTGAAGTGACATGTGGGCAGGTATGGTGACCCATACTTGGAATTTGTGCTCTGCATTTAACCCATCCAAAGTGCACACATATAGCAGCGAACACACACCGTGAACACACACCCGGAGCAGTGGGCAGCCAATGCTGCAGTGCCCGGGGAGCAGTTGGGGGATCGGTGCCTTGCTCAAGGGTCTTACCTCAGTCATGGTATTGATGGTGGAGACATATACACAAACATGTATGTACACAAAGTGCATTGTACAGTTTCTTAAAAAAGAAAGATTTTAAAAAGTTTCACCATCTATCACAGTTATTCACACTGAAAAAAAATAACTTTTGTGCTCATAAAGATCAACAAAAGTTCAATATCTGACCGCCACCGCTGAGACCTTTACAGTTTTACACCCACAGCAATCATACACCTGCTATTTTATATCTCCCACCTGTTTGTAAAAATACAAACTGAGATTAATTCTGAAGTACAGTAGAGTGTTTGCATTTGAGAGAAAGCTAGGTTGGTATTGTAGTTGCTGAAAGCAAAGTGGATCTTCACCAGCATGTCTTTGTCTAGCATATAAAGACCAAGAAGAAAGACAACAAGAACCCATTGAAGTGAAACAAAATAAACAGTGTCTTCTGTAGGGCTGTATATTCATTGAAGCCACTGAGGTAAAGAGGACCCTGTATAGAGTCAAGGCAAGTTCACAATAACATTCACAACCCTGTTTCTCAGGCCTAAGAATACGAGGACACAAAGAGAAAGTGAAATAAAAGTAAGACTGAGAGAACCTCTTCACTCTGCTACATCCTTATTATTATTGTAGACTCATATTGAATTATTGAATGCTTCAGAACTTATGATTACTCCGATGCACTCAGAGGCTGAATGATTGACTCAGCCTTGACTTGTTGGGGTTACTTACAGCAATTTGCTTGTTTATCTTGCATTATCGATTGTTAAGCTAAAGCTAGAATATAAACAAGTATGTGTACTAGATAACTCTGACAACTCCAAATATTTTTAACACTCAATATATGCTGATGTTTCTTCATTGTTTTAATGTTCAAGGTACTAGTATAGAGACATAGTTACTACTAGTACTATAGTAGCAAATTAACAAAATTTGCCTTAGATTCTCAGGCTTAATTAAAACACAGTTAATATTAACCAATAATAATGAATAATATTGAGGCAATTAATATTATTGCTATTTTCAACCTGTTGTTGAAACTTGCATTAATGTGTATGTTAGTTGAAGTCATATAATCGGTTATAAGATTTGAAAAAGTCATGAACTGTCAACCCTAAAAAATATACAGTAATAATGTTTTTTGAGCTGTGATGATTTTTTTATACAGTATGACCCTTATTTACTCACTGTTTTGTTAATAGATATCCAAAGTAAAAGTCTTTACTCCTTCCAACTGATTTTTATCACCAGAGCTGCTTAAAACCTGCTGCTTCCTCCACAAATCCATTTAAAAATCATTAGGATGCTCTTCGGCACATTTCTACTGACGCTTATGTTAATCAGTGCTGTTAATGTAACCCTATTTAGATGCTGGGATGACACAGGAGGCTTATAGCCACTGATGGTGACATCTCATTGACTTTTGCAGGCCTGTGTCATCCTTTCTTTTACCTAATTGCTCAGGGTTGGAGAGACAGGATTGTTTTTATCTGGAAATGGTGCATGCTGCCGTTGATGATAGTTTACACACAGACAGACACAAACACTGTGAGACACTTCATATTAACGATGTGACCTCTTGTGGAAATAGAGGGTGAAAGAGTTGTTTGTATGCTCAGATGTTCTCATCTTATCTGCGCTTGTGATATCATTGAAAAAGCAGTCAGGGTAAAAGTCTTAGGCAGTAGTATAAAGTCCAAATCCATCCTGGGTACTTACAGGTGCCAACTGAGGTTGTTAGCCAAAAACAAAAAAAAACTCATTGGTAACAAGGTTACACCTACTATAAATGCCTTATTCTACATGATCTTATTCTACATTCCTAATCTTAACCAATACCTAAACTTAACAGCTACCTTACTAACTAATAATAAGCAGCAATTTATTGAGGGAATAGTTGTAGTTAATAGTGAACAAGTGTTACCAAATTTTTCTTTTTTCTGTTTTTTTTTTTACTATTAATCTTAACTGTATAATTAACTTTAATTAAACAAATGAAATAAAATGACCTTTAATTAAATAAAATGTATTTTGTATTATTCAAAGAATCCTAAACATGTATTATGCTTTCCCTAGAAATGTAAAGCAACTTTCAAATGTAAAGTGATTTCTGATAATTTCTTGATCAAATAAATTCAGCATTGATAACACAAAACCTTTAGACAATAATCTATCCTTTAATGTAAAATGAGAAGATTGTGTACCAGGAAATATTGCCAAGAACAAAAAATAAATAAATACATTTATTTTTTAAATTATTAATAATTGTTTGTATGTAATTTTTTGAATCTATGCAAACTCTTTGCGTTGCGTGAACACAGTTGAATGAGGAAGAATCTAGATGAAATTGTAAGGTCCAACCAACTCAGTTTATTCACTTCCCTGTAACTTAAACCGGTGAAGTTTTGTGAACATGTTTTGGTTTATTAAAAACTGGCCAAATGTGTTTCACTTTATCAACATGAGGTTTGTTTCAAACAACTTTAAATTATGGACAGTGGTTCCATCTAATTTGTTCTAGTTACTTTAACTAAATAATTTTGGTTTAAAGTTACCCTCCCTTCAACAACAAAAAAAATGTGTTTGATTATCTTAAAAGACAAGATGTGTCACAAACGATCAAGTGTATTTATTAAACAAGAGCAAAACATACAGTTACCTTCAGTTAAATACAGTTGAAGCTACATTACACAATTACAAAATAGCAGAAATATCAAACTACAATCATTTTCTAATTGGCATTTAAATGTAACCAATCAAACCTTATTCCAGGAACAGGAATTGGCTCCAGAAATAACTTCTGCAGTACTTCAAATGTGTGTACCCGAGTTCAGGAGGTTTGCTCAAGTTCAGTCCCAGAAACATGGCTTTGCATAGGGTATACTGCAAGGGTCCAGAAGAACTTTATCTTCCTACAACATCTTCAGTGTCTGCAACTTCAAATCGTGTGAGATTGCCATGAGTATTCTGAATCACCTCCTAAATGCTGGCAACATCTGTATCCTACTTCAAATACTTTTACT
The DNA here is from genome assembly GCA_032359235.1 of Enteromius mattozi. NCBI lineage: Eukaryota > Metazoa > Chordata > Actinopteri > Cypriniformes > Cyprinidae > Enteromius > Enteromius mattozi. Next base: position 13,200,992 of record JAUMHE010000068.1, on the reverse strand, counting down.
GTTCTGAGCCTAGTCGGGTGTCACGAATGGAGAGTACAGGAGACGTGCGGATTTAAGTGCAAGCTGTTTTATTCAGAACGCAGAGCATGAACAGACAATCAGGGTCATCACCGGCAAACATCAATGTCAGAGGCAGAGCAAAAGAGTAACCAAAGTCCGTGCGTGAGTCAGGCGAGGAGTGAACAGTATCCAGAGGGCAAGACGAGAGCGATAGTCCGAGGCAAGCAGGGTCGATAACGGGAAATCCAGAAACTCAGAATACACGGAAACTAGGGACACGAGGAAACACAGGAAACTCCAAACTAACTCCAACCAAACAATACACGATGAACCACGACTTCACAGAGACATAAGGGGATATAAATACACAGAATGATTAGACTACTGGGTGGAGACATGAATGAAAAACCATGACAACGAATGAGCTGGGCGGAGACATGAGTAAGAAACCATAACAACATATAGGATGGGCGGAGACATGAGTTCATTGAAATGAGTCCAGGCATGAAAACATACACAAAAACACACAGAGTTCATGAAGCGCTGGAGTGCCATCCAGTGGCCTGAGCTGGCACATCCAGCCTGATCGTTACATCGGGATTGTAACATGTCAAAAAAAATTATATTACAAGTTATTGGCAGTATTTTTAAAATCAAATATAAACTAAAATACCTTTTAAGACCTGGGGCTGGTTGCATAAAAGGTTAAGACAGTCTTAAAGGTGGGCAAAAAAAATCTCTTTAAAGACTGGTCTTATATTTTTTTTTTTTATTCAGTTACATAAAAATGTTGATTATTCTAAGTTGAATACTAAAAATTTAATTGATTACATTTGGCAAACTGCTAGTTTTCACATTGCTTTAACAAAAACTGAAAATACAAAATAATTATTTCTCTGCCAGAAGGTGACGCTTCTAGACGGCTTATATAATGGATTCCCCAGTAACAACAGTACACAAAGCAGCACAAGACTTTGAAACTTGTCGCTCATGTTCATTCAATGAAATCATAGCCTTTTGAAGTTTAATCGTCATATTAAAAACTTTATGGCAATTCTTGTCTTTCTGTCCCCAAATGTAAGACCTCTTGAAATCATAATACTTTTTGTAACATGTAATATCTTATGGAATGTGATACAACTAACGTTAAATTTAAGACATTTTAAGGACCCGTGGAAACCCTTCTTCCATTTATAAATTATGAAAAGGCCACACGGTGCTTCACTTACCTTTGCCAAAGTGGTGTTTTCTCCGTCAGTAAAGTTGTAACATTCCTTCATTTCGCCAAAGTTACACAGCGATGAAGTACGAAAACCATGATCAAATGCATGCTGTTATAAAAGAGGAATATCAGATGAATTGTTAAACTGTATGCATGAGTCGAATGTGGCATTACTTGCTTCCATTCTTTAGCTAACTGAGTAGGGTAGAAAGAGCACATGAGGCTTTATTTAACTGCTCATATTGCATTAATTAGACGGAAAACTCACCCCATTGTCTATTCCATGATGATGCTATTGATTGGCAAAATAAACCCTTTACGTTAGTTTGACGATTGATAATTGCTGAAAATGGAAAAATAAACAGTTTAAGTTAATTAAACACAATACAATAGTGTTTTATTGGAAAATGAAATATAGTTGTGTTATTTTAACAA
>JAUMHE010000068.1:13175229-13195479 GCA_032359235.1 Enteromius mattozi | reverse complement strand
AGTTCCTATGCTTTCTGGCTGATGTTTTGGTCACTTTTGAATGCTGGCAGTGCTTTCACTCTAGTGGTAGCATGAGATGGAGTCTACAACCCGCACAAGTGGCTCAGGTAGTGCAGCTCATCCAGGATGGCACATCAATGTGAGCTGTGGCAAGAAGGTTTGCTGCGTCTGTCAGCGTAGTGTCCAGAGCATGGAGGAACATGTGACAGACATGACAGAGTCTGGAGACTGTCCAGGAGTTGGTGGATGCTTTAGTCCAGGTCTGGGAGGAGATCCCTCAGGAGACCACATGACACTTAAATAATGCATTAAACATTCAGTAAACAACAGAAGATATAACACAAAGCCCAAATGTACATAACTGATGACAAAAACTATTAAAAAACATGATTATTTAAGCAAAATACTTTTAAATGTAGAGTGTCACACAGGGAATTCTGGGAAAATCAGTTCACAGTTTTTTTTACACAGTACATCTGTGACTGTTGTGACTCAGGAATTGATTTCGGATCAGAGTCTTTGGTTGTAGTCCTCTCTAACACTGAGCACACTGAGCTCTGCCACACCTGCAGCTGAACTCGGGGTTTGTCTTTACTGCCCATAAACTGTTCATCTTGTGTTAACCTTGATGTGATGATTCTCTCCCTCGAGATAAACATCACAAAGCCAGTCCACACCAATATGGCATCAAGTCTGTCCTGCTATCAATCTCAGAGAGGGGTTATCTGTGGTAGGGAGCTCAGCTGCCTCATTCTTCTCCATCTGATGTCTCCCTCTCTGCACTTATAGTCTCCATCACGCACTTAGAGGATAATGAGATTTTTTTTTTTGCTTTTGTTTTTTTTTTGTTTTTCTCCAATCTTTCTCAGCTAGAGAGGACCACAGAGATAGAGACAAAGGGATTGATGTGTAAGTATTTAGTAGATTTTTTTTTAAAGAGATAGACCACACAAAAATGAAAATTCTGTCATCATTTGTGCTCCCTCAAGTCTTTCCAAACCTCTATGACTTACTTTCTTCTGTGGAACACTACAGAATATACAGTATTTTGAAGAATGTTGGTAACTAACCCATTTCAGTTCCCATTGACTTCCATTGTCAAAAAAACGAACATTCTTCAAAATATCTTCTTTTGTGTTTGTCAGAAGAATGAAAATCATACAGGTTAGGATTAACATGAGGGTGAGTAAATGATTGTTCATTTGTAAATACATTTTATATTTTGTACATGTTCAACCATCCTTTAAATACTTAGTTTGACATCCTGAGCAAAAGCAGCGGATAGTAAAAGCATGTTCTTATGCTGTGCTTTAACCATGCGGCAAATTTTTTTAACATCAAGTAATTTGTCTTTCCACACTGACAGTAAGATGCAGCGCAATCACAGCCAATCAGGACATATGAATTTTAATATACAGCTAGGAGAAGGATTTTCAGTAGTTTAGAATAATAAGAAAGAGTTTGCTTGTCACATGGTTAGGACAAGCATGTGAAGTCGTTGTATTCGAAAAGCACTAACCAGAAGTGTTTGTTTATACAGTAATATAGCAGCATTTGAAATGTTTGTCTGACTCGGTTTTGAAGTTAAAAAGTGAATAATAAAATACTACTTCTTGTCGTAACTCATGCAGCGACCCTCTATAAGTAGTATTAGTCCCGTACTTCTCTGTAATAAGGCAGTGCAGCAATGCCAGCTCATAGACCGTCTGCCAGTGTACTGAATGGAGTCAGATGAACTAATTATCTCTTCCAGACTTCATGCTTAAGAGCAAAGAAGGCCCTGCTCTGAGACTCCAACAGAGAGACGATAAACTTCACAATTACACACACAAACACACACAGATTCATCTGTAGGATCATTGGCGCACAGTTCTTGGATATTAGGGAAATCTTTCTTTCTGTGTACTCGTAAATAGCTTTCTTCCCTTCAACACTTTGGCTGATTATCTTCCATCAGTGAGTGCAGGATGGTTGGTTTTGTTGGGTGAGAAAGGGTCTTGCACTCGGGGGAATGGATTCAGAATAAACATGCTAATCAGATTAATTCATTTGACCTTGTACTCTTTGTCTTCAGGGTTAGAGTTCCCTGCCAAGTCATGTCTATTTTCAAATGCCTCCGTTCCCTCCCCTCTACTTTCCTCTCTGTCTATTCTTTTCATCATGATCTGTTAATTATAAGGTCATTGTCTGGTGTATGTTAGTACATTGTGCTCAGCCATTCAGAGTGGCCGGCCTGATTCATTCATACGAGGAAACAATGGTGCAGTGCACGTATAATCAGCTTTCTGCGCTGGTGAGCTTTAATAGGTCAAACACAGAGGGCGATGGGGACATACCCAAAGCTTGTTCTGAAGAGTAAATAAAAGACATTTTCATGGGTCTTATTAGCATAGAGTGTGGATAATGTCATGAAGTTTCAGGGAAGCACAGTATATTGGTACAGATATTAGACTTTTTAACTTAAAAATGGTAAAGTTTTTATAAATTATTCTAAGATTTTTATTAATTATTGATTAAATAGTTTAGTTCTAAATTAGACATTATTACTTATATATTATTGATTATTATATTATTGATATATTGTTTATTAATAATAAAACATTATTAAAATATATATATTTTTTATTTAAATGTAACATTTTAAAGTAATATTTAAAACATTTAGTATGTATTTTAGTCTATATATATATATATATATATATATATATATATATATATAGTATTTAAATATTAATTTATAAATGAATAATTCAATCATTTATTTTAATATTTATTATATGTTTAAGAATTTAAGAAATTATTTTAATAAATGTTTGTATTATATTAAATAGTATTTAACAACAACAACAATAATAATAATGACTATTGCATAATAATTCATATTTATATAAATATATAATTAACAGTATCGGCCAGAAATTTTATATCAATGTAAATTTTTAGGATGTAATTAGTACTAAAAATGTCAGTTTACTAGTTTTGATTTGATGAATGCATGAACTGATATAAAGTCAAGTTTGTTTGTGTATATATTTATATGAAAGTGTCTACTAAATGCATAAAAACGCAATGTAAAGTGGGTTGAAATGACTTATCGTTCTTGAGGTACAGCATATCTGCCATGTTTTATAGTGTTACGCGAAACATTCCTCTCTTGTTACGTTGCATTTTTTCTGAACACACAGTCCCCCATACCTCATGTTTTTTGCAGCATGATTTTGCTGAACCCGTTCAGTAAAATCTCCTGTGTCCTATGCCTAAAAAGCCTCTCGCACCCACACATACTCACAAACACACTCTCTTACAGTACAATGACAAGCCTCTCCATTATGAAACTATCTCCAGCCAAAGTGTCCAATTATCGGACCTACTCAGCTGAGTCTTCACACATGGAAGGGCACACACTGAGGCCAGCACGGCACAAAATTCTCCCTTTCTCTTTTTTCTCCTTCCTTTCACAAGTTGGGTACACAGTGCGAAAAAAAGAGCGTAGAGAAGGAGGCAGAGAGCAAAAGAAAGCGAAAGACGGAGGAGAGAATGGGCAAAAATCAAACACCATTTGCATAATGTGGCTTTTGTCCCCATTTTCAGTCTCTTTAACTATCACATCTAATTAGAGCTCCAGACTGCCAGCCAGAGATAGGGCTGTGTGTGTGTGTGTGTGTTTGGGTCTGTTTTCATGATTGGGTGAGATAAAGAGGCTTTGCTGAGTCCCAGGCTGGCTCGTTCCTCTCCCAAGAGACTGCTTATGACAAATAAGATTAATGTAGTCCCTCTGTCACCAGACCGCAGTCCTGCAAGTGATAGGTGACTTTTTCAGCTGGTAGCCGAAGTACATGCTGGTCAGTGCATGCTTGAGCTGCTCGCCATTTGGACATTGATGGAGACCGGCCAAACGATGGGTCAGACACGGGGTCACAGACTGTTACCCGTAGACTATGCTCTAATTGCAGGAGGGAATACATCCACTAGAAATCCTGATATAGAAATCTACTCTTTGTGAAACCCTGTTCCTGTCATGTAGCCAAGACACACGTGCCATGGGAAAAGCATCGTGGGGGCACCCTCTGGTCTGTTTGTGTTTTAATGAAATATAATTCTGAACCCATCTGTTTGTCAGAGACGATGCCAGGTGGGCTATGCTGCTATTTGCAAAACTGGAAATCTGACAATCAACATGTTTCGGAAAGTTTCTCTAGGTTTGATTCTCTTGGTTTTTCATATACTGCTTTTGTGTTTTGAAATTTAGCCATTTTTCTTGCAGCCATTGCAGTATTTTTCTAATATCACTAATTTTGGTTTGCCCTGGGTGTTTTTATTTGTGCTGAGAGTTGACAGCTTGACTGAACAGACGGTATTCAGCCTTTCTATTAGGTGGGGCAACAGCCAATCAGAAAACTTCAGCTGCAAAATGCTGTGCTGTTAGGCCAAACCGATAGCCTCGATCTTTAGGAGTTTGCCCTTTGTTATTGATATGTGTGAGTGGCAATGGCAAACATCATACGGCATGTTTTTATTTTATTTTATTTTTAAATTTGTAGTGTATTTTCTGGTATTTTTATGTTTAGTTATTTAATAATTTTTTTGTAATATAATGAATATACATGAATAGTCCACCCAAAAATTTATATTTGTTAAAAATATACTCATCCTCTCAGTCCATTTAAGATGTAGTAATTTTTTTTAAAATTATTATTATTATTAGAACGTATTTGGAGATATTTAGCATTATATCACTTGCTCACTAATGAATCCTATACAGTAAATGGTGCCAAAATGAGAGTTCAAACTGCTCATAAAAACCTCACAACAATCCTCAAATAGCTAATATAAGTAATTCACAAGCTTTGTGTTAATTTAAGCTTGTGAGTTAATTTTTGAGGAAATGTTCATTTTTGGGGGTGAAATCTTCCTTGAATGTGTAGAGAGTGCTGAATCACTATGCCTATCCCTAATCTGAACAATGCCTGAAACTTTGTATTACAGGCACATCTTGTGTTTATTTACCTCTCCATGATGAATCACTCTAGATAAAAGCATCTGCTAAATTAATAAATGTAAATGTGCTGCTATTACAGCCCCACTACTAGGGTGAAATGTAACAGGTGGGTTGGGATCTAACAGTGGAAACCTTTAGTTTAGATTTTGCATTTTGTTAATCAGAATTATTTAAAAGATTATATTAAGCCCCCATTTACCACTTGCCCAAACTTAAACAATTATTTATCAAATATAAAGCATAGGCTAGCAGTGTATCACTGTTATTTTATCTTTGATCTTTTCTTATGCTTCTAATAATATTATATTTTATTTTATATTTTCTAAATTCAATTTCATTGTAATATTTTAGTAGTTTTGTTGTATTTCTACAACTAGATTTTATTTGATATTTTCTGGTTTCATTTTTATTGTAATATTAAAGTGATTTGTTGTATTTTTATCTCTAATTTTTAGTTTTTAGTTTAATTTGTATTTAGTCGTAATTATTTTAGTTCTTTAAACAACAATGAGAAAAAATTATATATGATTATACACACACACATGGTTTATGGGGACTCTCCATAGGTGTAATGGTTTTTATAATGTACAAACTGCCCTACACCAACCCTAGCCCTTGAAGGACACTTTGTGTCTCATGGCATAAACGTACCTTGGTGCACTTTTAGCGCGACATAAAATATGTATCAACGAGTACATATCACTGCAGTTTCCAAAAGAAATGAACACCAGAGGCAGTAAAACTCCTTTTATTCCTTTAAACAAAAATTTACAGTTTCGAATAATAAAGCGTAATTTTCGCTTTATTATAATAATCTGTGTAAAAGAAAGTTGAAACGGCACGGTTGCATCAACATGCATTTTTATATCAGGTTGCATAAACGGGTAGGTTTAGGGTTGGATTTGGCGTAGAGCATATTTCCAACATGATAAAGTATTAACTTTTAGCAACAGTCCACGGATATTTCAATTTTGAAGCACTGCAATACTGAACCTAAATCAACCTAATAAAAATGTTCCAGGGTTCACGTATTGAACCTGTGTTTTAGCGCCACTCAGTGGACATTTCTCTTGGAAACTGCGGCGAAATGTGCAGTAAGGCATATAAAATCAGTGTTGCTTAAAAAGTGCACAGAGGTACATATTTTTATAAGACCAGGTTGCATAAACCACCTTCAAATTGTAATACATCTGTTATACCCATGTCATTAAATAAATTCCAACACACACACACATATATATATATATATATATATGCACACACATAAGAGAATATGCTGATTGAGATGGTGCTAGTTCTGTAATTTATGTAACATAAGTTGTAAATTAAATTATACGAGGGGATTTTTTAAAATATATTTTTGCCTGTTTTTTCCGCTTTTTCTTTTTCTTTTAGAGCCTTAGAGCATTTTATGGGGTTGGTGGTCATGTATGATACCTATTTCTAAGTGGTTAAACTGAAGGTGTTCAATTCAGCCCATGTTATGGGAATTCAACAGGAAGTCGATCCCAGGTCAGTTTCTTTTTGGTAGTGAGTGCGCTCTGAGTGATCAGGCTCATCACAGTGACCTGGTAACACGTCCGAGAGGCTTCCGGTGATCCGCAGGGAGATGAATGCAGGGGTAGATTGTTCAAGCAGCATGTGCTTTTGTATGCGCGTGTCTGTTTACGTGTCAGAGTAGGCTATAATATCGTCTCTGAGCGAGTGTTCATATCTCTCTCCTTTGGCTTCGTGTCTTACGGTTCAGAAGGATGTAACCTCTGATCACTTCTGACACACCATTGTTTGACTGTCGGCAGAATTAAATGATATCTCTCTCTCTTCTCTTTTCTTCCGCTCTCCAAAACGGAATTCCCAGTCTCCGGTATGTTACTCTTTCACAGAAAGGCTTGTCAAGTATAGAAATGCAATTTCACTGATTCAAGGCAATTACCTTGGAGCCTCTCTCCTCATCAGGATGAAGAAACTACAAAGGCACAGATGGAGGCTGACTCTTGTAAAGGAAAGAGCTTGAGGCAAAGATCCGCAGCAGCCCCACTGACACTTGCGTGGTGATGACTTAAATCGCTCAAGCGCTCGAGACAAAGAGGAGGAGAGAATCCTAATTACCCACCATCACTTGCATCATCCTCAATTTGCTGTGAATGTGGTGAGAGAGAGGAAGGAGAGAGAGTTTGTAGTACATATTACATAGTGTGTGAATTGTGGTGCCACCCACTAACTTGGCTGGTTTTTTCCCTGCTTTGCCAATGTAGTATGTTTCACTGAAGTCACAAGAAAATAGAGGGCAAGGTATGTTTTACTCCTAGACCAGCATTTCTGGCCTGTTGAGGACTGTACTCAGCAATATTTAGTGTTATTATTGCGACAGCATGCTGAAGGATAGTATCCAGCGGTCGCCTTCATTTGCGCACTGAGACCTCTGTTGTTGCAGTTCGAGTGTAAAGCATTGTCTACAAGACTGATATATCGGTACAATAACCGTTGTCAGAATTTAATATTAGAATATAAGTTATCTGTATTTTGCAGAATATTAAATTGCACATGCTCAGTACTCCTCATTTGATTTTAAGATTACCTTTGCAACTATCTAATGCTTAAAAACATTCATTTAATAGCACATTTATACTTTATTTAGAAGTTTACATTTTGAATAAAGTTCAGTAGTTATTTTGCTTTATACTGTGATTTTAATTTTTATATTATTTAAATTATTTTTAGTGTTTTGTTTATTTTATTTAGACAAAATAATACAAAATTATATAATATTTAAATATTTCAAATATATTTGTTTTAATAAATATTATTAATAGTAGTGCTGGCCAATGATTAATCGCATCCAAAATAAAAGTTTTTCTTTATATAATAAATGTGTGTATATAAATGTGATATATAAATATAAATGTGTGTATATAAATCAAAGCGGTCCAGTTTAGTGCCAAACTTGCAGAACCAATAGTATGTCAGCTCTGATTGGCATATTGTTGGTGTGGTGAGCTATACCATTTACCAAGTTTGTGTTGATCAGTTCAACACTGCAAGCTCTTCCCTCAAACTCTTTGCCTCTCTCTCTTCTAGTGATTTTGAGCTGGCCTTGCCCCCCCATCCTCCCCGGCTTGTTCCCACTAGGCTCCATCTGCTCATGGAGGGGGCCGCCGCAGCAGCTGCAAAGCCTGAATCTCGCGCTCCTCTGTGCTTCTGCCTGCCACTGCACACGAGCACCAGCTGTAAACTAGCCTACGCAGCCTATAGCACTGCTGCTAAAAATCACTGAGAGATTAGGCAGGTGATTAGTTAGTGATAACATTTAGTGGATGGGATTTTAGGTAATACTGCTTAAACAGTATAGAAAATAGGCATGATCTGAGAGCACTTTATGTCTGAAAAGTTTGCTTTATATTCTCTAATAATTAAAAATAACATATAGTGTCAGTAATATTGGCCTTTGGCCTCTGTATAGATTTTTTTCTTTTTTTTGGAAAACAAATAGAACTTTCTGGCAAAGGCTGTCCCAAAAGAACAATATATAAAAATGATTTTCATCATAGCAGCATCTTTGCTTTCATTTATGTTACAGTATACCACACACAAAATAGTTTCTATCATTTCTACTTGTGGGTTATGGGTTATATGAAAGTCATGAAATTCGAAGTGGAAAAATCTTTAATGAGCTTGGCACTACTTTATTCCAGATTAAGTGGGTAGTTTTTCTACACTAAAAAAAAAATTGATCAAGTCAATTACTGCTAATATTTCTAACTCAAAGGAATATATTAAGAGAAATATTTTGGTGTTAACATGTTATACAAAAGGTAGACATTTTAGTGAGTCTGTGGATGTATTATATTATCATATTATTATGTCATATTAGTATTCTCATTATTATTGCCATATTATTTTTGTCATAAAGAAAGAAAGTGTTTTCTTTCTTTTAGAAACTTTTTGAATTAGATTCCAATTACTATCCTTGCGTCACTTTGATAAACATTTCATTCTCATAAACTTAACTTTATTAATACAAATCACAGAGAGATTTACTGGTTAAACAACCAAAATAAGTTCATGTCTGAGTGCATTTTATGTCTGAAAAGATATAACAGCAGCTCAATAGATCATTTGTATTCACTGATAATCATCTTTCGGTACTTGATGTCTGCTTCAGTGGGTTTTTTCCTTTTCAAAAGAGTAAGGATGTTTTCTTGAACATCTGTGGCACGAAAACAACATATATCTATAGCATATGCCAATAATTGAAATGAAATATAGAGGAAGATTTCTCTGTTAATATTTGTGATGGATGTACTATAGGTTAAAAAGCAATCCCAGTAGTTTTCATGGGATGCCTGTGGATGCTGAGTGTATTTTGTGCAAGCTTTCAAAATAGAGCTGCTGAAAACGACCAGTGGAAACGAGGAACTGACCAAGTTTGAGGTGTGACTGCTTTTTATAAACGCTTACTGTTAGAGAAAGAAGGAAAGCACACTTGTAAAATGTTTTTTTTATTTTATTTTTTAAAAAAAACACAAAATATATATAAAAAAAATTATTTGATTTGTGTAATGTGCATTTTTGGTTGAGACTCGGGTTGCCGTAAATAGACTTTTCACAACAATAAATTCTTATTCCGCAGAAACATGGCGGGCGCCGTGAACGTAGAAAAAATTAGACTGAGAGACGAATAACAGCATCAATAAATCATTCTCGTCCAATGTTGTTCCCGGGAGATTTCTGATGGATGAAATTAAGCACTTCCATCTCCATCTCCCACCTGATCGCGCGCGTATAAATCCCAGCAGCTGATCAGCAGAGCTCAGACATCAAACCGACCCCGCGCGAGCAAAGACGGCAGCGGACACCTCTCTCTCTCTCTCTCTTTCTCCCCGCTTTAACATTAACGAGCGCTCCTCCGGAAACGTGCTCGCATTTAAAGCTGCCCATTTTTGGAGCGCATCCATTTGGGTCTGAGCGCACTCTGACACGCGGCTCCTGGAGGCGGATCTGCTGCTGCTGTCCAGTGCTGAAGTTGCATTTCGCCTGTGCGGAACGGCTTGCGCACAGCTGAAGCTCCGGAGCTTCCGCGTCATTCCCCCCGCTCAGGTGTTTGACTTTCAGCCCTGCAGGACCAACTCTTTTATTGTGCGGTGGATAAAGGGAGGATATCGTGCTGGAAGAGGCTTTCCGCTCTGCGCTCTAAACATGCCAAGGTCTTTTTTGGTGAAAAAGGTGAAGCTAGATGATTTCTCATCCACTGAACTTGAGAGCGCGTACGGAAGGTCCAGGACCGATCTTAGCTTTCGGATACACGACAAAGGTAAATGCAAAGGAATGCTTATTCTTCTTTGATTTAGCGCTCTTTAACTTAATGCAAGCAGAGTTTTAGATGCAACCACAATCTGAAATCGCGAAAAGTGGTTATGAGGTTCATTTATGAATTAAACTCTTCAGGAAGGAAAGTAGATATCCAGTAGCTGGATTTCCAGCACCTCTGTGGCTTTGCCTGTGATTTATGTGAAACCATAATGGGAATGCAAACATAATTAGTAGGATTCCAGCACTGAAAACGCATGGTAACATTCGCATGGATGCCATATGCTGGTAACAACGCTTAACTTCTCAGCAACTTGGAGCCCAGTCACTTCTAGATGAGCTTAGGTGTTTGTTTATTCTGCAAATCAAAGAAACGCTTAGGGCAGCTGCGCACAGCACACTGTGCTTATGGTGGTGCCTTTAGAAGGGGGGTAATTAATCTCCCACTGTAAAAAAGTGCTATCTGTGCTCGTACTGTAAGTCCACAGTAAATGTGGCATCCTTCACAGCTCCACTGCTTTGTCCTGAAATAACTCTGGAATAACGCGAAGTCAAGCTGACACCTATTCTGCTTGAAATTTCCTGTAGTGAGTGGTCATTAAGTCTAATTATATTCAAAGAGAAATGCTGAATTTGTTAAACACATAATGAATCTCAAAGAGCACTGGCACAATCTGGTCGCCGGTCGCCTTTGCCAAGGTGGAGATAAATTGAGCGGAAAAGTGGCCGTTGCGTCGGCGAACCCCATTGTCCTCACCCGATTCCCTTGTGAATATGAATAATTGAATAAAAGATCTTGTTCTCTCCATGCTAGGCTACATCAGTGACTACATCACCCCGGCCGTTTATGATGGAGAAAGCGACGGTGGCACTAAAGTACCTTCTCCAGGACCGATTTACGACAGTAACCACAGTGACTATGAGCCACCCGACTCGGACCAGCCCGACAGCCCGCAGTCCGAGATCACATCCGGGTACATCAACGGCGACAACGCGGTGAGTGAAGGTTATGCCGTGGATGCGTTCTTCATCACGGATGGCAGGTCCCGTCGGAAAGTACTCAGCGGCTCTAGGACCCTCCAGCGGCACACGTGCAACGAATGTGGCAAAACCTATGCGACGTCTTCCAACCTGAGCAGGCACAAACAAACGCACCGGAGCCTGGACAGCAAGATGGCCAAAAAGTGCCCGACATGTGATAAAGTCTACGTGTCCATGCCAGCCCTGGCCATGCACCTGCTTACCCATGACCTCAAGCACAAGTGTGACATATGTGGGAAAGCGTTCAGCAGACCTTGGCTACTGCAGGGCCACATGCGCTCTCACACGGGTGAGAAGCCCTTTGGATGTGCACACTGTGGAAAAGCGTTCGCCGACCGTTCCAACCTGCGGGCACACATGCAGACCCACTCCGCGTTTAAGCATTTCAAATGTAAGCGATGCAACAAAACTTTCGCGCTCAAGTCCTACCTGAACAAGCACTACGAGTCGGCGTGCTTTAAAGGCTCGTTCTCGCCGCTCGCGTCCATTGAAGCGTGACTTCCGGTCTGTAAGCGCTCCCTCCCCTATCACGTGTTAGGATGATTACGCTATCTTTACCCAGTTATGTCTCACAATCAAAATGAAACCCAGTAATAGCACAATTTTCTCTATTTTTTTTTTCTCGCAAAGTTGACCTTAAAGGAATATGGAACCTTCGCATGCACTTCAGCACCCATGTCCTCAAATTACGTTCAGACAGTTCACCTCGGCGCTGCACAGCACTTGACTTTGACTTCCGTCGAGTGAAGGTTTGAGTGACACCACGTTCCTCATTAAAATAAAACTCTTTTGTATTTGTCAGTGGATATTATCATACTGCTGCAAGTGGCCCAAACGTATTCACAATCGAGGTAAACCGGTATAATTTATTTATTTATTATTTTTTATATATTTATTTTTTTGTTTGTCTGTTTTTATTACTTCATCTAGGATGTATGATTCTCTATGATGCACTGAAAGTGTGATTGTCATGTGTTTATTTATTTATTTACCTTTTTCTTTCTCAATAACGTTGCCTTTTGGGTTACGCCAGTCTTATTAAAATGCCAAAGCATTTAGATCCATTGTAATAATTTTACAACGTTTTTGTTTGTTAGTTTTTTATTTGATGATGATTTTTTTGTATACCTACTTAATGCATGCAAAAAGAAAAGAAAAGAAATCTATGCCAATACCACAAAGCTTATAATTTTGCCAAAATGTAGAGATAGTATCAGGGGGCAATATTTCTAGGGGTTCTCATAAGAATATAAAAAGCAATAATCATAATGCATGGTATTTTTGAAAGTAATAAAGTATTACCTATAGCAGTTTTTTCTAAATCAGGTACATTTTGATCCAATACTCTTAATAAACATTTAAAAATACCACATCAGGGAAAATGCCAATGTAGAGTTTAGTGAGACTAAATCCATAAGTCGAAACCATCTTTCTTTGCTCTCTGCTTATGCACTGCCTGCCTCGAATTTAAACGTAGATTTAGGATGTAGGCCCAAAGTGCTGTAACTCCACTCTAAGCAATTCAGAACCATTCTCTAGTGTGGAACATGTAATGGCTTTTCTGAGGTTAACTCAAAGGGACACGCAAGGACAAGAAAAGGACTGGAGCGATAGGAAGGTGTACCATCTGCATTTACAGCCGTTCTGTAATGCACTCGCACTGCATTTCCAGCTCAGCTCAGATCAGACGCTTCATTTTCTCCAGTTTGGGTGTCCCTGAGGTTGAAAGCACTTCATTGTAGAAATCCTTAAAAAGTAGCACAAAAACCCTAGATTCAGGTAGATGTTACCTAGCTCAATCTTCCTTTTTTATACCTCGAAAGAGGAATAACAGCTCAGTTTGTGAGAAGATCTTCATGTAGATACTCATTTGAAGAGGAAAAACCTTTTTACTATAGATGAATCCACTAAACCTGTTCAAAAAAAAAAAAAATGTCCTGCGACTTTTTGAGCCAATGTTCAAATGATGTAAGCACAAGACACAAGGCATTTTAAGCACTTCATAATAAAGGCAAAGTAAACAAACTGAGTCCATTGCTCATTTGTCCCTGATTATTGCCGTTCCTCTGTGAAATTAGTCTATTAAAGAGGCCAATTAATCTTGGTGAATGAAAATCAATGCACACGCACTGACGAAGCAATGCAGGCCAAGAGATGGTACAGATGAAAACCTGCTATGGTTATTTACGGTTCAATATATCCACTCCGGCAGTAGCAAATGGTTGTTTTTAATGTAGCATCAAAAGCTGATATAATGGAAATAATGGAGTGGCGATAATGGAAGTCCAGAGGGAACAATTTCCACAGGTGCTGCATTTCCTTCAGGGTGACATTCTCGCCACACAATCTTTGTCGGTTAAAAGAAAAACATGCACTTCTGTTACCTCAAATCAACAGGTATCATGGTGAAGCTGCAGAGCTGTATGATGCTTTTCTGTCCTTACAAGTAGCTCTTGGCATATGGCGCATAAATGTTAGCAATCCACATGATTGGGTGTTTGTTTTACCACTTAAGGTGAGGGATGCGTTCCACTTGAGTCGAGATTTGGTGACTGTGCATGCAAGATAAACTGCCTTTGTGTTAAGATGCAATCCACTTCACAAACACACACCACCAAGTGCTGCTTTTACTGCAGTTCCATCTGTATCTGCACAGTTCTCGTTCAGCGAGGAGCACCAAACTCTCCCGCTCAGGTTAATCTAGCTTGTGCAAACGAGGCCACCAGTGTCATCAATTTGCTGGGAATCATTATCCGAGCATTCTGAGCGTCTGCGCTCCGGTCTCCGGAGCTCTGGGTAATTGTGCTAGCAGGATGGGATCAGCAGGAGCCATTATTTAACCGGAGACAGCTGTGCGAGGGGCCGCACACGTTGATCTGTTTGCTGTTTCGTCCCTGTCTCTCTGCTTTAGGATCACAGCATCCCTTGAGTGATTCCTGTGTCTTCTGTACTCCCGTGTTCTCCGGGGTCCTCGGCTCTCTGACAAACCCCATAACGCTCTCTCAAGTCGAGCAGGTTTACTTTTACAACTCGGACAGAGTGATTTCAGAAGTATTTATTGTATTGGGTTTAGTCAAGAAACTGCTTGTTAGTGACATTGCTGTTTTCGTTCTGGAAAGTCAGAATCAATATCCATGAGGTTACAATCAGCAATGGCTGAAATTGTCCCTGTGTTAACTGATGGATTAGATGAGAGGCTATTAAAGCAAGCCTTGTTTTCGAAAACACAAAGACGGGTCAGAGAACAGTATTCATTAAGAGTTTGTTGATGTACTACTACTAACAGCTGGCTCATAAGAAAACGTGACTTGCAACTTCTATCTTACACCAGCAAAACACCTGTTGTACTGTATTCTGAGTTGTTTTCTTTAATGTTCAACTTTTTTATTTATTTATTTGGCTTGTGCTGAAAATTTTACAGCAAAAAATGTCAAAAGCTGCATTATAGTCCACTATGTAGTACTGAACCATCAAGCCTTAACTGAGGAGTTCCCTGATAATATTTCTGTACACTATTGCACTTAAATATTTAAATACCCAACATATGTTGCTTTTAGAAACATTATGATGTTTGTAAAACAAATTTCGGGAGGAGCGCGCACAGGTAATTAACGCGGCTGGCTCCTCATCGTCAGAACGAGAAAAGCCTTCTATAAATAGTACGAATTCCCTTACCTCAATATCTCGTTCATAGCACCACTCGATTCAGCATAGGCTTAACCTCGCCTCCTGCGGAATTTCCGACTAAATCCGGGTGGTCGAAAAATTGACAGTATCTAAACCTGAGGCAAACGCTCATTACTTTCGATGCGTAGGGTAAACAAATGGATCTGCGTGATTCGTCACCCTGCAAATCAGTCGACTTCTCTCCTAAATATGCGCCAAGGCGGCCAACAGATCGAGCAAAGCCTCGAAGTCACCTTGCTACCTGCACAAGACCCGTCTCCCCAGAACGCGCCTGGCCACAGCAGCAGGCCTTTAACGGGCCTGGGCAAACGCCCCAGTTCTTACCACTGCAACTTCACTCGCTTCCCGCTTCGGCTCAGCCTTTCATCGCGGCTCTTCCGGCCACAGCGTCTTACTCAGCCTGCCCTACAGCTTCTGTATCCAGTTGCTAGCGCTACGCCTTCAGTGTTTTCGAAAAAGGTACTTAAAGTACTTGAATGTTTTAAAAAGCAGTTTATGAAATTAGTATTACTTCTCTGCTTCATAAAAATACAAATAATCTTTTTTTGCAAATTAACTATGCAACGTGTCTGATGTAAATAGAGCCGTTTCTTCCATCTTTGGTGCACAAGATCTCGCGATATTACTCCTTGAGGTGGAAGATATCAGAAAAGTTGATTTGTGGTAAAACGTTCTCTGGGTACTTAGCGTAACCGTGATTCCCTGAGAGGAAGGAACGAGACATTGCATCATAGCTGACGCTAAGGGGGAAACTCCCTTTCTCCTAGAATACTGAAACCCTATTGAATGGCGCTGTGTGCATCGTGCCGGCCAATGATGTTCAAGCACGTGAAAAAAGGGGTGGCATTCCGCTATATATAGATGCTGAGCGCATTGTAACACAGCAATCCACCCAATGTCTCGATCCCTCCTCTCAGGGAACCACAGTTACGTTAAGTAACCAGAGAACGTTCTCTTTCGAGTTCAGTTCTCTCGACATTGCATCATAGCTGACGCTAAGGGGACGGTATAACATTACGCCGTGTTACTCATGGAGCCCAACTCAATTAACGTGGGGCACAGTGTCTGTCATGTCTTGTGTACAGGAATGTTAGGTGATTGTAGACATTGTGGTGTGAACCTAAGTCGTTGTCTATAGTGAAAACATCAGCAATCCCTCAATGGGATCTCCCACGGAAGAGCTACCAACAACTCTTTCAGCCGTGGGAACCACAGCTGGTTGGGCCATTTGGGCGCTACTAGCTGGACTGACACCTGCTCTTCCCTGATTTTCTGAAGCACCAGGGGTAGCAGTTTCACTGGAGGGAGTGCGTATTTTTGGCCGCTCGGCCAGCGATGAGCTAGCGCGTCCTCTCCCAGAGGGGACTGCGTCAGTGAGAAATAAAGCGGGAAGTGCGTGCTCTTCTCCGAGGCAAACAGATCTACCTCCGTCTTTCCAAACATATCCCAAATCATAGCTACCCTACTGGGATGTAGTCTTTACTCCCTGTGGACCACTACCCCTCTTGACAGTAAGTCTGCTCCGCAGTTCAAGCGGCCCGGGACGTGCTGTCTGTTCGAACAGGGACATGGTATTGATGAATATGAGGGAGGAAGGATTCTAGTGCTAGCTGAACCACTTTCAACTCTAGGCAGTTTATGTGCCACATTTTTTGAACATCCGTCCAGATACCAGAGGCTGGTCTACCATCGCACAGGGCACCCCAACCCATGCTCGATGCATCCGTGGTGACTGCCTTCCTCCTGACAACCTCTGGCCAGCGCTGCTTCTTTCTCCGCAGTTCGACCACGGCGGAGGGGGGGAGCATATTCGTGGACGGTCTATCGCCAAGGGAGATGGCGACACGGAGGCGGAGGGTCTCATTGCTCACGCTCATTGCTTCGGATCCACCCAATGCCTATTCTGCATGCCCAGGCAAAGCACACACGAGTTGTGCCCATCCGGGAGCTCAATAGGTCCCGCAAAGGAACGGCACTGTTTAAGTGACATATCTTGATGTCGCCGGAACGCAAAAGGGAAATAATCCACTTGATGAGGCGTTGATCAATGGTGAATACGGGTTTAGTAGACAAATGTCATGAAGGAGAAAGATTCTAATGCAATGACATCAGCTGCGTCTTATATAGCGAGAGTGCCCACCCTTTTTCACGCACTTGAACGTCATTGGCCGGCGTGATTTGCATGGCGCCATTCAATAGGGTTTCAGTATTCTAGGAGAAAGGGAGTTTCCCCCTTAGGGTCAGCCATGACGCAATGTCGAGAGAACCGAAGGCGAAAGGGATCAATTGACAGTGCTTGCAATTGACTTCTTGTTGCACTGTTATCATTTACAAGCGTGAAGCACGTCTCCCTCTCAGCAGCTCAGTCCACAAACACTTCCTCTGCTTATGCCATGAGCTTGGGTTGATTAACATTTATTTGGGAAAACAGTGTGCGTTATTTGATTCGTCACGTAAATAGAAAAAGTCATCCAACACAGGAGAATAAGTCAACATATGTGCGATTTGCGATTTCAAAATAAAAGTACTCTCGCTCCGAGTTTGCATGTGGACAAATATTAAAAGCACATGGATTTGTCATCACCCGGCTTTTTGGTGCCCTCTGCCGGTATTTGGTGTTATACATAATGTAAGTAGGTCATATTCATATTACGCATACGCATATTACATTATGTAGTCTATTTTAGGTGTTGTTCTGTAAAACCGTGTTATTTCTTGGTTTAATATTTTATTTGAGCTATTTAAACCATTTTTGAATTAATATCTAGTCTATATGAATATATGTAGTCTATATGAAGACTGTTTTTCACAGCTAAATTTTATTTATATATAAAAATCAGATTACTCAATCGTCAAAATAATTGGTATTACTGAATTACCCAGATAATCATTAGTTATGGCTCTAGATTAGATGTGTGTGTAAAAAAAAAAGCGGAGGCTAATGCTAATGAGCTGAATAGAGCTGCATCTGTTTTGCTTATCACATTTGTTGCGTAGAGACAATGCATTTCAAATTACATTAGTTGAAACTTCTGATTCACCGTTTTCCAAGTGGAAATATCCAAAGAACTCAGACAGAAAGCATAGAACTGGTAATTGTTGTCACTTGTGAAATCAAAATGATGGTGCAGCAGATGCAAATCTACAGATTAGGTGGCATTATAACAAGATCCCTTTACAAAATCACCAGGGGGAACAAATCAGATGTGTATTTTCTCCCAGTACCCCTAACCCCTCTTCTTTTTAGTGGTCTCCAGCTCCCGTAACACATGTTAGGGTGAGGCTACCTCTGCTAGTGGTGCAGCCCCACCGTCCAGCTCCAGCACAATGTAGCCTCATCAAACTGCAAAGCACAGCGCCCCCGGGCTGGAGAAGCAACTACTGTCACTTACAGTGGACCACTACCGCCAAAGCATTGCATCCAGCGCCTTGGACCACTTCAGCTGGTGATGTTCATACATGCACACTACCACTACAGTAATACTAAACTCACTCCTTCCCATTCTTCCACAGGGGACTAACCAATACAGGCTTTCTCTTCTGTGGCCACAGCCCACCCAAGCAACCTATAGCCAGCCACCGCAATGGCCAGTCCAAAATGAATCCCAGCTGCATTCATTGCCTTCACCAAGGCTCACTCGAGCCGGAGTATTGCACCCACCAGCATGGACCACTCTCAAGCTCATCTATGCAGAGTCACCGCAGTGGCTTTCCCAAGCCAGAGCATTGCACACTCAATTGCACACACAAGTTACCCTTCCAAACACCACCATGTGGCCCGCTCTAGCCGGAGCATTGCACCCACCACATGGACCGCTCCCTCTAATGTTTTCTTTTCTTTCTTCTTTTTGCACCCACAAAAAAATAAAAAATAAAAGGGACACCATATATACGTTTTTAACCACCAAACGCCCATCCTCCCCTACCAGATGCTCCTAGCCTTCCTCCTCTTATATGAAATCTCAGCCAGTGTCCCCTCTTGAACCCCTTTTCACTGACGATTCTAACTATCCTGTGTCTCACTCCTGGTTTCAAAAACTCCTCAAGCTGTCCTAGCCAATTCAGGAGTACCAACAGCTAATTTCTCCACCCATTCCTTCTGAATTGGCACAGCTGCTACCACAGCAGAGAAAGACCTATCCCAACAGCAAATCTAAACCCTCAAAACCCTCTTTTGGAGCTTACAAAAGCTACATCCGCTCAGACCAATAAAAAAAAGCTCTCCAAACCCCAACCAGCCCCGCCTTTCCCCAGCAGGGGACCGTCCAAACCAGACCTCCACACCTCTCTGCCGCAGACCACCTCAGCCAAATTTAACCAGCCACCACAGTAGCCAATCCTAGCAGAATCCCAACTTCCTGCAGCACTTACTGACAAATTATAGTCAGCTCCGAAGCCTCCACAGAGGCCAGCCCAAATCAGGGCTCCGCTCCCCCAATCACGGTCCACTTCCAACCATGGTTATCTCACACATCTACCGCCACTGCTCTGGCCCACTCAAACTGGAGCATTGTACCCATAAATGCGGACAGCTCCTGCCAAAGCCAGCACCACACATCCATTCCCACCATGGCAGCCCCTTTAAGCCGGATTATTGCACCCACAAGCATGGACCACTCCTGCCAAAGCTTCTTTCATCTTCCCCAACTCCCCACTGGCCTCTTCGAGCCGGAGTATTGCACCCACAAGTGTGGACCACTCCTGCTGAAGCGTCTCTTTCATCTT
Source organism: Enteromius mattozi (assembly GCA_032359235.1). Classification (NCBI taxonomy): domain Eukaryota; kingdom Metazoa; phylum Chordata; class Actinopteri; order Cypriniformes; family Cyprinidae; genus Enteromius; species Enteromius mattozi. Next base: position 13,175,720 of record JAUMHE010000068.1, on the reverse strand, counting down.
TCCAAACCCCACAGCGGCTCCAAACTCCAACCAGTCCCGCCTTTCCCCAGCAGGGGACCGTCCAAACCAGACCTCCATACCTCTCTGCCGCAGACCACCTTTCTCTCAACCCCACCGCGGCCCCTCCAAGCCGGAGTATTGCACCCACAAGCATGGACAGCTCCAGCCAAAGCCACAACTTCATACCAATTACCCCCCCCTCTCAGTAGGACATCCATAGCCGGAGCATTGCAGTCGCCAGCTTGGACCGTAAGAGCTCACTTACATCCACACGCACGGCAGCCGACCACAAAAGTCAGAGCTCTTGCACCCGCCAGCGTGGACGGCTCCAGCTGGAGACGGTCGATCATGATAGCTGGCGTGCCAAGTGGACTGCCCAACCAGGAGCATTGCACCTGTAGGAATTGGAAAAACTGGATAAAAAGAAATTTGAATCTCTTCCGAGAAAACTGGACTGAGAAGTTTCTCGCAGTTCAAAAGGCAGGCAACAA
>JAUMHE010000068.1:13140145-13175129 GCA_032359235.1 Enteromius mattozi | reverse complement strand
AACATAATAATAACTTGAAATTGGAGTCAGATTTAAGCGAGTTAAAACGTAAAAGTAAAATTAGAACCCAAAATTAGGAAAAGAGGAGTATTTTTCACAGGAGCGCTGAAGAGCGCTGGAAGCGAGACGCGCAGATCCGGATCAGAAAAACCTGGAACCTTACACACCCGCCAGCATGGACCACTCCTACTGGAGCCATGCACCATCACCCTCATTTCACATTCACATACCACACTTTACATAATACATAACCACCCTCTTTTCTACCTCCACTCGTCCAGCATCTCTCCTTCTCTGCTTTTGGGGAGCCTCCCCACTACGTTTTGGCTGCTGTCCTCAATTATCACCTTTTGGGGAGCATACGGGAATCGGGTCGGAAGCAGAGCTCTTCCCAGATCTCGCTTCTTGCAGACAAGAAGGGTTAAAAACCCTAGGGCTCGAAACTCTGCCGATCTCTTAACCCTCTCCCCAGACAGCAAAGCCAAACACACTTAAACCTATTCTATCTACGATTAATTACTGGCAAGCACAAACTTGTGAAATGACGTTTAACAATGTCAGTTCCTGTTAGTTCTTATGTGTCTTGTAATGGACTTCCATACCCAAGATTGAAGATCTCTTTTAGAATGCGATTTAAGAGCTGTACATTTTCCCACATGCATATTTCGCAATGACTTAAAACTGATTTTGGCATGTCCAAGATGCTTGGTTTAAAAAAGTGACTATAAGCTTTGCTTTGTAAATAGAAAGTGGACAACACAAAGTTTTGCCTGCAAGATATTGCTAACGTGACCCGCACCTACTTGTTTCACACAAACCCAACCTAGCGTCCTATTTATAAAATAAAAAGTATGCAGGTTATGCATGTCCATATTCTGTTGCATTTCTTCCTGTTCAGGTCTTTTGTACATTACTTTAAATGCTTTGTTAAATGTAAGATGCCTTCAAAGGAGCTGCAAAAGATAAGCACTGATGTCTGTCACATATGTATATTAATTTTTCCCTTCTTACTAACATTCAAATATTAAATAAAGCCCCAACAATTAAAGGAAGGTTAGTTAATTATCTTAAATGTCCACAGATATCTCGGACAGTTCAAACTGCTGTTATTTTTTTATCTAGCAAGTGGATGTGATGAGACCTGTTTTCATTTTTGTTCATGTATTTGTTGCTTTGTATGCTGCAGTTGACTGGTTTTCTTAGTGGAAGCTTTAAGATAAAATACTGGGTTGATTATGAAATAAATTCAACTCACATCAGCATTTAATCTGAGAATTTACTTATTTGGTGAGTAGCAGTGCAATAAAGGGGATAATGTGTAATGAGATTATCATTATAACAAAATAAACCCTGACGCAGAGCTATATTGCTTACATGTTGTGCAGTAATTAGGGGCTCAAAAACATTTGTATTTAAATAATATATGTAGGCTATAATATAGAAGCAATCAAAGACATTGGACAAATTTAAAAGATTGTGATGTTTTTGAGTTGAGAATATCATGTTTCACAGCATGTGAAGTCCATGCAATGTGTCCCATAATGAAACAGCCCATGTATCTGCAGAAAAGCCAGTTCCTTTAAAACAAGGTACTATAGATGACATATGTATCCTCCACAGTATATAGATTCCTAGTACCTCAGCTGTCTGTCACATCCTCTCTTACTCAGATTTGTTTCCCAGTCCAGCGATTTCCTCTGTTTTTATCCAAGCAGCCTGTGTCTTTTTAGTCATTTTAAAAACATACTAATCCATATGTGCCCTTTCTTTTCAAACAGCGAACACATGACACCTGTAACATAAAGCATGCTGTTCCTTGTGATGCTCTCATCATATAGAGTTGGTTTGCTTCCCTAGCGTTGTGTGCATGTCCATACTGGTGTAGGTGGAGGTCTTGAAAAGCAATGTCTGCAGGCAACTTTGCTCAGACACACTTCAGTAGCTACAAGTAGCAGCCGGGCGCTCGGAGAGAGAGAGAGGTTTTTTATAGCTGTTGCGCAGCCACTTGAGAGAGTGTTACCTCTGATGAGAATAGACATTGTGAAAGGCATCGTCTATACGCTCTATGCTTGCATGTAGTACTTAAAACATATTTCAATGTAAATACATTCATGTTTGATTTAGATTTTTTAGAAAAAAATATTAAATATTTATTAAATCGATCAGTGCTCCGGTGGATAAAAAATGGTTGCGTAAATAGCACACCTCAGGCTTAAACAGCTGAAATTCACATTAGAGTGAGGTTAAATGTTTAACCGTTAGGTTTTGTAGTAGTTAACCCTGAATTCCTCCCCGAAGAGGTCATTAAATGCTGGTAGTAACAATGTTAGAATGCGTTAACGATCCTTATTTACATAAAAGTATGTGACTTATCTGGCAGACACTGGGAGATTCAAATAATTCATGAGGCCTTTCAGTCATTCATAATGAGGTCTGTGTATCTAGTGTCTATTTTGAGAGCGGTAAGAGTTCTTGTTGCATGCTCTTGCTCTGTTGCACGGCAAATATTCCCAGGCAGAGAATAACGCTTTCAGGACTCTAGGAGGAGGAAGGGTGGGATAGAGAGAGAAACGGTGGGAGGGATGGAGAAAGAAAGAGAGGGAGAGAGAGAGAGAGAGAAAACGAGGGAGGAGGGAGAGAAGTTGACCCAGTTTGGATGACATGCAGCTGAGAAAGCGTGTTCTAGCCTGAACAGTCAGTACATTTTTAATGGCTCCTTTTGAATATCTGTATGAGAGGGACGGTTCAGTTCCTTAATTGTGCCCGACTGAGGCTTCTGCCCATTAGAGTGTATAGGCCAAGTGCTTGTGTGCAATCGTTGTCTAATGTTAGGCTTGAAGGAGCATTTCTGAAGAGCCATAATGTTCTGATTCTTGTCTTCTGTGCCTGTTGCAGTAATGTAAGCTGGTAAACACTTCAAAGTGAAGTTTTAAGTCATTTATAGCTATCGCGTTTGAGTATTGAGGGTAAGCGAGTGTTTCCTATAGCGTACCCCAGCCTCTCAGCGATGAACTTGTGCAGGAACAGGCCGGGCATGTGCTTTTGTTTCGACCTTTTATTTAACGTGGCTGAGGAATTAACACATCATGCATATTCAGCAGGCGAGAAGGCGGAGCAATGCCCCGCAACAGCCTTTGATGTGCGTGAGTCAGTGGTTGCAAGAGGCAGAGATGCTGCATTACCGAGGCTTTAGAATGACTAAGACCTATTTATTCTCCTCCGCTACAGGAACGTGCATCTCCTCTCACTGCAGGTCCATTTTTACACTGACTCTCGCCGTTTTAAATAGAGCACATTCCAGCGTATGGGACTGAGAGCATTGTGAAGTGCTGGGACTGTGTGTGCCGTGTCCACTTGGGTTATTCCTGCAGGTTTGAAGGCTTAAAAATACATGTTTAGATGCTGTTAGACCGGAATTGTGTTCATTAAAAATTCGAATTAAAGTGATTGCAATAAAATAACCTTAACACTTGTTGAATTTAGTCAAACAACTGAGCTGAGAAAATCCAGCTTAAGAGGTTTTCACACTAGCATTTTTGGTAGCATTTATATCAGAGCTTGGTTCGTTTGCATAATATGAATACTGTTTTCTGAATTCAGGTGCATGCCCGCAAACTGTCCCCTTGACTGACACACTGAAAGAAAGAATTTCTATCTCATTTCTGCTAACCTTCAGAAGAAACTGACTGCCACATTCTTTTGAAATTTTCCATTATTTGTGACAAGTAGATGCATGTGCCATTTTGTGTTGGTGCTTTGGAAACAAAACCTAATTTTACAAAAGTACAAAAGCAAGGGAGCACACAACAGTATCCATCAATTTCGCCATCTCCTGCATAGTCCTTACCTAGCAACAAGGCTAAACAGCTCCCATTCTGATGACGCGATGTCCCGTGGTTCAGAACCAAAAACACAGTGTGAACACAGTTCAGTGTGGTCAGGAAAAGGGGAATCAGTCTAACTCAGTTTTGGACCAGACAAATACACCAAATGTAAAAGCACACTTAAACTGGTCTAAACTGACCATTAGCTGGTCCAAGTTCATCATTAGCTGGTTGATTTAACTAAAATAATTATAATATTGTTTAATATTATAATATTATATTTATTTAACAAAAAACTGGTAAAACAGCTCCTCTTTACTGAAACTCGCATGAGGTTAAACGTTTAACCATTTGGATTTTGTCATGGTTAAGCCGAAGATTCAGCTTGAATGTATGACCAAAATACAATTAAAAATTAAAGTAATTGAAATTTAAAATGCAGTAAGGAATGTAAACTGAGAAGATTCTACTCAAATTGATGTTTTGGAAAATGAAGGCTGGTTTAAAACTGGTCTTTAAATGGTCAGAAATCATCATTAGATGGTTAAACACCTTCATGCATGTATGATTTGTTAGTAGCTGGTTTGTTTGTCGATCTACCGATTGGCATCAGCTAATGACCAGTTGAAATGATCTAGAATCCAGCTTAAGTTGTGTTTTCTGGCAGCATTTTTTGAACTTATTTAACCAGCCAGTTGATCTAGCAGCTTCATCAGGTAAGTTTTGCTGGATACCACTAGCTAAACCTTCCTATACAGTAAACATCCCTAGGTGTTTAAACTCCATTTGAGCACTTCTCCATGGCTTTCCTTTATCGTTCCCATTATGAGATGCAGGCTATCTCATGAATTGCCTGAGTGAAAGGATCAAGATTTGGCTGTTGACAGAAATCTGACTAAATCCACATGTTAGTGGTAGCCAGAGGCTGTTTTGAGACACTTAGTGTGTGTATAAACTTACAGTGTGTGTCAAGATAACGCTTTGTGTGTGTGTGTGTGAGGAAGAGGGAACGAGCACAGGGCATCTGAATGGAACAGTCAATGGGATTTGGACGCTCTGGTGTCTCCACGCCTGTGGCTCTATTGTTTGGCTCTTCGATCTCCCATCTCTAACTCTTTATCTCACTCTTGTTCTTTCTTGCTTCTCTCTCATTCTCTCTACCTCTCATTTTCTCCTTTTCTTTCATTTTACCACTTAAAGGAACAGTACAGACAAAAATGTTTCACCTCCAAATCATTTCAAACTTGTATTCTCATACTGTTTCTGTCGGAACAAAAAAAAGACTGCAAAATAGCAATTTATAGTAACTGTATCTTCAACCCTTGAAAAAGCACATTTTAGCTCAGTATGTATGACCGTATGATATATTTAAAGTGCTATGATTTATGATTTAGATTTCTGTGGGGAAATTTGAATTTTAGCTGTTATTCATTGATAATCATCACCATAGAAATGATAAAATGAAAAAGAAGAGTCATGCAAACAAAAATGGTAAGCCTTTGTTGTAGTCCTTAGGGTAGCGCCATATTTAATTTTTGACAGCGATAAAAATAAGGTTCTGAGGGATAGAAGTACATTGTGTTCAATGGACTGTACTGTTGTTTAATGGGATACCAATTGTTTAGCTGACAAAATGTCTTTCCAGGGAATTTTTTTTTTTTTATAAAATACTCTTGTAAAATAGTTTTGTAACAGCCTCGTTTTTATTCATGTAAAATTCAGTATGGCGTCTGATCTAAATTATACCATGGAACACAAAGGAGAATTCTTAAAGGGAGAGTTCACCTTCAGTTGGTCTCCACTGATTTGCATAGGATTTTTTCCATACTATGGATGTCAATGAGAACCAGAAATTAAAGTCTCTTTAATGCAGATGTTCACTGACTGCTCATAGTGACAGCATCAGTATGTCTTCAAAAAATCACCATAAAAGTGCTCCATACAACTATTATATTGCACTATTTCCAGGTCTTCTGAAGCTATGCAATGAAATTCACTTATTCATTTGACCTTATCCTTTCTGGTGTTGCTCAGATATGGCACCTCTGACCCAAGTTTGATATGTTGGTCATTGGTGTTTGATATTAATATACTTTAATAACATAACGCAGATTTGGAATGAGGGTGAGTAAATAATTTTTGGGTGAACTATTCCTTTAACACATGTAAGCACATGAGTTTCTCCTCTTTCTCCCTCGCAATGGGATTTAGACCCATCCTTTAAACTGCGCACCCTGACTGATGTCCTCAAGGAGAGCTCAGTTCTGGTTACATGATACTTTTTAATCACTGATGTTGGATCAGCCTACCTAACAACAGACTAAGCCGAGCTTTAGACTGTAGATTAAGCGGAACATCCAAACTGTTCCAGGAACAGAGTACAATACATATCAACAGTGACAGTATAATACTGGAAGTAAAGGTTTGTGGGAACACTAAGCAATGCAGCTGATCTGAACAGCAGTCAGTGAATACTTGAATCCACTACAATGCAATGCATTTTGAGTACTGCAGTCATCTACATTGTTTCAACAGCTTTTGTAATAGCCAAATTATTAAAATTAGGCTATTACAAAAGTTATAAAAATTGGTGTCTTTTTTTATGTGTAATATATTGTTTGTATATAATATTATATATCTCAGTTATAATAAACTCTGGTAAAACTATCATCTCTCTTTAATGAAACTGTATTTTAAAGATAGTAAAATCCAAATAAGCTTTCCAGATCTTTATTGAGAAGGGTTTAAACAATATTGTTCATACTTTTCAATGAGCCATAAACAATTACTGCACATGCACCTGTGGAACAGTCGTTAAGACACTTATAGATTACAGACGGTAAACAAATTAAAACAAGTAGTAGAGGAAAATAAACCAAGGTTTTATCTACATGGTGGACTTCAATGGGGATCAAACTTCAATGGGGTTGAAGGTACAATTGCAGTTTCAGAGCAGCTTTAATGGGCTCTACAAGATCCCAGCCCAGGAATAAGGGTCCCGTCTAGTGAAAGGCCAATTTCCAAAAAAAAAAAAAAACCAAAGATGTCCTTAACTAGATCTGCAATGTGCATCCACAACTTCCCATATTCTGGTCTAGTGTTAGGTTTAGAGGCAGAGTTATGTGTAGGTTATTTGTACAAATTCATACAAATTGACAACTCATAAAATGCGTAAGATTTATAAAAGATTTTATGAATTTGTACAAGTGAGTTTGTATGATTTGGTATGAATTAGCCACCTCATAAAATATGTATGGCTTGGAAGTACTGACACTGCGTTTACAAAGCAAACATGCAAAGACTAAATCAAACGCCCTTTAAAAAAAATAAATAAATAAAAGAATGATGCTGGACAATTTTGAAGTTGGTAAATCAGATGGAGTTAGGTACTACTTCCTCCTACGTTAAACATGACCTTTCCAACATGACTAAGCATGAAGTTCACAGAGCTAGTGAAAGATGAGCATTTGAGCATTTCAACAACATAATTTTTCTTTCTTTTGAGAAAATTACTGATTGTTTATGTAGATAAGAGCCTGATTGAGATTGTGGAGAGCCCTTTGAAGCTGCACTGAAACTGCACTTTGGACCTTCAACCTGTTGGTGCCTGTTGAAATCCACTATACGGAGAAAAATCCTGGAATGTTTTCCACAAAAACCTTAATTTCTTATTGACTGATGAAAGAAAGACATGAACATCTTGGATGACATGGGGGTGAGTAAATTTTCAGGAAATCTTCTGGAAGTGAACCAATTTTTTAATACCGTAAACAGCAGTAAAGACACCTTTCTACTGACTTTGAAAAACACCAGGACAAAGATCCCAAAGGTTCCTTTTCACCTGCATGAACATGAGAATCCTGCTGCACTAGGCATGAGGACTGCAGATGTAGCAGAGCAAAAAAAACTGCAATGTCCGTAATGAAAGACGCCTGAAACATTGCTAGAGGGAGGTAAGAAGGACAGCTGATCGTCCTTGCAGTGGTAAACCACGTGTAACCATGTGACCCCCAGAAGTGTTCAAGAAGCCTTGGTTGAAAAGTAACATCTCACTGCAAGAACTGGCAAATCTGATAGTTCATGAGGATGAGATGCACTGTAAAACAGCTGTTGGCTACACAAGATACAACTGCAACTTTTGATTATATTTTAAAATAAATGTAATATTTATTGGGCAATTCAGTTTAATTGCAGATTCGGCAAGCAAATACCGTTTTAAAGTAGGTTCCTCAACACTGGCAGCTTCTTTACAAAACGCTTTGTAGTGACACACCATTTTAAAATGTGATTATATTCTTTAACATATATTTCACACCTCGTATTGGGCAAGAATTAACTTCATCCTTAACTCTACAATCTATTCCTTACAGACCCTCTCTTCCTCTCTATCTTTGCCTTTTTTCCTCTTCATCTCATTCTCTCTCTCTTTCCCTCGCTCTCTCTCTCTCCCTCTCTCTCCAGGGCATTTTCTCACCCAAGATTAGACTACCTGTCTTCATCATTACACAGGCATTAAATATAGCACAATAACCTCAAGACGAAGAGCGGAGAGAGGTTATAAATTACACCCTTCTTTATAGACATGCAGTATGGGGGGGGGGGGGGAGAGAGAGAGAGAGAGAGAGAGAGAGAGAGAGAGAGGGAGAGGACATTGCTGGAATTATTTGAAGATGAACTGTTTTGTTCCTTCTTTTTGAGATAGGCTACAAGAGAGTGTAAAGACGTAAACTGGCTCTTGAAGACAGTGTGTGCTGCTAAACGCAATGCTTCCTCCTGATTACCGCTGCTCAGTGCTCTACATCTCATTTGAAAATTCAGTATTTCTCTCTCATGTCTCTCAGTACTTAATGTGTTTGATGGCCTTGCCTTGATAGCAGTGTGTTCAGTTCTATTTACATCTCTACGATTTACTTAGCCATATGTATTTGGGAAATGCAGCTGGTCCATTCTGTTCAGTACATTTCAGTACATATCAATTATCAAGTAGATAAATTGTTCCATACCTTTATATAGTTCAGTTCAGCTCACTAAGGGGCAAAGACTACGTTTCCCAAAAGCATCGTAAGCATAAGTAGATCATAGAGACCATTGGTGCTAATGATTACCATCTACTTAGGCTTACTGTACTTTTGGGAAATGCAGCCCAGTTCTATTTATATGATTCAATTCATTCTTGTCCTTTTAAATAATTTGGTATAATTCAATTCTATTTTACATAAGTAATCAAATTCAGATCTGTTTTGTTAGGATGATTTTAGTACTGTTTTGGTTTGCAAAAATTGTTCACTATTTTAGTATAAATTCATATTTAAGTTCTTTCATATTTAATTAAAATTAGTTGAATTCTGTTCAGATTAAATGTTATTGTTTTGAATCCAGTTTTGTCAGTTCCAAATAGATAAACGTCAATCTTCATTTTTCTGTTTTGCACTTTAATACTGTTCATTTCACTTTAATTCACTTCAGTTCTGTCTCGTTTGGCTTATTTAAGTAAGTATTTGCATTTTTATTCTATTTAAATAAATTCAGTTCAGTATGTTCAAGTTTAGTTTAGTTTTATATTTTTCTAATTATTAAATGTAGTTTAGTTTTGATACTTAAATTTAGCTCAGATTTCTTCAAACCACTACTTTGATTGAATTCAGTTTTGTTTAAATTAATTCAGTTCTGCCAGTTAAGTCCAATACTTTAAATTTAGTTCAATTTAGTTCTGTTTAGTGTAGGGTAAAGGAGTTTGCTGATGAGGTTAAAGCAGCACTGTTCAGATGTGCATTGCAGTGCAATGCAGTACCATGAGAGAGAGCGAGAGAGAGAAGGATGCTGGAGTAAGTAAAGTGTTGTAAATGTTGGTCTGTCTTCTGTGCATGTTTTCAGCTTCAGTGGGTCAGGGTGAGTCGTACTTCGAGCTACTCTGCCGGATCAGCACTTTCTGTCCAATCAATGCAGCCGGGCCTGCAGCAGGAAACCAGGACAGGCATGTTCCTCACTGGGATACACATACAGTATATATCTATGCACAAACAAACACATATGGGGAATGTTCCTACACACGTATCTGTGAAGAGTACATAGACAAGTGCCTGCAGGCATGATGTACGATTAGAAATATAATCACACCAGCTAAAATCCTGTGAGATTCACACAGCATATACAGACCTACTTTACACACACACATATACTTGCTATCTAAATTAAGGATATACCATTGTTGTAATGTAAAGCGTAACATAATTACCATCTAACCTAAACCCTACTGTATGCTCAAAAGAAAACTGCATTTAAAATAAAAGAGAGAAAAAAAGAATAATTTTTTACAAATGAGGACATCCCCAAAGGGATTTTTTGTCATATTTACCTGACTTCTGGTGACAAATTTGTCCATGAAGTATAGCTAAGTGCACACACATTCACAGCTGTGCATACATAAAAATTCACCAACATAACCACACAGACAAATAAGGACAATCTGAACATACATGCACACACACACAAGCATCAGAGTGTTGTTGTGTAAATAGAGTAGTTCTGACCTGCTTTCTGAAACGGCAGGTCTATGTGACCTTGCCCTTCCATCATAACAGGAACACAGCAGGATCGAAACAGAGATGAGACACAAGCCAGATGACTCAGGCTTTAGTTGAAAGCATCTCATTCTCTTGTACGGGACTTAAGAAATCATTATAGGGTTTGTTGAAAGATAAACAGGTATCTGAATTTGGAATATGCCATGTCGAGCACAGGACAGATGCTTCTGGTCAGACTGCACCCTGGGGGGCAATCCAGGTTCAGATTAATCAAGCGGCTTTTAGCAGAAGTGTTGCTTTTGTTGGACTCTACAGGATTCACACACAAATAAAAACAAAAGCGCACAGCCAAAAGCACAAGAGGTCAGTTAGTGATATTTATAGTCTCCGCTCAAGGTCTTATGGAAGATAATGCCACACATATCAAATCATCAGTAAATGGAAAATAACACCACACCAAAGGCTGGTGTATCAGAGCCCTATTAAGAATAGTGGCTGTAAATACAATGATTTTGGATGAAACCAAATGTTTAACAAGAATTTTTGTTACTGTCCAAATTTTAAGGATCCTGTTCTAAGGCCTTTTCAGTACATTTTTTTAATCTGTTCAGTATCTGGAAAGAAAAAAAAGGGTTGTTTTTTATTGTTTTAATTAAATAAAACTCAATAAATTGGTAAAAAAAAAAAAGTTCACAGATGCTGGGGAAAAATATCATGATTTTAATAACTAAGTCACCCAAAAATCTTGGATCACATACACACGTATATATATTCCCCAAATAAATCTGCCACTATACCCTCAATGTTAGTATCTGTTACTCCTTCCTCTTGACCTCTTTTTCAGTGTGAGGTGTATGTATGAGTGTATTGTTTGTTTTTATGTGTGCATGTTTGCGTGTATATCTGAAAAGTCTGTTGTCTTGGCAGTTGCTTTGTTAGTTTTCCTCAGGGCAGGACTGTGTGATGCCTGGTTTGAAACGGAGAACCACTCAAAGCTCAAAATACACTCACTTCAAACATGAGCCCAGTTTAAGCGACTGAGTCAGAGAAAGATACAATCCCAGACAAGAATAAGGTACATTTTTAGCATCAGAATAACTGAGTATTTGGTTCATGTGATGAAGGGGCTCCTGTAAGCTTCTCTGCGTTAAAACCTACTCCTTAGGCCTGGGTGGGTATAATTATGTTGGCAATAAGACATACATGATTGTAATTGTCAGTTAAAATATCATTCATTTTAAAGGGTTACTCCACCCCAAAATGAAAATTTTGTCAAGTTCACTTACCCCCATGTCGTTCCAAACCCGTAAAACCTTTGTTCATCTTAGGAACACAATTTAAGATATTTTGGATGACAACCAGGAGACTTTTGACGGTCCAATTGCCTAAACACTGTCATGGTCTAGAAAATGATGAAAGACATCATCAGAATAGTCCATCAGCCATCAGTGGTTCAATCTGTATTTTATGAAGTGACAAAAATAAAAGTAACGTCTTTTATTCAACAGTTCATCTCATCTGTGTCTCTTCATGTCACCGTAGCACCATTTTCAATATTTTCGGCTTTTCTGTCTCAACCATAGCACAAAAATACATTTTCTAAATTTTTTTACGCTTTGAAATGTGACCTAAGAGGAAGAAGTGTTATTATAGATAAGATAATGGACTTGTATTTTGTCCAGAAGTGGTTTAAAATAAAACATTTTAATGAACTTGTGGACTAATGTGATGGCTTTATCAGCTGTTTGAACACTCATTCTGATGGCACCCATTCACTGCAGAGGATCCATTGGTGAGCAAGTGATAAAACTCATCTATGAAATCTTCAGTGGGCTTATAGGGTGAGTATTTTCAGCAAATTTTCATATAAGTGAACTTTTTCAAGGTAAGAATTTGATATGATCACATTTATTTAGTGACAAATAATCATTCAACTTTTCACAATTAACATTACTAAAGTTTTGAATGCTTTGCCATGTGTAGCCAAATCCTGTTTGCTCACTGATGGGATTGATTGTTGTTCTCTTTTTTTGTAAAACAATGAGAATGACTGAGAGTAATCTTTTCTGATTATACACATGCACATCCCCTCTTCCTTCTCAAGTCAGCAGTGCAATAATTTGATTAACGACTATAAACAATTAGCAGAATGTGTTTTTCAAAAAGAGACAAACTGGACGCTCCGGTGGCTATGTCTGCTGATTAGTCCTATCATGACACTGTCGTACCCTTCAGACAGACCCTCAGCCTGAGTCGCACACTACAAACACTTCAATACCGCATCTCTTCATCTCGCACATCAACAGAGGAGACAGGTCAAACAGACAGGATTGCAGCAAATTCCAGGCAGAACAGAATATGACAAAGAACCAGAAGTGGGTTTGTATCAGCCTTTTCTGCATTACAGACAAAAATTAATTAATTTTTTTTTACTATTAAGTATAATAAAACTCTGTAAGCTGTATCCTTAATTAAATGTATGTAAATCTTTTATATCTGCGATCACATTTGTGGTTCAGAGAGTCAGCTGAACTCAGTAACAGATGTGAGTCACTAAGGCAAGCCACTAACTAATGAAGCTCTACTTTTTGAACTGGTTCATAAGAGCCATTCTCGCAAATTAGACGTCATGTCTCATGCCGTGTTTGTTGTTTTGCAAACAGGAAAGACTAGCTTGCACTCAAACGTACGGAGAGCGTCTGTAACAAAACCACATATGGATGCATACAAAGTTTTCCTGACTGTGATAAAAAGTTTAATTATTTATTATTTTGATCCATTTAGTCACTGTCAGGAGCCCTGGTTAATCTACAAAGACCATCTGCAGCCAACCAGAAGCAAAGTGACACATTCTTATAATTTCTGTAGCCTATATCCCATGGTTTTCCTGGTTTACATCAAATGTTAATTATCCAATGAATTATCTATTTAATCTGCCCATTACGTACTATTGTCACATCAATGATTAATCTTAAATTACAAAACACAGAGTTCACATGTAAGCCCACTGAGGTGTAGATTTGCACCAGGTCTCTTTTTCTGTAATGGGAGATGGTAGAACTGTTCTGTCTGGACTACTTTGCGGCCCATGATACTCATTAAAGCACAGAGGTCCTTCCTGAGGCACTGGGTGAATCTGCAAAGAGAACCAGACAAAGGTAATAGCTACAGGCTGCTCCCTTTGCTATGCTCAGACCTTTTTATCAAGCCTTATTTGAAGACATCAAACCCCATAAATTGGGACGGAGGGAATGTGTGTGGATGAGCAGAAAGAGAGAGAAACGGGGAAGTACGGGGGAAAGAGATGTGGTTGTTATTTTATTATTTTAGGTTATTATTGCATTATTGTAAATTATTATTATTTAAATATTATTATGTAAAAATTCACACTACCAGTCAAAATGTATATTTTTTTTATGTTTTTGAAAGGAGTCTCTTATCCACACCTAGGCTGCATTTATTTGCTAAACAAAACAGTAGTATTTTATCAGAATTTAAAATAACTGTTTTCTATTTAGTATATTATAACTCAGCATATTAGAATGATTTCTAAAGGATCATGTGACACTGAAAAATAAAAAATTCAGCTTTGCTATCACAGGAATAAATTACATTTTAAAATATATTAAAATAGAAAAAGTAATTTTATTTTCCATGAATATTTCACAATATTATGATTCACACTATTATTGTTTTACTGTATTGTGATCAGATAATCACAGTTTTTATGAGCACAAGAGGCTTTGTTTATTGCAAAAATAAAACCTGTATTTGGACTTCGTACTTCCCCCAACTGATTTATGGTATGAAGACAGTTTTGGCAGAAAGGGGGTGAGGGTCTCATCTGAGTGTGGATGATGTGTGACAGGATCTGTTCGTCAATTTCCAAGGGTGGAGAGCCTCTGAAGATGTCAAGAGCTGCCTAACCTGTCACCTCGACACACCTCAAACACACACACACACACACACTTGTTTAAAGGCCAGATGATAAAGTGAGACTGGCCTGTGTGTCTGTGTGTCAGGCCTAGAGACTAAAGAAAGAAGCAAATGAGGGACAGGCAGCACAATGCATTAGTACGACAGCATGTGTGTCTACCAGGGCGTTTTTGGGTACATTCATATTTATATGTATGCGTCTGTGTCTTAGCGCCTCTGACATCTCTAGGGGCTCTCGTTAGGAGGTTTTCCAGACTGTTTGTGTGCGGTTATGTATTTGCGCCTAAGGGACACAGCATGGGAAACTGTTCAAGGCCTAATTTAATTGTGGCGGTACAGACAGACCTGTAACATTTCAATGGTGTAGAAGCATGCTTGTTTGTGTTTGTATGCATGTTCCCATCTCTATTCCTTGTGCCACTAGGGCAGGGTGATCTTCTGTTGATCTCTATGCTGAAGTCTCTGATGATGAGCCTGCCCCCTTCAGAAATATTGCCTACGGTCTTTTCATTCTCCCACCCCTTTAAACTCCTCAGAGCCCTTGAATTACTGAAGTGTATTCCTGAAGATCACCATTGCATTTGATCATCTCTTACTGCTGTAACTCTAATTGTGTTGATTTTGTCTTGGATTTGACCAAAAGATTCATTTAGATGGGTGCATTGGTTACCGGTTGATAATACAAGTCATAAAAATGTACAATTTTATGCAATTTTAATGCATCCCCGATCCCTTTATTGAACTCATTGAGCATATAAATGCACAGTTTCACGTTTCTAATTTAGGCTAACTTTTGTTTTTTCTGTACTATTATTCATTTCAAGACAATGTTAATTAGGTAGCCTAAAGCAAATTGTCGTTTTAATAGAGTTGAACTGAATATTTTTATATATTCAAAAATAGATATGACGGATAAATATAAATAATAACTTCAATAATTTATGCTCAAATTTCAGTAATGGGATTCTGTGTTATTATGTTAAAGGGATAGGGAACTTTCTCTATGAGAGGAAAAAACATGCACAGAGAAATCCAAATTAACCCATACCCCATCGTAACGATACATTGATGGTCTAAGACACGAAACGAGCGGTTTGTGTGAGAAAACGAACAGTATTTATATCGTTTTTTACCTACTATAACGTTACACCATCATGTCTAAATGATCTGAGGGCGCGCATGCATGTGCGGTGGGTGACTTGTGTGCGCGCTCTGGCGTAGTCTAATCAAAATTGTCTTGCACCGCGATGTCCTGTACGTCTAAATATGTTGAGAAATTCACAGTTAAAGGTAACACCTCCGAAATCTCTGTGTAAACAATGAGTGACGTATACGCGCGAGAGATCGCTTCTGGCCCATTTCACGCACCGGATGCGTGCGCGCCCTCAGATTATTTGGACATGCGGTTGTACACCGCAGTAAAAAAAGATATAAATACTTTTCGTTTCCTCACACAAAGCGCTCGTTTCGTGTCTTAGGCCATCAATGTATCGTTACGATGGGGTATAGTTCCCTATACCGACTATTATATGAATGACATACTACAACGGTTTATTATACGACTTTGAAAATCTTAAAATTGGATCTAATGAAGAAAAAAAGACCTAACGTTACACCTTAGATGTCCTTGGGGTAAGCTGATAAACTTAAAATTTTAGTTTCAAAGTGAACTATTCCTTTAAAAAATACAGATGATTCAAGACAGCATTTTGCCTTATATTTTCTAGCTTTTAGGTATTGTCAATAGATGTAGTTAAAATTATATAATTGTGTAGTTATTTTCCGTACTGTCCATATAGTCTCACCAATTCTGCATTTATTTAATCAAAATACCATAAACTGTAGTATTAATATATATTCTTGCTTATTTTTTATTTACTTATTTTAGGCTGATATATTTTAAAATGAATTTTATTCATGCGATGGCAAAGCTGTTTTAGCAGCCATTAGGCTATTCCAGTCTTCAGTGTTGCATGAAGAACTTATTCTAATGCAGTATGCAGATTTGAGAATTTTTATGCTGATATATTTTGTGAAAACGAATACTTTTTGAACATTCTGTAATACTACAAACATCTTTGCTTTACTTTTTACAACTTCAGTATATCCTCACTTACTGACTAATAGTCTTTCAAAAGAAAAAAAAACAGTGTCAAACTTTTCTATTTTCAACTTATAGCAAATCACAGACATATCTGTTGAATTCTTGAACACAGTGGCCAATCAGTTAGCCTTTGAGGTTAGCTTTTGAGCCATGCTTACGCATCTGCACTGGTTCTGTAACCAGGCATGCACTTTATTCATTTAATTGGTGGCCATTTTACTTGCTGTGAAGAGACTTTCATCTACGGTGGGTCATATCTGTGGAGATGTGTTTCAGTAGCGCTAATTAATTAATATGTTATTCAACAACCAGATGCATTTACACTTGACCAGTTTCATCTGGAATGTGTTTCAGACCACCTTCTGAAGTGTTTTGAATCTGATCAGATCCAATCTGTCTCAAAATGTCAATCCTTTACTTTCTTTCTTTCTAAATCTTTTTTTATTATGATTTATTTTTAGTTATGGGTGATGCAAATTATTCCAGCCTACCCACTCTCTGTATCGCTGACTGATTGCAGTATGTAAAACACACCTATTACATACAGATCTGATTTTTTGTTGTTTATCTTTTGATAAGGTCACAACTGATCAACCCAGAACCGTCCCCAACAACAACAAAGCCTCCGGAACAGAAGCCGACTGAAATTCTCAAACAGGATGATTCCCAGAGAAAGTGGGTCAAGCCGTTCCAAGGTCTTTTGGGGGAGATCAGACAGACTTTTGGTCTGAAGGTTGGCCATGCAAAATTTTTTAGCAGCTATGCAATAAAGCTTCAATGAATTCCTAAAACAAATTGAAATGTGACAATATGCAGCTATATATGGAATCAAGAGATTGCCAGAAAGGTGCAAAAAGGCTAAAACCAAACTGAAATGTAAGACGTCATGATTCTGTTGTTCTTCCTGTAGACCACCTTGTTTGTCAGATGGTGCTATTTTAATACCCACAAGCAGTCATATCAGCACTGGGAGACATCTTTGTAAAAGCCATCACGCTGGTCAGAAAGCAAATGATCTGAGATTTTATCAGCTATTGAGTCTAAATCATTCTTGCCATCGTGGAAGTATTTGATCAGTTTTAATATTTGCATGTCAGATGGATGTCAGGCTTCTGTTTGAGCACCTGAAACAGGGCACACAGGCTTTTCTTCAAGCTGACTGACGGGGAAGGTAATGAGCCTGTATTATAACTTACCAAAATTAGCCTCCCGCTGTTGAGTGTGTCTTTGAAGGGTCTTTCACTGCTCATTCTATAGTTACTTTACATCTTACGCTTTCTCCTGGAGGGATGACAGCCAGCTCTTGACCTGAGGAAAAAGATGAGAGGGGAGTGTGACAGCCTTGCAGATCTCACACTCTCACATATACAGTGTGTACACACATACATTGTCCTCTAAAAGCCTTAGAGCTATAAGTGACTGCAAGGTATTTCCACACTGTCAGTCAATCAGAGTCAAGAACAGTGATTCTGTGTCCGTAATGAGAGTCTATGAGACTTCAAAGGTTTTAGTAACACAAGGTGAGTGAAAGAAGGGTCACTTGTAGGTCAGGGATGCAGACTATACACTGGAGTCATGAAACACACGTTAATGATATGTTTTAAAGCAAAAATAAACTTGATGTGTATGCAAGAAAGAAAGGCATGTGTTCAACATTATCATCCAAGCTTTATCATACTCTAAATGGAGAACAGTGAGAAGTTTATAAAAAATGATTGTCCTCATTTGAGGTAGAAAACAACAAAGAACTTTAACAAATATTCACTAGAATGTTACTCTGACTGTGTGTAAATGTATGTACAAATGTTGCAATAGTGGAGCAAGTGGCATTTTATAGAGCCGTTCTTGCAAAATTTATATTTATGAAATACAAAATATATCCAAACATTGTTTTGGTCAACAAATTCTAGTTGTATGACAATTAACAATGAACTTTTTCCTCTAAATTGCTCAAAATGAATTTAGTCCCATAGTGTTGGTCCCCTCCTCTCCATTTTTCTTTCTGACTCTGCAGTTTTCTTGTATCCTCTTCTTTTGCTGCTGTCTACTTATTTCTCTCATTGGAAGGAGTTGTAGAATAGATAAATCAAATCTTGCCGCAATACAATCTCATCCAGACCGCAGTCACATAACTAATTCAGGTACTTTGTTACTTAATGGAGTCAAATGCTTGTCATTTTTTATGTCAGTGCTGTTAAAACTGCCCATCCTCAACTGACTTGCTCAGTACAGTGTTGCTCATTGTTTTATACCCAGTTAAACTCACTCTAACGTACATGAATCTCATGAAAAACCAAAACCTAGAAGTGCGTCAGCTTCCATTTTACTCCCAAGCTTTGGACTCCACCCTTCCCTTTCGTAACATTAACCGGCTATGACTTATATTTAAAATGGGGAGAAAAATAAACAAAAGATAAGAGAAAGAATTCATAATTAATTTCAAAATAAGTTCCCTCAGGATTTTTTTTTTTTTTTTTGTGAACCAACAATCACTGTCCGGATGTTCAGTTTCCACTTCATTCTAATCATAAACTATTTTTTGTTCTGTGATGTTTAAGATCCTGTAGTAATTTTTTTAAATTATATTTCAGTTTACAAAATTGTTAATCTAGTTAATAAATACAGAAAATAAACTCACATTTCTAAATGTCTGAAAATAAAGGAAAAATAAAAGCAAATACCAAGTGGCACTTGATGTTTTGTGTCATTAGCTTAGCAACATGCTAACATCAAAATCTGTTGGAATCAAATGTGAGTGTGTGTATATATATATATATATGCTACATATCTGCAGCATCCCAAATCAATCGGTTTCAGTTACGATGTCCCCTTAAACCCAACATAGCCCAGAGTTGCTGTGAACGTGGCTGCAAACGTTTACAGGCAAATGCAAAGCAATGTATACTCCATTATGACTGATAGAAATGTCTTTGTACTTGTTTAAACTAAAATTACGAATATTTCTTATCACCCTCTTATAGATCCTTGTACAGTAGTGTGTTGTTCGTTACAGTGTTTCCAACTGAAGTAAATTACAAGGCATTCAAGGCACATTTGTGAAAAATCTGGCTGATGGTAAAATTTACCTCACGCACACTGAAGTATACACTTTTTACATTTACACAAAGTAAATATACTGAATTACTGTGTTTGCAGCAGATAGCAAGCCATCCCACTAGGTTTTGGAACACAGCCAGACACTGAATCAACTGACAACTGATCAGTCCTAAAACTAACAGTGAACATAATTAACATTTAATGAAGATTTGTTTTTGCAGTTAATTAAACCGAGGCATTTCTTTGTTAATGACAGCGGCCAAAGTCTTCAAACCCTTAGCATCAGTGTATCTCACCGAGGCCTGTAGATTCCCTCTGGCAAGTGTAGTCTAGTTTTCCAGTTAAGCACGCTAACATTTAAAGCTTTCATATGCTCCACATCTACAGCCCCACATGTGCCGTTGTGTTTGAGTCCAGACTCAGCAGTTCTGTTCTGCTAACACATCACTGCCCTCTTCATCATGAATCCCTGCACATTTCTCAGCTGCACTCCGTCACAATGGCGTCCTGGGCAAAATATGCTAAGCATGCATAACCGCGTGCAATCAATAACGGCGTGCATGCTTTCGGCTTTTTGCATGCAAGTGGATCCTCAGAGGGAGGATGAATGGGAGGCTGTTTAATACATCTGCCCATTGTGCGCGTGCAAGGTTGGAAGCATAGCTTAAGGACGTGAAGTGAGTCTGTCATGATGAACTGCGAGGGACGGTTGTGCGTTATTCCTTTAATAGAAAGATGGATGGCTTCTTTCATAGTTAAATACGAGTTTAAAACACTCCTTGATGCAATTTACCTTGGTCTTGGAAGGTAAAACAAAAGCAAAATCCATTTATTTTGGTGTGTCTGTATCATAACAAAACATTATGAATATTAAAGAGATAGCTCATGTAGAAATTTTGCCATTGTTTATTCCTTCTATGTTTTTTTGCATACAATGAACATGAATCAATCAGATGACCTTTTTTTTTTTTTAATGGAAGCTTGTTTCTGTCATTGGATAAAAAATAAAAAGATTCACGATTAAGAAATCCTGACTTTCGAGATTACATCTTTTTTTTTTTGAATAAAAAATAAAGCTAATTGTTACTTTTTTCTCTTTTTACTTCTCAGAACTGCAAATTATATCTCGCAAATCAAGTTTATATCTTGCAGTTCTGACATTTATTTCCTCTGAATTGCATATATACAGGAAATAGCAGGATGAATATTCAGCTAAATGTCTCTTATGTTCCATATTAATGCAGTTTTTTTGTGTTCGTCACAAAAAAATGTCTGCTATTATTCATTATTTACCTCTAAAAAGAAGAAACTCAGACTGATTAAAGAAACTATACACTCTCAGTCAGCAGTGTGATAGAGTCATGAGTGTTTGACAGATGGCATCATGGGACCACTGCTGAAAGCGGGTGTGAGTCTGAGAAAAGGCCTACCTATTTTAATTAGGCAGGAATGCATCTCTAAGCACAGCTGTGTGCTCTCACACACTGTCTTTGCTTTTGTCGGGCCAGCTGTGAGACAGGCCTTCCTGTCAGTTCGACAATCTTTCCTTGCAGAGAGGCTGATCAATCCCTCTCCCTCGAGAGCGGTGCGCGCAGAGAAAACGGTGTTAAACAAAGACCTGTGTGCCATTCTACATCCATGTTAACTTTTGCTTTGTTTTCAGTGGTCAGATTATACACAAAATTGAAAATGTGCAAGTCTGAGTCAACGCCTATAATCTTCAAACCGAAACTACAAATTGTTTAATAATTCACATGAAAATTCTGTCAACATTTACACATTTACTCACCCTCAAGCTGTTTTCTTCTATGGAACATAAAATATGAATTTCTGTAGAAATTCCTCGCTACAGCTTTCGATAGTATGTTGTTTTATACAAAGAAAATGAAGACTAGGCCTGTCAAAAGTTCCTTTCAAGTGATGCATACGACTCATGCGCTATAATGCAAACCTTTTGAAGCAAAAAGATTTGTGTTAGGAATAAATGAATGAAACATTTTTTGTGAATAACTGGGCTGTTTTCCACACAAAGTTTCAGAAGGCTTTTATTTTAATGCACAAGTTCTTTAAACTTGGCTGGGACCTTATTTACAAGAAGAAAAGGTCATACAGAGTTTAAATGAAAGTTGGTGGCGATTTAAATAATGATATAAATATAAATTTTTGTATGAATTGCACGTTATAATGTAAGCATCATTAAAGACACAATAAGATGTAAGATTTTTATAATAAAATATCCAAAATCCACTTGCACAGTGTTATATATTTCATGCAGTTGTGTAGTTACATTATCTCAAAAGTTCTGTAGGATTTGTAAATTCAAAGAAATTCCCTGAATTGAACCGTCCCTGTTCCTTGTCGCCTATCAATGACACAATATCCGTGCTATCCTCGGTTTCAGCCTAGGAATACTACGGCATCACCTGTGGACAAAAGCGGAAGTGGTAGTTATTTACTGTGCATTTCCATATCATGGATCATGATTACACTCTCCACAATCACAAAAAAGTAGATGTATACAAACTGAGGCAAGAAGATACTGGAACAGTCAAAGAAATAAAACAAGAACAGATGTAGGCGTGGTGTTTCCAAAATGGAGAGAGCATCGGGAAAACCTCGGACTGGACAGAGACTCCGCTCTCGCGTGTTAATAGACGGGTAAGCAAATATATATTATTCACTGTGCAAGTAATAGTCATGTGCAGGTGGTTTAGCGATAAAACAGATATAAATGAGCTTTTCATCCATAAGCATGATTTGTGAAAACAACATCTCCCAGTGTTCAACGCTCCGTCATTGTTATTGTTTTGAAAATGCGACCTCTAGTGGCGTAAACTTACATATTGTGCCTGTAATGACCCCCTGCGTTTAATAAAAAAAGATTGATTGGTGAAATTAAAGAATGATTTAATTAAAAAAAAATAAATAAATAGAATGATTTTGTCTCTTAATGGCATGCTTACCTAAAAACACGTATTTTACAGGTACAGTACAGTATTGCAAAATTTGTAGATTAGCTATATTTAATAGTTTACACTTTGCAAAAACGTTTGCAGTTAGTTTTTAATATTACATTCTTAAGGACATTTAGACACTTTCTGATCAATGACAGAAATTAACCCTCATTGATATTTGTGCATTTGTTTGATTATATTTACAGAATATAACTGAACCCGCCAGTAGGTGGCAGTAAGTCACTGTCTTTGTCACTGAATCATCCATTAAAACGATTCAGTTAAACGGTTGATTCGTTTAGTAATGAAGCATTGTTTTTGAATGGGTCATTGAATCATCCACTTATGTTGACAAACAGAGAAAACAATGGTGTTCCTAAAATGTAAGTCATTTAATATTAACTTTTGTATAAAATAAAATAAAAATATAAAACTGTTAAATAAATGAAGTTTCACATTTGCAAACTTGATCTCCTCACGATCTCAGAAATTACCTTTTTAATGAATGAAGCTCTCTGTATCATACACTTGAATCTATTAGTTACATCGTGTCTATACTTTGTTACCGTGAATGACAAAAACTGTAGTCTGCTCTGCAGATCTGTCCTGTGAGGAGCACGACGCGCAGCGTTTAGTGCTTAAGAAACATTATTATTATTATTATTATGCTTAACTTCGTGGAATCAATGATACATTTTAATTCTTTGATAAAAGAAAAGGTTAAAAGAACAGCATTTTGTATAATAACAAATTTTTTGAGACATTATACATTTAGATTAATTAATTTAATGCACTTTCGATCAAATGAATTCATCCTTGCTGAGAAAAAGTTCTTAAATTAGTGACTCCAAATGTTCAAAAGATTTGAAGTTTGAGGGTAGGTTCAGGGTTAGTACCTAGTTATTACCTAGTTATTGTAATTACTACAATAAGTACATAGTATGTGCATGAGGAGCATAATATGTACCTTTAACACTGCAGCCACCATTCTTCACCAGTTGAGCTGATACATGAAGGCTGTTTTCTCTTGGGTGTTTTTCTGCAGTCCTTTGGCTGCTCTCTGTAGTTTATTTGTAACAGCGAGGTGAGTGGATTCTGTGCTCTGCTCCATTGGAGTCTGGTCACTGGTGTGAAAAAAGGGAGGGCAGTACAGAGTTATCTCTCCACAAAGTAAACATGATACACTCAAGCAAAAATAGACAAAACATACATCCCATAAATCTGCTGTGAATCGGTGAACCAAATGGCTCAGACTAGCATTTGAAGTCTTCACGCTGAAGTGCTGGCAATGATTGTTCTGGTGACCCAAAAAAGGCCAGGCCCTGTCGCATGCCTCCCTCAGGAATACATCCCTGTGATCGGACAAATGCCAACAGACAGGGCCAGGTCTCTTTGTCAGCTCAGAACGGAGTCTGTCAGAAGGTGCCGAGTTCATATTAAACAGAAAGGCTAAAGGGATAGTGCACCAAAAAATAAAAATTCTGTCATTTTACTCCTCTCCACGGTGTTCCAAACCTGCATGACTTTCTTTCTTCATAAAGACAGTTTGAAGTACTTTGGGCTCCAAACAAGATTCTCTAATATATTGCTTTGCTGGACTATTGACTTCAGTTGACTGTCATCTGGGAGCAAAGTTATGAACAATATTTACAGCAGATATCTCGACTTAATCCTATTACAGCTGAAACCAAAGCTTTTTAAGCTTGCGTGTTTGTGAGACGTTCTCTCTGTGAGTTTCAAAGATTTAATACCAATCCCACAGGCCTAATACCAATCATCAAGCCTAGTTACACTCCCATTGGCTCGAGTGCTTATGAAACATATTTTGATTGCTTTCAAGTGCGAAACGTTGACTTTGAATCTTGTATGTGGTGGCAGTGTGGTGTATTTAATAAAACAGAATAATTAAATAGTCAAATATCATTGACAATTGCTGTTGCTAAACCCCACAGAGGGTTTAGGTAACAATCAGAATGGTGAATTGAGTTTAACTCGCTGTGCGGCGGAATAGACCTCTCACAAACTTAATTACGGTACAGAGTCTCAGAGGGAACTTCAAATGCTTGCAAAGCAACAATGCCTCCAAACCAAACTGTTCCTAATTTATTGAAAATATTTGTTTTACTTTCACAGGCTAAACCTCTGCTGACTTGTTACACAACAGAGAATTTTATGGCTGTATTTATGTTCTATTAATTTCGAGTGGCACTCTGAATTCGTATAGGGCTTTATCTGTATCTTTATAACTTTTTCGCTATGCAGTGCAATGTTGGTTATGTCAGCCTGCAGTGCGTTTATATTTATATGTCCCTTCGGTGAAAAGATCTGCAAAGTAAATAACCGTAAACATGCAGTTTGTCAAGCCACACCATTCACTAAACCCCACTATGTGTGAAATTGAATCTGTATTGTTGCCGCAAGGTTCTCCAGGACTTCCTCTGAGTAAAGCTGTGCTAATTTGCAGCCGGCTACAGTGTCATTCCAAATTTACATTCCCAATGACACACAGACTTAACATGCTGTAGGTTCCTCCGCACACTGTGAGGGAACATTATAGCCTCAGGCCCCAAGTCAAACAATCAGGACAGGAAGTTCCATCACTCCTGTCCTCCAATCAGGCGCTCCACCGGTGCCTCTATAGGTGACAGAAGGGCTTGATTGGCCCAAAGCATCACCCAGTGCTCGGTAGGACACCAGAGGACACTGGGAAGGACTGTGGATCCATAGCCAACAGGAGAACAGGATAAAAATACTCTGCTGACAAGTCAATTAATCAGGGTTTGAAGGTGTTACAGTGGAGGAGAAGAGTCATGAGGTGAAGATCGGCGGGTGTTTACAGGTTCACAGGGAAATGAGGTAAGAATAGTGACGTAACATCAGTTTTACCCTTGTGCCAGACCCAAACTTCCAATTGTAAACCATGAAAATCCACAAGAAAATATGAATTATTATTTAAAACTATAACATACAATATAAAACATACTGTAACTTCTAGTAATTTTCTCAAATTATACAGTGGGATAAAAGAAAAATTTTATTATGCATATTAATGTCATGGTGTAACAGAAGTATATTGTGATTTACAGTACCAACTGTACCATTATTGAGAAAAAATGTAAAAAAAGAATGCCTGGGACTTGGCTTAATTAATTGGTAACACTTTATTTTAGGGTCTTTTAACTAGTTTCTTATTAACTTGCATATTTCTAGAATATTAGCCATTTATTAGTAATTAAGCTACCCAATACCTAAACTTAACAACTGACTTAACTATTAATAAGCAGCAAAATAGGAATTTATTGAGGGAAAAGTCATAGTTAATTGTGAGTAAGTGTTCCCTATTCTAAAGTTTTACCAGTTCATCCAATCAGATTTTACTGAGGCAGATATAAATGCAAAGCTTTAAGAAAGTCTTGCATATGTCAACAGAGAGAACTTGAGAGAGACTGAAGAGCTCAGGTTCCAAACAAACTCTGGTACGGTTGAATAGATGAAAGAACGAATGGATGACCTTGGCACACCTGTGGTTTTGTTTTATAATTTCTGGTTCACCTGGAAAGAGGGAAGTGTGAAATCAGCATTGTGTTCAAAAATACTAAAGCAAGTGAACTATCAGACTTTCCTGGTGTGTTTTTGTAGGTTTGTATACTTTTATTTATATTAATTGGTTTTAGTTTATTAACATTTATCACACTCCAAGTAACAAAAATCACTTTATTTTCAATGGTTTTAGTTTAGTTAACTACAATTACCCTGGTGCGCATTACACACCTCCACTGTCTTGCTGCAAATTAACATACAGCTGAGCCGAAAAAGGACATCAAGCATTACTTCTTAAACCCATTCACATTAATTCAGAAGCCTCTTGGCAGAAATACTGCATAATAATGGAGCGCGGTGTCTCCTCAACGCCAGTGTGAGTGTGAGCTGTCAATCAGCCCTGCTAACACTGGGTTACAGATGAGAGATGTGTGGCCCCCTGTAGGAGGTGCTGTCAGGTTGATGTGATCTTGTTGTCAGTGCTGTGGATGGGATGTCCAGAAGCTCTGGAGCAGTGACCACAGGCAGAAAAGCTAACTGGATAGTGCTATCCAGCAACAAGTCTCCAATTCTTGCTCAAAGTGTGATTCAGTCTTCTCTATAGTGGGAATTTACATACTATAGTTATTGTTACAGGAGCATAGCTTCTCATTTATTCGAGAAAATGTACAGGCACTCCTAGGCCCTTAAAACTTCCAGGCTAATTGGACAGTTATTGGCCAGAACAAGCCACAAAGTGGATAAGATTTTGTGCTGATAGTCCAAAATCTGGTTCTGTGAGGCATTGGCGCGGCATAACTCTGTCAGCTCTGCTTTTACTTTGAGGGAATATTGCAGTTGATGGAATGGTGCAGACCCAGGCCGTGAACCCCGTGGACAACTGTAGAGATATTAATTTCACATGATCCCTCTGACAATAAGAATGAAAGGCAGCGAGTGAAAAAAAGGTCTTGAGGGTCTCTATCATCCCCTATGATGAATGATCTCGCTGACAGAACGTGCAGTCAAAGTCCACCGGTCCGCCACCTGAGATACTGCGCTATTGATTTCCGTGTAGACATTCAGCGTGAACCTCGGAGCTCTGGGCCCTTTGATAAAAGCTTTCATCCATAACGGCAACTGTGCGGGTAAACCGTCTGAGACACGAAGTCTGGAACAAGCTGTTTTTTGTAGAATGATACCAATGTCTTCACTATGCCCTCTCACATTACAGTCAATGCCACCATCATTATTGATCTCCCGGCATTTAGTTTGTTGTGTTCCAGCACCCTTGGTGTGATCTGTTATTTCCCATCGCTAGATGCATCTTTCACTGTTTCTGATGCAACAGATCACTTTCTCAAAAGACAACAATTTCACTGGAAATTGAAGGATGTTGTCAAGACCAACAGTGTTCTTACGTAACACCCGGATTATAACTTGATTGATATGCATTTAGGGCTGGTCACTTCATGCATTTTTCTCTGATTGGATTATCTCTTTATCAAACCGATGCGCTAATTAACCTTTGATGAATAAAATGCATCCCATATCTGCTGCTTTTCTTGATGTTAAATTTGCACATGGGAATTGAAGATTGGATTTATATCCATTTTGTGGAGACACATTTATGCGACCAAGTCTAAATGGAACCGTTTTAACAAATCCAATCAGAAAAAAACGCATGAAGTGACCAGGTGTAAACAGGCCCTTAGATATATTCATTGATAAAATGTATTACAAATTATTTGTAAAAAAAATAAAATAGATTTAGCATATCTTGCATGTCAAAGTTAAAATGTAAATATCTGAACATATGAACAACTGCATTTACCAAGCAGTAGAATAGTTTCTTCATCTAAAACAAGATTTGGAGAAATTTTTTACATCATTGGCTAACCAATGGATCTTCTGGAGTGAATGGGTGCCGTCAGATTGAGAGACCAAACTGCTGATAAAAACATCACAATAATCCATAAGTAATTCTCATGAATCCAGTCCATCAGTTAGCATCTTGTGAAGCAAAAAACTGCATGATTAAATATTGCTTTCTCCAGTGGAAAAAAACTAAATCAGTTCTAAACAGATATGTTGCCTTTAATTAAATGCCTTAATATTTTAGGATAGGGATCCCTGTTGGTACCGATAGCCTCGAGGGATAATGCCATTGCACTTCAGGTCCTGGGTTTGTGGACCTTTCCCGATCCCACCCCCTCTTTCTACCATTTGGATTTTTATCTACATATTGTCCTATCATAATAAGGACTAAAAAGCCAAAAATAAATCTTTAAAAGGATAGGGATCCCCTCATTATATGGTCCTTTGATATTAAACTAATTTTATAACCCCTGCATTATAGTATGCAGCTGTAAATCTTCTACGGTTGAGCTGCAGAATGGGCCTTCCTCATGAATTGTATTTAATGTTTAGTGAACACTTTTCTCCTCTGAAAAGAAAGTTCACCCCTCCTCTCTCTATGTGCTGTACGTCTGGCCCCAGGGAAGCAAAAAGCACTTTGTTAAGGTGTGCACCGCGCCTTAGTAGAGAGAGAACTCATTTATAGGCTACACTCTGAGCTTGTTCCACTTTATTAGGACACAGCCAAGTCACCAAAGGGGCTGGAGAGTGTGGTCAGACTAGCAGAATGTTCTCTGAAAAGAGCTTCTTCCATGAATAACTCCCAGGAGCTTTTCCTATAAGAAAAACAATGGACCCTTAAACCCTTATCACCTCTGTAATAGAGGGAAGCAGACTTTTCCATTACATCAAAACAAGAGGGTTTGCATTATTACAGTTATAGGAACACTGTATGACTGCAGTCAGCTGCTAGGCAAAGATGAGTACCATTAACATCAAATAGTGCTGATAACTGCAGTAATGCACATTCGTAAAATGCTTTTATGATACACGCCTTCATCCCGCACAGCATATGTTCACAGTGCAGTTTCCAATTGCAAATCTATCTAGACTAGTGAACTCTTTCCATCTATCAACACGTTATTATGGAATCCAGAGAAGCGCTGTACTGTGTTGTTGCATATACTGTAGAATATGAATATCTTTGGTCAGTTCATATATCTATGTCTTTGATTTAATAAAAGACCAAAGAAATGTCTTCCATTTGTGCATTCAACAATATTTGACCCTTGTAGAATTATTTATTGTCTAACAGTATTTCAGGATGAGATTTCAAAATAATAATAATAATTAATTAATTTTTGAATTGAATTTTAATTCATGTTTTAATTTAGAGCTTGTTGTTTCTTTATAATTTGCCTTATAATCAAGTTTTCGTTAACTGTCATCAACTACCATGTGTATGAAAAACACATCACGCATATTTCCAAACAAAACTCTCTTAAACTGCTAGAAATTGTCTCGGATCCGGCTGCTTGCGTTCCTCTGTCAGCCTGTGCTGAACACTTGCACAACGTCTCTTGATATTTAGAAACCTACGAATGCAGCATATTCTAAGCTCTGTCACTAACGCAGCAGGAACACACTTTCAGCTAATTAGAATCTGAAGATTGCACATTGTCTGACACCCAAACCAGTTCACAGATGGAAGGGAGGAAATTTCTAGAACTCGGAGAAGGAATGCTGGGGCCAATGGTCCCTGACAAGAAGGATACAATAAGAAGAGTTTTAATAGAAAAAAAGATTAATAATTAACATGATTTGATGTGATTGATTAATACCCAATCAATCAAAAACTGCTTAGTTTGAATGGTGCCACTGTGATCTTGGTTACATAAAACAGCTTCATTTCTTTTAAATATATTCTTCCCCATTCAATTTGCAGAGATAAACCCATTATTGTTTGTATACCGAGTCAATAATCTCTAAATATAGAGGCGGTTCATGTCCTCAGGTGGTATGTTCACAAGGGAATCTTTGGCAGAAGAGGAAATGGTGTCTAAGAGACTTTTCTCTCTCTGCATCAAAGTCTTCAGCAAAACTGTTTGAACTGCACTTGGAAGTTATCACATCCCTGCTGTCAAACACATTGTGACGGACCACTGCCTCCATCTGGCTCAGATGTGTTGAATTAGAATAATTTTCTCCAACATAATTTGATAAACTTCTATGGAAAAAAAACATCACTTTCTTGAGGTTTTTTTTTTTTCATCTTCATTGTTCTTCACCACAATCTGTTCCTTCTTAACGACAGCAGGTACTGTAGTACTGGGACAATATTCACTCTGAACATTTACACTATGATGTAAGACATTAAGAAGACACACCTGCTGATTATTACACCAGAATTTGCATATATCTCCAAACTTACATTCTCCGCATCCATTTGTCTCTGTCTAATAGGCACTTCTGCATGTCGTTTTAAAGTGAGCCTCTCGTCTGCATTCGTCTAATTTAGTCAGGCCGTCTGATTTAAGAAGAAGCTGGGTGTCCTTTTACTCACCCCCTGAGAGACACTTAACAGATCAGTCTCTGCTGAAGTTCAGCCTAATTGTATGTTTTTCACTTGAACTCTTTTTAGCGCCAGGTCGCAGGATAAGACGGGACGGAGATGAGGAAGTGTGAAAGGGGGGTATAAGTCTTTCTTTGATAGCTGAGTTTCCCCCAGTGATTGCGAGAGTGACAGAGAGAGATTCCTGTTTGATCGTCACTCTCAAACCAGCAGTGGCAGGAAGTCTGCTGAAGCCGGGAAGCCTTTAGGTTCAGACATGAGAAGATGACTTCTGAAGACATTTTTAGGATCCTTATCAGGACAAGAGTTTGTTAAAACACTCGCTCTTGCAGCTCTGTCATAAAGGTCAGCTGCGGTGTTCAATAAAGTGATTAAAAAAAATTCTGGTACG
This sequence comes from Enteromius mattozi, assembly GCA_032359235.1. NCBI lineage: Eukaryota > Metazoa > Chordata > Actinopteri > Cypriniformes > Cyprinidae > Enteromius > Enteromius mattozi. The sequence goes on along the minus strand of JAUMHE010000068.1, from coordinate 13,144,391 downwards.
TATTTTTACATTACAGAATATCAAATCAAGTGGCATCTGCAATATTTAGTTTAAATATTTGAAACTAAATATATTAATTATTTATGCATTAAAATATTCAATATTTTGAAAACAGACTATTTGAATATATGGAAGTTGAATATATATTAATTTAAATAATTCAATATAAAATATATTAATAATTGATATATTAAAAATAGAACATATTTTTATATTAAACATTTTAATTTATTTTAAATATTAAAGATTTTTCTTTAAACGGTATACTACTTTAATATAAAATAACTAATTTAATCATTTAAAATTGATTTAATGTATAAATATTTTTAGATATTTTTTAATTATTAAACATATTTTTCTTTAAACTGTTTACTACTTTAATATAAAAATAACTAAAATAATATGTGACTCACAAGGGTAATTTTTTAACTGAGATTTATAAGCCGATAAGCTTTCTATTGATGTATGATTTGTTGGGATAAGATAATATTTGACTGAGATATAACTATTTGAAAATCTGGAATCTGAAAAAAAAATCTAAATCTAAAATCACCTTTAAATTTGTCCAAATGAATTTCTTAGCAAATGAAAAATTATGTTTTGATATATTTATGGTAGGAAATCAAAATATCTTCATGGAACATGATCTTTACATAATGAAACATTTATAATTTTGACCCATACAATGTATTGTTGGCTATTGTACTACTTATGACTGGTTTTGTGGTCCAGGATCACATATATATTATACTATCTATATTTATAGTATATTTATACTATATATTAATACACTATATTTTATATGTTGGATTTTGTTTCTAATACAAATTTTTAAATGTGGCTTAAGTTTTAAATATTTTTGCCACTCTAATTGTACAAAGTTTCCTATTTATTTTGAACATGTACATGAATCAAATTATGTCCAGTGGATCTCACTTATGAATATTGTTGGACTGGACATAATTAGATTTGTGCCAAACATTTAAGATATAAACTCAACATTATCACATTTGAAAAATATTGCATTTTAATAAATGTGCAACCTTAAGGCCTTGTCCTTGGGAGGAATTGAGAGAAATACCTCATTACAATGCCAGAAAGCCAAAGTGTGCTGTGATATATAGTGAAAATATGTTTATTTTGGTTGCCCGGACAACTGCAGATTAAATTAGATTAAATGATGAAGTATTAAAGCTCCTGTTTACTGAGAATTAATGCGGAAGAGGTCAGAGATACACTGCGACAAGGCAGCAAAATTTATTACCCGACAAATGGACAAGATCACCTTCATGGCATCGTGCACATTACTATGACATGCGAAAGCGTTACCTGCTCATGGGTGACAACAGCAGAAGGAATTCTCTGAGGGAGGTACGAAAAACAAGCTCGTATTAAGTCAATATGCAAAACATTTTAACAAACACAGGCAGGTGTAGTTTTGCTGATTTCTTCATGTTGATTTCTCATTGACTTCTTAGGAATTCATATTGATTTCTTCTTTGTGCTCCTACAAGCTGTGCGTCATTCTCTAGGCCTTTAGGTCCAAAAGGAACTTCATGCGGCTCAGAGTCATGCTGAGGGCCAGACGTAATGACCTATTCATGTTCGCCGGCTATTTGCTCAGTAACTGGGCACAATTGGTGGGCGGATGAAATAATTTAGGAGGAGAAAGAATATTGTAGGGCATTTGTCTGGTGTATTAATTAATCATTTGTTCTCAGCTGTGACTGGAGCGAGGGAGATTCAGTGGAAGCGTTTCTCATCTCTGTGGGAGTCTGATTGCGGCTCATCGCTGAATACTTATTGAGTAGATCTGGCTTGAATTTGTCGAGCTGATTGAGTGCCGTGTGACTTTCTGTTATGATCGTGGCGCGAGTTTCATACAGCGCCGCAGCCTTCTTTAGTTGGACCACAAAAGCATTGTAATGCCTGTAAAATAAGTCCAATGTCACACATGGCTTATCTTTAATGGCATGTATAAAGCTGGAGGGGTAACCATCCACATCATTGAAAAGGTCACTCTTATGGGAAGGGCTGCGCACCACACACGGGCTAATGAAACAGTTAATATTGTGGATGGGTGTAGATTTCATCATTTCACGGGTTATGGGCAGGGAAGCACTACTGGAGAGCTTTTATTATGACAATCATTTGATATCAGATTCAGTAACATACCTACATTATCCAAAATCAGAATGTTACAGAAACTCTTAAAGGGACAGTTCACCATTTTTTTTTTTTGGTTACTCACCGTCATCATTACAAATCTGCGCGACATTGTTTTTTCTGTGCAACAGCTACGTTTTTTTGTTTGTTTTATTTTTTACAATGAATAAGGTGGTCCAGTGTGTTGTTTTGGACCCCATTGACTTGCATGGATTTAATAGATGAAAAAAAAACATTCCTAAATGCATCTTCTTTTGTGTTCCAAAGAAGAAAGAAACTGGAGAAAGTCAGACTGGTTTGGAACGGCGTGAGGGTGAGTAAATGATGGCAGTTTTTCATTTTAGTTTGAACTATCCCTTTAAGAAGTAACTGCAAAATAATGAGGAAGCACTTCATATAATAATATGGCAACAGTACTTTAGTCACAATGCTTTAATTAATCATCATGAGAACAGACATTTCGACAAGCCAGTTGCATTAGACGCCCACAATACACTCAAACGGCAAGGATCATTTGAGCGAACGCGTTGCAGTCTGCCTCCTACCGCCTGTGTCTTTAAGAGCCGCCTTTTCCTTTTTTGTATTTTGGGCATGTGATTGTTACTAAATATTTACCGCACTCAACACCCCCCTAAAGAGTTCAGACTCAGAGAGTGAAATCACACCAATTTCCGACGCGAGAGGGGCTATTTTCTGCCTTTGAAGCGTTTTCCAGCCCCTGACTATGCACCATCCTGTTGAGACGTGCCCAAAAATACACTTCTGCCAGCGTCCTGGCAGCACTGTAGCATATGCGACGCGGCTGGCCTGCAGTGCCCCCCTACAGAGCTGCCTGCACTCACATCATTGTCTTAAATACGAAACTGGCACACTCGACGGGCAGTCACCACATAATACCCCCTCTATCCTCTCCGCCAACACAAACACACATTTATATCTGAGGGACAGGATAAAAACACAGAGAGCGGCATGTTTTCTGCCACGGTGCGTGCGAGGAGCGGTGTGGAACACTTTTACTCCCACACAAAGGTCACAGACTGATTCAGTGTCCTCTGTTTGGATAGTTATCTCAGCAGGGATTAAGGGAAATGGTCTGTCTGATTGGATCTTGAGCTGAAGCTAATACTGCTCTCACTCGCTGTTTGCGATATTGGGGAAGATTATAACCTGTGAGGGTGTCAAACAGCACAAAGTACAATGCATACTCCTCCCCAGAGCTGGATGAATTAATGCAGCGCTTGGAAGGTATATTTGTATAAATGGGAACATAAGAACCATTCCTAAATGAAATACATGCAAACATTTCCTTCTTTGCATTTTGTGAGCTTTAAGCAGGGTCTAATGAAGGCAAAATTATTCCTGCACAAACATGATAAACGAGCTCTTATGGAGCTCTATCTCTACTGTGGCTCTGCCCCAAATGGCACCCTTGCTGTCCTCCTCAGAATTCACACTTTGGGAGTAAATGTGTACACTACTCTGTAAACTACAATGGCAAATGGACACCTTACGAGTGTTCTTCATAGGCATCAAATGCAACATTTGGGTATAAGTATACTGTAGCAATGCAACTAACTTAACTACAATATATAACCATTAAATAACAGTAGCCTTTCAACTGAGAAAATAATCAGATGAGTGTGCCGGTTGGTTGAGGTTAAAATTATATAAAAAATTATTAATTTGAATCATCATTTATCTGAGTTCCTGAAATTCCCAGCAAGACACTTGGCATATTATTTTCTTCTCGCTAATACAAATAATATTTGGTTAAATACAGCTGATTTTGATTCTGAATATATATAACATTTGATGAAGTCACTCTAACTGATGTCACTGTAAATATTGGTTTTACACTAATAATGTAAAGGTCATAGATACAGTTCCCATTAGATAAATAAATAAATAAATTAGTGCTGTCAAACGATTAATCACATGTAGAAAAAAAAAGAGTTTTTCTTTACATAATATATATAAGTAAAATAATACGTGTGTTTCATGTGTATATTTATTATCTATATACAAATAATGTACAAACACAGGCATGTATATATTTAAGAGAAATATGTTATGTTTATAT